>ML783695.1:419995-436596 GCA_009831015.1 Picea engelmannii
TAGTGTGATAAATATTTTGAAAATGAGATCTAATATGAGTATAGGCTGGACAATCTAAGAGAAAGTGTTTTTCATCTTCAACCTTCTTAGTGTCACAAAGGTGACACACTCTTTCATCCCGCAGAGTCTTAGGAATTGACCAACACCGAGTTTCACTATGGAACTCGTGAGAATTTGTTCTTATCTTAGCAATGCTTATTTTTTTTCTTTACACTTGAAAAAACAAATAGATAATTTTGATCTTCTAGATTAGGGTTGATTACATCTCTATAATACCTTAATTTTCTTTTTTTCTCTAACTTTTTATCACACCACATTTTCTCCTTAAATTTTGATTTGACATTTTTTTTAATAGTATCTTTATTTTGCAAAATGGTATCTTTCGTAATTCCCTAATAGTTTAGCCAAGACCGGGCGTCTTTATGCCATCCTCACTTGAGTCGATGGTGGTTATGACTTGATTTTGAAGCAATTTTAGGTAGCCTCTTGTCTTCCATGTTGTTTAACTTGTTCTTATACATTAGGTATCTAGTCATAGCCATGATCTCAACGGGGGAGAGGCATGTTTCTAAGAGGAGGATGGGATAGGGCGTATTTCCTTTAATTTTGAGATTATAGGTTATAAAATTCTTTTGTATTTTCTCTATCTTTCTCTAGGATTCGCAAGAGATACTACAACCCCAAAATTCACATCCATAAAGAATAACATGTGTAACAAGAGTCTCAAAGAGGAGTTTCTTCTTATCCCAACTCCAAAGATCAGTTGATTTACAATTGTTTTCAAGCCCATAATAAGCTTTCCATCCACCAATAATCCTTTTCTCAATGTTATAATTCCAATTGAGCTTGTGGTGAATATCAATTCCAAGATATTTGTATGAAGTCACTTCCTCCAATTTGTTGTTGTCATATATAAAGGTATCATAAGGGATCTTGTTGGATTTAATAATCATGACCTTAGTTTTATCAGCATTAACAGTCATACCCATATTGGAGCAAAAATCCTTGAGGATTCTTAGTTGGTTTCAATATCATGGGGACTCCTTGCCATAAGAATGATATCATCGATATAAAGAAGAATATTGATGACTATACTAGTGAGAGTAGGGCCAACACAACCTACTTTTTCCAAGCATTCTTCTAACTTGTCAATGTATATGCCAAAAAGGGTAGGGGACAAGGGACATCGTTGTTTGACTCTGATATTGTAGTTAATCTCTTTTGACCAACCCTCATTGTTTTTAAACTTAGCAATAATGTTCTCATACATCCTTATTGCAACAACCCTCAACTCGAGAGACACTTTTATCTCTTCCAACCTATTCCAAAGATTTTTCCTAGGAACCATGTCAAAAGCTTTTCTAAAGTCAACAAAACAACAAAAAAGATTGGTTTTAGTATTGCGGAACTCCTCTGCAATGATCCTAAAGGTAACAATATGGTCCACAATTGAATGATATCTCCTAAACCTGGCTTGGCCTTTAGCTCTTTTACCGTGACTTTCTAGCCAAAGGCTAATCTTCTTTTCCAAAATAATTCCATAAAGCTTGAATAAAATCGGGCTAATCATAATGGTCCTATAATTAGAGGGAATGTTTCTATCGCCATTTTTAAAAATAGGAACAATGAGGCCTTGCGTCTAGGGTTTAGGGAAGCCTTGCTTAACTGCTAAATTGAAGAGCTTGTGTATATGAGGGATAAGGATTGGTCCTCTGATTTTAAAAATTTCAGCTTGGTAGCCTTCAATGCCCTTAGCTTTCCCATTTGCAAGCCGCTTAACCCCGAACTCTATGTCATCCAAAGAAAAAACTTCTTCCTTTGTAGGGACAATAGGAATGGTGTCCATGGCATTAGGGAGATTGTAAATACTTTTAAGGTAGGAATTCTAGTCCCTTAAGGGAATCCTATTATTTTCTTTAGTATTGTGTTTTAGAATTTGGCTCCAGAACTTCTTAGGATCCAACTTGTATAGTTGTGAAAGTTGCTCTTGCATTTTATTGATATAGTATCTTTTTTTCCTTTTAATTAAGGCTTT
This sequence comes from Picea engelmannii, assembly GCA_009831015.1. Taxonomy (NCBI): domain Eukaryota; kingdom Viridiplantae; phylum Streptophyta; class Pinopsida; order Pinales; family Pinaceae; genus Picea; species Picea engelmannii. The sequence continues at coordinate 422,031 of ML783695.1, forward strand.
GTACGTATTGATCTTATCGAGTTTTAAGGGTTCACTAGAAGCATCCCTAATGGATTTCCTAGCAATTTTACATTATTTATCATACCAAGGATTGGTCATTCTATTATTCTTTTTATAGGACACCTCGAAAGACAACTTGTTAATAGAAGTGGAAAGGGTAGTTGTAAAATTGGGATAGAGTTCTTCAATGTTGTCCTTATAAGTTAGGAGGTTTAATTTACTATTTAAATCCTTTAAGAAAATGTCAACTTTACATTTGTCAAAGCGCAAATTCCTTTGATTATCAGAATTCTCTTCAATGGTGCTCCTATGCATGGAAAATTTTAGAGTTAGGGTTAAAGGTTTATGATCAGAGTCAAGCTCATGGTCATTTAAAAGGTCAAAAGTTTCTATTTGGTTGGAAACATGTATATCATATATCACATAATCTACAACATTACTACCTAGCCCATGAATACAGGTCATCTAGTTGGAGTTTGGCCACTTCATTACTCCATTGCAAATTATTAGGTCTTGAGAGTTGCAGATCTTGACCAACTCAGTACCAAACAAATTCTCAATTGGGTCTTCAAAGCTTCTTTTGTAGCTATTAGATAAAACAAGGTCTTCATCTAGCCATAAAGGATTATGGTTGGAGTCATTACTTAAAACAGTAGCTTGTTTAGTTGCAGTCCTAACATTAACGTCTCCTAGCAAGAGGATATTACCTTCATTTTTCAAATTATAAATATCTTGTTCTAAATTATTATAGGGACAATTTTTATCTAGATTATTTTTCTTATAAAAAGTAGCATTAATAGGTGCAAAATAACAAATTGCTATATACATCTTCTTAGCATTGGTGTCTGAAATTTCTATCCAAATGTATTGATTAATAGGTTCAATCTTATGAAGTTGAATGTGAGGAGAAATGCTCTTTCTAATATAACAAACTATGCCTCCTATCCCTCTATGATGGGATTTTTTGTTCCATGTCGGCCACAAGACAAATCCTTCCATGTTAGGAACCGGAGACTCCTCATGCTCCCAAGTTTCAGCTAGACATATAATATCAATATCACTCGGGATCCAACTTATCATAGAACCTTTGCGCCATGGAAAGCCACAACAATTCTAAAAAATATTATTCAAATGATTAATATTTTTTCAAATTTTTCATGTTAATAAAATATATACACTTAAAGTAAATTAAAGAATAATTTCTGTAATAGAGTAAAGAAAGATAACATTTTATTGATATTTTATTCAAATAAATAATATAAAACAATATAAAAAAATGAGATAAGAAAAAATATATATAAAAAAATATTATTTATATAAAAAAATAATATATAAAATTTATATATAATTTTATTAATATATTTTTTAGATAATTATTTTTATAAAATATTGAAATTATCTTTTCACATTTTTTTTAATATACATTTATTTAACTTATATAAAATTTGATTTATTCTTGGTTAAAATCTTTGTTTCCAAGTTTTTCACATATTTTTTAATATAAATTTATTTAACTTTTATAAAATTTGATTTATTCTTAGTTTAAGTCTGTGTTCCCAAGTCTTATAAATTTATTTAAATTTTATAAAATTTGATTTATTCGAGTTAAAGTCTCTGTTTCCAAGTCTTTCTTTCAATGACGTTTAATATATTAGTTCTTATTTAATTTTATTAATATAATTGTTTTTATAAAATATTGACATTATGTTTTTATATATTTTTTAATATAAATTTATTTAACTTTTATAAAATTTGTGTTTCCAAGTCTGGTCTTCAATGAAGTTTAATATATTATTTTTTATTAGTTCCTGTCGTAGGCATAGAGAGATTATAGCGATCGATAAGTCGTTGACTACATATTAGTTGTCATTTGACCAGAAATATTTGCATAATACCTATTGTTGGAGCTAGGGAATTAAAAGCATATATTTTTACATAATAAAAAGTACCATATATGCACTGATCTGATTCAATAAGAGATTGGAGGTGTTATTGCCGGCTTTGCTATTCCCAATGTTTTATATGACAACATATCCAAACTTTTTCTTGTATACATTGTTTTTGAATCATATATTTTTCCTGTATATTGCTTGAAGGTGGATTAATGCTAGCATTAGTTCGAATGTTTGTATTAGCATTTTCTGCTAGTTGAATATATTCCAAAGTTTTGATATGTACTAAGCATATTGAAATGCTTTGATATCCAAGGTTTATACTGATTGATAATTCCAAAGTTTATAACGTCTTTGCCGGATGTATTTTTGTTGAAATGTATTGACACTTTTTTCAAGATGCCTCAATAGGCATGATAGCTTAAATGTTTACATGAGATGACGTCCTCCAACATGCCTGACAAATTAAATGTTTGCATACCACGAGGTCCTTAGACAACCCGATAGCCTTAAATGTTTATGTAAATACGCTTCTCGAAGTACATTTATCCTCGAAATTTTCCACACAGTTACAGTGAATTTGCACTGTCTTGTTTGTCCACCGCCAGTTCAACAACCATTGTATGTTTCATCCTTCTTCTACGTTTGCAATGCAATTTCGTTATTGTTGAAGCTACATACATTGTTTACTAGTTTGGTGAGTGCTTCTTCTTTGTTGGTTTCTCGGTTGTTGCTTATTGTTGTTTCATTCGCGAGTCGACCCACGCTTCTGCATTTCAGTGTTTCAGAGTAAGTTTCGATGCCATAGTTTCATTTTCTATTTCTTGTTTGTTGTTCAATGTTTGCAGCCTGCAAGTAAGAATGTTTGCTTATTTGTAGTGGCATGGTCCTCGTATGTTTTTGGTTCCTTCTATGCTTGGGTTGCAGTTTCATAATCGTTGGAGATACATATGTTGTTTGTTGGCTTGGTGGTTCTTGCTGGTTCGTTGGTTCATGGGTTGTTGGTTCTGTTTTTTTGGCTCGGGTTTATGCTTTGGGGCCCTGGGGGTGCAGTTCGTCCTGTTCGTGCTTTCTCGTTGTCCAGTGCTTGTTGTTTTCTTTTGTTTGATTCGGCCTTGCAGGGTTGGGGTCCAACGACGGTGGTTGGAGCTTTTCTTTTTCTTTGGATTATTATTGTTTTTTGGGGCGCTTTACGATGTTTGGCCCTTGCACCCAAGAGTTGACATGCAGTTGTGTTATTTGCCCTGTCTGTCGAGGTCAATATCTATTATTCTGTGAGATTTTGTTGCTGCTTCAGTGCTGGCATGAAAGAAAATAGTTGCATGCAAAATTGTTCAAGGATTACAAGTGAAATTGCAATATCCGTTGTTCTTTTATTATAATAAAGCATATGCAAGCTACATTTATAGACCATGTATGGTTAGATGTGTTGATATGACATTACATGTTCTTTCTCCTCTACACAAACTGGTGTGCGCACGATACAATTTTTGTTGTGCTTGAGGTATGATATGTACAACAAAGATTCTGCAAGATTATATTTGGATGTCTGGAAGCATGTCTGGGTAGTTTGCCACAGAAAACCAAAAACTTGTATCGTGGGCACAATAGTCTATGTAGAGGATAAAGAACATGTATTTCCATTGGTGGAAGCATGTCTGAATAATTTTCCGCGGAAAACCAGAAATCGTTTAGCTACGGCCATGCAATTGCATGATATTTTGTGGCTTGTAATATCTTTTGGGCAAGGAAAACAAAATTACACATTTACAACCATGGATGGAGAAGCGTAAAGGTTCATGTTTCTGCCTATCTTCTAGACTGCTCATTGAGTCTATTTTATTCTATGTACATATTGCTTGTTCTCCGGTGCATACCAACTTCCATTCATGTTCATTGTATTTTGTGCATTCCCACATTCAAACAAACATAATAATTGGAGAAAACAAGCGAGTCTTGACTACATCGATTGAAGAGGATATAGAAAGGTGCATGCTTGTATTATTATTTCATATTGCATTGTTTTGTATTTCATTTATGGTCTATATATGTGTTCACCTAGTTTATTATATGTACATGTTGCGTGCCTTCCTACATGGTAACTTATCTTCATTACATGCCTTCCTGCAAACTAATCTGCTTCATGTCCATTGTCTTTTCCCTGCATTGGTACATTTAAACAAACAGAATAATTGGATATGGCGATGGGCTCTTTGGCGGGTAAATAGACTTGTTTCTCTTTCTTTTAGATCTCTGTCTTCTTACTGACTTGCCTTCATGTCCATTGCATATTTGGCATTGCTGCCTTGGAAAAAACAGGTTGCTTGGACAAGGAGATGATTTTTTTTGTGCAACAACAGAGGGTTCTATGGTACAATCTTCTAAAAGGTATACCAAGTGTCCTGGTAAATTAAATATACAAACCGGGTGGACGCATATAATATTAGACTTGAAAACGATGGCTTGTCTGCAATGGGCCTTTCTTCCCTCCCTATTTCTACTTTTTCCATTTTCTAGTGTCCCTTTTGTTTTCTAATTCATCTACTTAGTGTGCTTTCCAAAAATGTCTTGGTGCACCTGTTGGCAGACTAACAATTTCACATATGTGGTCGTGCTTCTACCCAATTCCATAGTTACCTACTTTCTCGATTGCGGGTGTTGGACTGGCAGGTTGAATATTGCTCCCCTGGCTTTCGAGGGTCTGTGATATACATATTGGCCATGGTGCCCCACCCTCACGCCTTGTTTACTGTCAAACATTTGTCCAGTTAAAAAAATCAGATGCATACAATTTTACGGTTATTTGGTCCTTGTGATGGACAGTATACAATGCATATGTTTGTTTAGTCCTGATGTTCATCTGCACATGCTTGCATCAGAAAACGTTGGACTAGTGACATTGGCATGAGCAGTCAGTCATCCTAGACATCAGTTGACCAAAAAGGCCAAAGGTAAAGATTCATACGCTTTTCTCTTACTATGTTTACTAAACAAATATCCTTGGGTATATATTCATCTATGGCATGGTGGATATGCTGATGTCATCTACAATACATGGTTTGCAGCTCGCAAGAAGTATCAACAAGTACAAACGAGACATCGAACGTGTTGCATGTTCTGTAGACTAAGAGGAGTGGTTGCAAAACTCTGGCTCCATAGTTCATCAAAGCTATGCATGTACTTGTAGATTTATGCCAGTGAAAGAAGAATACATAAATAATAATAATAATAATAATAATAATAATAATAATAATAATAATAATAATGCACACTACCATTCACTTTAGTTTTCCTGTTCAAAAATTGTCACCAGGTCTAGAGTTGTAACATCTAAAGTACTATCAATAGAGGGCTTGAATAGCCGCTGAACTGGACAAGTGTTCGTCGGGGAAATAATGGTCGTCTATAGCACCTACTTGGACAAGGCAAACAAAAGTAGATCCATTATGCGTACCGACATGACAGACAAGGAGGCCATGATGAAAGTGACACTGACTGTTCCTCCACAACTTGTCCATAAACATGCAGAAAATATATTGCTGGGTAATGGGATATCCATTAAAATTTTTAATATATTGCCAAAAATAGTATATGACCGTGGTGATTGCGATCGAATTATTTCACTCAATGAAACAAGCATTGTGGAAAAAATTTCCGTTGTTTATTAAGAATATCGTTTCGTCCTGGACTCGACTATCAACCAGCTTGCACAGAGCATTGATATTTACCCAATCAGAACGATTGGCGTAGCTGTCACATTGGCGAGAAAACTTGGTTCGCAACACATTCTCCATATAAAGGATGGAGAGTCAGACAACAACAAGGCAATGGTACTGCTTTTCATATTCAGTTTTGTCCTTTACTTTCCCATGTGCATGTATCTCGGGTAAGTTACACAAATATTGCATTGTTCCATGTTATAGCTACAATTGTTCAATACATATTCAAATTTGTTTTCGTCAATCAAACAACAATTGCATAAAGGGCAGATTCCAATTATGTTGTTCAAAAATATAACAAAAAAAAGGGATGTTATAGAAAGGATCTTTCGGACAACCCAAACAACGTTTGTAATAGAGTTACGAGCAGATATAGTAGAGGATCTGAAGAAACTAGCTAGCTCTACAACTGTTGTGCGTATACATCCACAAAATCATCCCTACTTTGCTTATAGAAATAGCCTTCAACAAATTTCTAAGGCCTGTTTAATTTTTTTTTATTTTTTTAAGGGGAGGGGGGAGGTGCAATTGTGTATTGTATTGTTCAATGTATTAATTCCTATGCTTGCATTCCCAGGTTGAAAGTGTTTTAGTTACAACCAATCTGTACTTGACCCCCTTTGAACCTGTATGTGAAAAATGCAACTCTCATGCTTCTGCCTCCGCTTTGATAAGTGATGATACGATTGATTGTATGCGGTGTGGTGAAAAATGTCCATATACATATGGACATTGCGTCAATGGTGTCATCCGAACCATGGGAAACACAACCGTGCATTGTATGGTTAGGCAACCTCTGTTACAAAATGTGCTTCCTAAGTTGGCAGAGTTGTCGTATGAAATGTATCTACAGAAAAAGACAAGCACTGTCTACATGTTGCGGGAGCTTCGAACACACAACAAATTCACCTTAAATGAGGACAATGCAATTTCACATATCGGATGAAGAAGGGAAAATATATATATATCAAACTTTGGCAGGGAACGAAAATACCTCATGTGTCTCTGCAATATTTCTTGAACATCCAGATGAATGTCCGTTGGACTTGGCTAGTTGGGATTGCATGCGCATAAGATTATTCGGTCCAAAAAATGGGAAGCATGAAAACAAACCCCATATATCTCATGGCCCCGGTTATTTTCTACTGGGAACATATACCAAATGCAAGAGGAAACATATGCGATGATGTTTTTTCTTTGTATATCAAATTTTTTGGTGCAATGGCCGATGGGTCCTGCTCTATGGAACCTTCTGGGAACTTGCTTGCGGCTTGTTTGAAGTTTGGTTGGTTCTTGGTTGTGTGCTTCGTCTCTCAATATGTATACCGCGTAACTCCAACTGTTGTTTGGAGGACACAGAACAATATAATTGAATTTTTTAGCCAGCTGGCCCGCAGATCCGCCTGAAAATTTCTATGGTGCTGTGACACAAATGTAGTATGTGGCTTGTTTTAGCAGATTACGTTGATCGATGAACTTGGTAAAATTATTGTCCTGGAATAATTTGAAATCAACGAATATATACTGTGCGAAGTGCAATTATGCTATCATATCAACAAGAGGCCCTTAAAATTCAAATTGGTCGTTGTTTTGGCATTTTTTCTTAATCGATGAACTCGGTAAAATTAATGTCCTGGAATAATTTGAAATGAACGAATATATATTGTGCGGAGTGAAATTGTGATATCATATGAACAAGAGGCCCTTAAATTTCAAATTTGTCCTTGTTATGCTTGGGGTGATAGAATTTAAAAAAAACTTTCTTTTCTTTCCTTCATTTTTTAAAAAATAAGCGATTTAACATCCTTTAATAATTTAATGTAATTCAATTGTACAATATCAATATTTAATATTAATAATTTAATATTTAAAAATAATGTTTTTAGATAAAGTTAGATAGGATGACCATCCATAAACAATTTCAATCTTGAATCCGTCAGTCGTGGGGTCCTGTCGATTTGTATGTCCCGGAACTCCGAGTCTTGTTTGGAGGACACGGGACAATAGAAGTGCAATGTTGAGCCAACTAGCCCACAAGTCCTCCTGTCAATTTGTATATCACGGAAGTCTAGGTGCTAATTGTAGGACACAGAACAATAGAGGCTCAGTTTTGAGCCTGCTAGGCCGAGAACCCACGATCCAAAAAGTGCCTGAGTATGGAATGAGGGATCTGCATATGCTCTATAAAATCTCATGTCGATACTTTATAAAAATACATGTTTACTATGTATTGCTCATTTGTCGGAAAACTTTTATATCACTCGCCTGACCAAATTGTACAAACTTTCTTGTCTAATTAAATTATGCAATATCAATATTTAATATTAATAATTTAGTATTGAAAATAATGTTTTTAGACATGTTAGATAGTTGATAGGGATTACCATCCGTAAACAATGACAAACTTGAACCTGCCAGTCCTCGAGTCCATCTGTCAATTTGTATATCGTGGAACTCCAAGTGCTATTTGGAAGACACAAAACAATGGAAGTGTAATGTTGAGCCAACCAGCACATAGGTCCACTTGTCAATTTGTATATCGCGGAATTGTGGGTGATTTTTGTAGAGCGTAGAACAATAGAGGCCCAATTTTCAGCCCGCTAGCCCAAGAACCCACGGTCCAAAAAGTGGCTAAGTATGGAATGGTGGATCCATACATGCTCTATAAGAATTTCATGTCCATAGTTTAGAAGAGTACATACTTAGTATTTATTACTCGTTTTTCGGAAAACTTCTAGGTGCGTAAGTTGGTGGATTCACGACTTCAGATTTCACTTACTTTTATATCACCAGCCTAACCAACCGCTTCTCTGTTTGATATTGTAATAAACAAATATAAACTAGCCCAAGTCCAATTGTGCTATGACATGAACACGAGGACCTTAAAATTCAAATAGTTGGCAAGTCCACTTGTGAATTTGTATATCGCGGAAATGTGGATGCTATTTGTAGGGAAAAAAACAATAGAGGCCCAATTTTGAACCCGCCAGCCTGAGAATACGCCATCCAAATAGTGGCTAAGTATGGAATTAGGGATATGTACATGCTCTATAAAATCTCATGTCCATAGTTTTTAGAAGTACATCTTTACTATGTATTACGCGTTTCCTCCGAATGCTATTTAGAAGACACAGAACAATAGAACTGTAATGTTGAAGGACCTAATCCGTAGCTTCAGCTGTCAATTTGTATATCACGAGACTCTCGGTGCTATTTGTAGGATACAGAGAAATAGTGGCCCGACTTTGAGCCCGCCAAACTGAGAATCCGCAATCGAAAAAGTGGTCAAGTATGAAATGCAGGATCTGTACAAGCTCTATAAAAACCTCATGTCCATACCTTGTAAGAGTTCATACTTAGTATGTATTATTCATTTTTTGGAAAACTTCTACCTGCGGAAGTTGACGTATTCACGACTTCAGGTTTCAATTACGTTTAGATGACCAACTCGACCGACTGCTTCTCCATTTGATATTGTAAGAAATGAATATAAACTGGCCCAAGTCCAATTGTGCTATTACAACAACACGAGGCCCCTAAAATTGAAATAGTCCGCAAATCCGCTTGTCAATTTGTATATCACGGAACTCTGGGTGCTATTTGTAGGGTACGAAACAACAAAAGCCCAATTTTGAGCCCGCCAACCCGAGAACCCACGATCCAAAAAGTGACCAAGTATGGAATGAAGGCTGCGTACATGCTCTATAAAATATCATGCCCATACTTTATAAAAGTACATACTTGGTATGTATAACTCGTTTCTTGTGAAATTTTGTAGGTGTGGAACTTGACGGATACACGTGTTCATATTTCCACCCATTTTTATATCAGCATCCCGATCGACCTCTTGCCCGTTTCATATTATACAAAAAATTTGGAACTCAAGTTTCCGAATACGCGGGTTTTTCTTTGAAATAAGATATTTCACATCCTTTTATAATTTTATGTAATTAAATTGTACAATATCAATTATTAATATTAATACTTTAGTTTTGAAAATAATGTTTTTTAGTAGTGTTACATAGTTCATAGGGATCAACATCCATAAACAATCGCAAGGTTGGGCCCGCCAGCCCTAGAGAACATCTGTGAATTTGTATATGGTGGAAGTTTGACTGTTGTTTGAACGACATAGAACAATAGAAATGCAATGTTGATCGAGCCAGCCGGCAAGTCCACCTGTCAATTTGTATATTGCATAACTCTTGGGTGCTATTTGTAGCTAATGGAACAATAGAGGCCCAGTTTTGAGCCCGCTAGCCCGAGTACCCATGATCCAAAGATTGGCTTAAGTATGGAATGCGGGAACAGTACATGCTCTATAAAATCTCATATATGTTCTTTCTAAAAATAGATTTTATGTATTGCTCATTTTTTTTGAAAAATTTATTGGTAAGGAAGTTGGCAGATTCACGTATTCAGATTTCACTTACTTTTGTATCACCAGCCCGACCTACCGACCGCTTACTTGTTTCATATTGTACAAACCTCCTTGTCTAATTAAATTGTATAATATCAATATTAAATAAAATAATTTAGTATTCAAAAGAATGTCTTTAGATAATGTCCAATAGTTAATATGGATTAACATCCGTAGACAATCGCATGCTCGAGGCTGCCAACCCTGGATTCTGTCTGTCAATTTGTATATCGCGGAAATTTGAGTACTGTTTGTATGAAACGAAAGAAAAGGAGTGCAATTTAGAGTGACCCAACCCGCAGGTCCGCTGGCCAATTTGTATATGGCGAAATTATGAATGCTATTTGTAGGCCACGGAACAATGGATGCCCAATTTAGAGCTTGCCAGTCCGAGAACGCGCGATCCAAAAAGTGGCTATGTATGGAATGTGGAATCCGTACATTCTCTATAACATCTCATGTTCATACTTTATAATACATATTTAGTGTGTATTACTCGTTTTTTCAAAAAATTCTAGTTTATCTTTTCTCTCTGCTTTTCCTTTTTGAAACACGGGTTCCTGCATAGGAAGGTTTAACATTGTGTTTCCATTGTTCTGCCCCCTGCAAATAGCACTTGAACTTCCGCGATTTACAAATTTGAAAACAAACCCCCCTTCATCTCGTATGCTTTCGCTTTCTATTTACTTGGTCCCTTTTCCAAATGTCTCATGATTTTATATACAGAAGCCAGGGTTCAACAATATACAAATTGCCCTCTTGCCATTGCACTTCCGATGTTCCCCTTTGCACAAACAGTAGCCAAAATTTCGCGACATACAAATTGACGGCCGATATATGTCACTGAGATGCAATATGACCATAGGCCCTTCACGTCTCCTGGGTATATCTTCTTCCCTTCTTCTTTTATAACCCGCCCGACCGCTTTCCATACTTAGGTATTTCTTGGAATTGGTTTTGCGGCTTGGTCGGTGCCTCGCCGCAATTCGCCATCACCGTTGCCTTCATACTTGTTTCCAAATATGCAATAATTAAGCTTTAATGCTAGTAGTTCATCCTGCAGGAACCGTTAAGATTGTCATTAATGTTCGGAAGTCCGGAGAAGATTTTTCATTACTATGAATTAAACGAAGATTTGCGCACAAGTATGTTATCCTTTCCAAGTATTCATTTTGAACATGATGCAATCTATTTTTTGTGCGCCGACGGGTTGGCGCTTTTAAGAAATTTCTAATTCTTAATCTCACTTCACTGTCACCACCACCTTCGCACTTTTTTCTAATTATGCAATTAGTGAGCTGTGATGGTGACAACTCATTCAACATGAACCCTGGAGATTGTCATTTATCAGTGAAAGGCTCGAGGAGATATTCCATTGATATGCATTAAACCATAATTTGTGTAGGGTTATATTATCCATCCCCGATTTTCATTTCAAACACCGTCTCGAGCAAACAAAATTTTTTGTTAAGTTGTGGCAGAAGTTCTGTCCAGATACAGTAAACACATTGGGGCATAATGGCTAGAGGTTCCACTATTCCAAAGCATATTCTTACTACTCATCTCCCTCCTCCCAGGAGCAAAAAAGGAGATGGTCCCTTTGTACACCGAGAGATATATTTCAAGCCAAAGAATTCCAAGGCAACCCTGCCTGCTCAGAGAACCTGCCCAGTTGCATTCATGGTTGGCGCAAAGGTTGATGTCATGAATTCTGAGACGGAAGAGGATGATCTGATGGGCGATGATATGGCAATGGATGATGGAAATGCAGAGACTCTTCCCACTCTTGTGCCCAAATTGAAATCAACCATAACGGACGAAAATTCCTGGCTTGGTGATGGCGGTCCTGACAACACCAAAAGGAGTTTCAGAAAAGAAACCGATGGTAAACGCAATAGCCGCTTTGCAGCGCGAAAATAGGAATTCCATAGTTCCAAATTAGTCTGTTATGGGGGGAAGATTTTCACTGTAAAGTAATAATCTATTGATGCTCCCATACATATATTTCAAGACAAAAAAATATTCACTTGTGGGACTAGTGTCATGCTCTCTGGATATACAATTAACATCTTCGAGAATCAGGTCCAAAACTCTCACTGCTGCAAGGCATTTTTCTACTAGTCATCTCCTTCCACCCAGAATGGACTAATTTGGGCCTCTGAAATTGCACGTGTAACCTGTGCTCCTGATTTTTTTTCGACTATGCAAAGGCAGTTTCAGCGAACTATTCCATTTTCCCTACAACGTTTTTCATCTTCTTCCTCATGGGAAGCTTATGAAAACTATCAATTTCAGCACGGGATGATTCATCGAGGAGAAAACTACGAGGATCTTGCATACTGTGGATCCCATGCCTGTGTTTGTCACAGATACATTCAATGTTTTGGCCCGAAGACCTAGGTCCAATTTCTAAGGATAGATGTACAATACTCAGTGTTTTTCTTATTTTCTTAAATGGATTTGCTATTAAAAAATAATTTCCTTGTACTCTTCGTTGCTGCTTCCTTTCTGGTTCTAACGCTTGTTCTCATTGGCATGGTTTGGTGCTCTCGTACTTCTTGGATATTGTGTTTACTTAGGTTATTTTTTCTAATATGGAACATCGAACAATTATATGACAATGTATTGTGTCAATCCACCAGCCTTTTATGCAAACAAAAAATGGATTACACAGTTTCAACCCAATGTTCAATTCTATTCATAATGCAGATAGAACATAGCAATACCAATGTACAATCTTGCAGCAAAATCGTTATTCTTGTTTCTATACATGCAATTATTAAGTTTTAATGCTAACAACCCATAATGCAAGAAGTTTAATACTTGAGTTAATATGTTGCAGTCATGGAAGAATGTATCAAGAACACAATTACACCCACACGTTCCAATAAAATCTAATATTCTACAAAGCATTTGCTGGCAATTAGTAGAAAATGAAGTTTAGTAGTTGAGTTAATATGTTATAGTCACGGAAGAATGTATCAAGAACATACTTACACACATGGGTTGCAATAAAATCTAATCTTCAATAATGCATTTGCTGACAATTAGTAAAAAATGATGGTTTTGCAACAATGGGGCTTCTTTGAAACCAATTCGCGCTTACAAAAACTGTCTTTCGCCTTTCTATTTTCCCACTCTTTTATTCCCTGTAGTTTCTCTTCCTGGTTACTTAATCGTTTCTTTTTTCAAAAATGTCTTGCCGCGCGGCTTGGCAGATTCACGCATTTCCAACGAGCACTACCCCTTTCTTTAAATTGACCCTCTATTGTTCTATGTCCTACAACTAGCACCCAAAGTTCCGCAATATACAAATTGACAGGCGGACTTGTGCGCTAACTGGGTCAACATTGCACTTCTACTTTTCCGTGACTTCCAAACAGCATTCGGAGCTCTGTGATATACAAATTGACAGATGGGCTCCAGGGATGGAGGGCTCAATATTGCCTTTGTTTACAGATGGAAAAGTGCTAAAACGAGCCATACCACATTTGCCCCACATAAGCTATATTAAAGGGAAAATCATTTCCTCTATAGTTTTGTGTCCTGCAAACAACACCCACAGTTCCATACTATACAAATTGACAGCCGAACATGTGGACTAGTTGGCTAATAAAATGCCTCGTAGTTCCATGATATACAAATTGACAGACGAAGCATACAAGTAAGAACCAAGTAAACTCGCAGATCGTATTCACAATTCTGTTCTGTTTCTCTTTTCCCTGAACTTTATCCTTTTCGTCACTTATTTGTTTTTTTGAAAATGTATGGTTGCTCGCGTGGGCGGTGTTGCGGGTTCACACTTGCACTCGTGCTCTTTTATCGTGACACCGACCGACTACTTCCCCATTACATACCCAGAAACTTCTCTGACCACGAATTCCTGGTAGGCGGGCTCTAGATTGGACTTATGTTGTTCCATGGCCTGCGAACAGTGTCGTCACCTCCGCGATATACAAATTTGCAACCGGACTTAGATCATACCCTCTTCCGTATTATAGTCCACCTATCATGCCCTCTTTTGTGGTATACATTTTGCACTGAAAAATTCTGAGAAATACAATTTAATCGTTGGGTCCTCGCATCTTTTGTGGAACTATTGTCACCCCATTTTGAAGCTTGTCTGTCTGCTTTCCATACTTCGCCATTTCTTCAAATTTATTTGGTGGATCGTCGATTTGGCGGGTTGAAGAAATATTCAGTTCCTAGTCGTTATTTCCTGTGCCCGCACCCCTTTGCAATTAGCAATTGCCAATTATATATAAGATCTTATTTCTAGGCATGCAATTAGCAATTTCCCTATTCCATACTTCGCCACTTTGTTAGAATTCTGCAAATATACAAACCGGTCGCTGAACTGCCCCATCATCATCTCTTTCGTTTTACACATTTTGCACTAAAACATTCTGATACATAAAATTTGACTGTGCAACACTCGCTTGTCATGAGTATCCCCGTAACCCTTTTTTGAATACCGTCCGACCGCTTTTTAGAGCTTGCCATTCTTTCCTTTCTCTCCACCGTCTCCATGACCT
>ML783695.1:436693-446886 GCA_009831015.1 Picea engelmannii
TGGAATTACTAGCATTTAATTCTAACATGTCATCATGCAGGAACCGTATAGATTGTCATTGATGGGTGAAAGGCTCGAGGAGATCTCCTATTGATGCGCATTAAACCAAGATTTGTGTGGGGGGGTTATATTATCCCTTCTGAGTGTTGATTTAAAAATCATGAAATGTCATTCGTGCGTTGTAGCCTTCACATGTTCACGAAACCTCCAATCCTTAATTGCTCATCGTCGTACCCATCACCGTCATATTTCTAAATATGCAATAAATAAACTTTACTGCTAACAGTTCATCATTAATCAGCGAAAGGCTCGATGAACTTTTCCATTCATAAGAATTTAACCAAGATTTAGCAGAGAGTTACATTATCATCTCTAATTGTTCATTTAAACCATCATCTGGAGCAAACCAACGTTCTCATTAACCTATGGCATCATCTCGACAACAGTTTTGTGGAGATACAATGAACATCCTCAAGCGCGAGGACCAAAACTTCCAGTGGTCCAAGGCATATTCTTATTACTCAACCTTTGCCGCAGAGAACCAAGTAATTTGGACCTTCGAGATTGCTCATGCAGGCTGTGTCCCTGAGGTTTTTGACTGTAAGGACCTGGTCTCTTGGTGCACCGATAAATTTATTTCAGAAAAAATAATTATTCCACTGCGGGACCACTCTTCTGTTTCTTTGTCACTTCTGCCAGATGCTAAGATTGTCGAAACCAACATTGACATTCAGAGGAGAAGATTGCAAACAGTTCCTAGCAAAGCATAATAACGGGTTGTACCTCTTGCCCCATTTTTTGGAAAACCCGCTTCTAGTTCATGAAGATATTACAATCTTCCAGGTTAGTTCATTTAGAAATCCATTTCGCGAAATTGCCTAGTTGTTTACAAGAATAACGGGACAAGAATCCACAACAATTGTTTCCCAGATGGCCCTTTATATTTTGTACTTCACAGTCAATGAACAAGCCATTTTTTATTGGGGCAGGTTAATTTCTCATGAAATCTGTTCCCAATTGTCAAGCTTCAAAAAGGAAAAGAAATTTTATATGTCATCCTATTTAGTTTTTTCAATAGCGCATTCCCGTCGGTTTCCACGACTATCTCTGTCCAAGAAAGTCAACTGTGAATTTCACCCAGTAACGTTCAGGTACATGCCTTGTGGAAGCACAAGGCTTCCCACTATTTTTATGAGGTTTTTAATGGTTTCATGTCTGTTTTCAAAGTTTTGTTGTTAGGAGAAGATGCTCCCCGCATATATGAACATGCAACCATTTTTTGGACAAGAAGAGGACACTCGAATATTTGGATAATTACACTGTCATAAGAATTTTTGGCTCCACAGAACATCCTGCTCTCCTTCCATGTCACATTATACACACAATGTTTGTTGTAGAAGTAGCATGGCAATACAACTACTAGTTCCATCTGATGCAAATGAAGAAAAAAAAACAATTCATTCCTCTGCGTTGGAAAGTAGGGGAGTTCGTGTTGAAAAACATCAACAAAATTGACGAATTTGCAGCACATTCTAACATCTCCAACCTGAGATATGTGGAAGTCATAAGAGGGTTCGACCCCTACAATATTTTTCGACAACATTTACAAACACTTGGCCTCAATGATTGTTTTTTAAATAAACACCTGCCCAAAAACAAAGACAGTGGCGGTAACGGTCCTGCCTCTGATGCCAACGACGTAGACACAGTGCAAAGCTGCACTAAATTGTACATGCAACAGGGGAAAGGCCCTGGTGATAAGAGTGTTCAATCGAAAAATAACACTCCAAAAAGTATGACATCCCGGAGCATCGTTCCAATGGTCCACCACAACAACAAAGAAACTTAGAGTTCTTCAAACGGAGGAGGAGATAATGACCCTCCTCACTCTAAAATTGATAGTTCTCATAATCTTCCAGTAGAGAAGAAGAGAAAAAAACATGTGGGGCAGGCAAAAGAGACAGAAATTTAGAGTGAGAACATGGAACTTGACACTGATCTGGATAGCATGATCTTCTTCCTTGATCAGCTCGGAGACGCCATCCACCATAGTCGTCCAATGGACATATCTGTTACCGAAAATTCCGACGAAGATGAATCCTTCATGTTGCAGAGCGTTGTTTTTAATAGCCAGTCCAAAAAAATGATAATTGAGAAAAAAGATGTTAAAAATAAGAAAGACAAATCTCGTTCAGAGGTTGACCTTGCCAGCATGCAGCCGTCCCAAATTTGTTAACTTCACACCGCTAGTGGAGAAGCACTTCATGATTCCATTGGAGGCATCGAGACTGAGAATGCTAGACTGAAGGACCGGGTCAAGGAATTGGAAGACACTTTCATTCATATGCCATTGCTTGTCGATCCTTTGGCAATAGCCATGCCTGCCACCCCTGGAGCCAACATAAAAGCATCCTCCACCATGCTCGCATCATGTAAAGGATATGTGGAGAATAATATCAAAAAAGGAATGGAACTGGTTACCGAGGCGTGGAAAAGATCACAAACCATCACTTCCCTTGGAACCAGGGCACATAGTTTACTGGAACATTTGCAAGCCGAGTTAAAAGATGAAGAAAAGTTCTTTTTAAAAATGGTCATTCATTTTGGCACCATTGTCAACAATATGACAGAAACAAAAAGAAGAGAACACGATCTTCCATCCAAAAACCGGATCGGTCAATTGAATGCATGTTGGAAAGAAAAAGTGAAGAACCTGCATCTCATTGTTCAGTCATGTGAACAAGCCATATCGAAGAAAGATAAATTATTCACAAGGCTATCAAATATAGATTTAGCTAGGAAAACCAATGATTTCCAAGACCCCAACTTAATCACAAACTCCTTGCCCTTAGCTAGGAAAGAGTTTGATAAACAGGTTGCTATGTTTAAGGCCTTATCTCTGGAAAAGTTTTACAACATCCTTCAATTTGATCAAGCTCACGTCCACGACTGGCTAGTTAAATATTCAGTACAGAATGAGGAAATTCATCAGTCTCTCTGTAATCTTTCTATTGACTTCCAAGAATTAGAAAACGATCTTTTCAACATAAAAATCCGGAATGAGATCAACGTCGCCCCAATGAGAAGCTACATTGAATAATGGCATGAAACGCAATTGAAGTAGGTCGTCGATGAAAGGAAACAAGTAGTTGCTAGGATTCCAACAGTCGTCGACGACATCATTGAAACCATAGTCGTCGGTGAGAATCAATGAAACGACAGCCGCAAGCAAATAACCAAAGGGCTCCTATGCACCCTCTTGTAAGTCTACTGATCGCATCCTTCTTTGTTTATCAACCCAATTATTCCACTTTCTTAAATACAGATGTGTAGGCAAACACTTATACCTTTTCATTTATTTTTTTTGCAGGTATTGCATTCTATCTTCTTTCTACAATCCTGTTTCTTGTACATATTTCTCTAATGGTCTGCGGGAGCCCCAATCCCAGTCTACATGACAAACGCATTGAAATTCCGATTTATATGTAACATACTTTAATTTTTTTGTATATTTCAAAATTTCCAGTAGTATGTAATGAACTTTTATTTTTTAACATATTTCAAAAATGTTTTCTTATCTCCTTTTAAATTTATGTTTTTATACATTCTTATCTTTCAACAGTCTGTATGACAAATGCATTTAATTTTTTATATGTAACAGACTTTTAATTTTTTATATATTTCAAAATAAATGGTGCTCTACATTGCAAGCATCATTTACTTATACCCCTTGTTCACAAATGCATTTAAATTTTTATATTTCTTATCTCCTTCTAATTTTATTTCTTCATATATTTTTATTTTTCACTAGTTCATATGGCAAATGCATTTAAATTTCCAAATTTATTCTTCCACTGTCAACAAATTTGTACTTTGTTATATATTTTCAAAAAATAAATGTTTGTTATGTACCTTAAAAAAAAATGGTGTTTTACATGCCAGGCATCATTTACTTTTTCTCCATGTTCCGTGATATACATGTTGCACGCAACATTTATGTGATATACATTTTGCACCGAACACTTCAATCATTTACAATTCGACCCCATTTTCCACAATTTGCTTTCTAATCTTGTTGGCAGGGACTACACTGCCACACAACCTTGTTTAAGTCTAGTCTTCCATAAAATTTAATATATTATTTCTTATTTAAATCTTTCCTCCCATGAAATTTAATATATTATTTTTTATTTAAATCTTTCCTCCCATGAAGTTTAATATATTATTTTTTATTTTATGTGAAAAGTAAAATATTGTTTGGTTCCAATCTTTTACATATAGACATTCCACTAAATTTATACTTATACTTATATATTCCACAAATGAGATATTGTTTTGTTCCATTCTATTACATGTACATATCCCACTTAATTTATACTTGTATATTCCACAACTTTGTCCAAGTGCACATGCCCCATCCAATTTATGCTTTTATATTCCACACTTGGCCAAGTGCAAGGCCAATGGGAAATAGGTAAAATTTGCTCCAATTTGGTGTTGCTTTCCTTTTTCATTTGGTATTGCTTTCTTTGTCATTTGGTTTTATTTGTTTCCTTTTAATTTGTTTTCCATTTTTCTTCTTTCCAAAACTAGAGGAGTCGTTACCAACTCGGGTTCTAGAAGGATTCAGATTAGGAGTTTTCCAATTTTCTTCTTTCCAAAACTAGAGTCGTTACCAACTCGGGTTCTAGAAGGATTCAGATTAGGAGTTCTAGAAGGATTCCATTGCATGCCATGAGTAAGTGTGACTTAGAACATCATAATTAATAACGTTTACATATCCACCACTTATTGTTAGCTTCAACATCTTTCCATGAAAGTGGGTGAGGGATAAATTTGAAATATACATCATTAAAGGTTATTCGTTGTTTAAAAACACCTTTCACTTATTATAATATGGGCAAAGGGTTTATAAAATTGTAATATTAAAAAATTTATTTTTTATAAAATATTTATATAGATAAGTACATTTTGAAAAAATGTATGTGCTTTTTTAAAATAGAATATATAATATATTTAAGAAGTGAGGTTTATGGATGCTTAATTTTTCTATAATATATATATTTTTTAATAGATAAGTACATTTTGAAAAAATGTATGTGTTTTTTTAAAATAGAATATATAATATATTTAAGAAGTGAGGTTTATGGATGCTTAATTTTTCTATAATATATCAAAAGCATATATTAATATTATATAAAAAAAAATTAATGGTTTTAAAGTAATAAAAGTATTTTTTAAGTGGATGAATAGAAATGCTCAAGTAATTATAATTAGAAGAAAGATTTCATATTAATGTTGTTAATTGGAATCATAAAGATATTACAATTAAAATGATCTTATATGAAGTTGGTTCACTATTGATGATGACCTCTTACAATAACTCTCAAATTGATAAAAATATTATACATTTTGGAAAAAAAGTGTAAAACTCAAGAACTTGATATATATACTAGGTTAAATTCTATAATTAAATGTATCATCTTTAAGTTATGAATTTATTTTAAAGATGATAATGAAGATGTTGACAATGATGGAATTTGTATTCATGAATTAAAAAGTTATAAAATAATATTTGGTTGTCCTAATCAAATGTAAGATTCTAAAGATAGAATGATGAATAATAAATCGGTTTTAATTTATTGAATCTTATGAAAGGTGAGGAAATACTTAGTTAACTTTAAAATTTTATTTCTATATGCAAAAAAAACTCTAGACCCCTTACAGGACCCCATTGGAAGCTTCATCCACTATGCTATGGACCTTACACCATCACCAAGGTTGTGGATGACAATGCTTTTGAGCTCAACATTCCCCCCTTCCTTGGCTTGCACCCAATGTTTAATGTGGACCTCCTTTGGTCATAGTTTCCACCCTTATTAGACACCTCAGAGATAACAAAACAATTGACACCGATAGAGCTCAACCTTGACTGCATGGAACAAGAATCCACTGATCATATCATGGACATACAGGTCAAGGGAACTTTCCAACATAAGCTTCAACTTTATCGGGTTGTCAAAGCATGGCAACTCCTGCACCAAGGCAAGTGGCTCACCCGGGGCCAAATTCAACAGAAGTTTCCTCATCTGATGGGGGAATTCTACACAATGGATACCATTGCTTCTTAAGGAGGGAGGATTGATCTAGGCGGATATCGGTGGCCACCCACCTCTTCCATCTGGATCACAGACAACTTTCATCTTGGCAATTACAGTTTTTATCTTAGCAATTGATTTATAGCTTTTCGGGTCCTAAACTTCTGGGGTCGTTTTGAGGCCCTAAACAATGTTTTTTGGGCCCGCCACAGTCACAATGTAGACAAAGTCACAATGTGATGGCATATTGTGTAGTCCTTGGATAGACCTTTCTAATGGGCTATCGTGTGCCTAAAACAAAGATCGTATGAAAAAATTATGACCCCGAGAAGTTGATGTACCAACTTACCCCATCGGGGCCCACATGACTTTTGGCGCTTCATCTCCTAGGGTTGGGTTTTTGGATGTCTAAGGTTTTTTGTTTACTTCTTGATGTTAAAAAGGCCTGGAGGCCTCATTATAATGTGCTCAAACAAATGCGCGTAGCCGCCACATCTCTTCTCAGAGATTAGCTACCACCATTCGAGCAAGATTGTTTTCTTTCTGCATTTTATAGTTTCAACAGAGTTCTTATTTAATAGAATTTGAGATCCACTGTATCTATGTTGTTGTTCTCTGTATATATGCGTTAATGTTATAGATATGTGTTTCATTTCGTTCTGCTCATAAATCTGGATCAATGTGAAACTATGCAACTATTTTAATTGTTTCAGTGAAACGCTACACTTTTTCTTTGTGAAAGTCATATCATTTTGTGAAGAGGCATGTGCACAAGTTTTTGAACCCACATTCACATTGTTTCACTTTTGTGAGCCTTTTCCCCATGCAGGTTTGCCACTAAATTGATTTTTTTTGGTTTTTTTCTTACTTGGAGGGCATTGGATCACATTTCCATTTTTTTCCTCATAAGGTTTATTGATCTAGTGTTTCTTACTTGATATTTTTTCACACAAGTAAAAGGAAATGAACATAAAAAGAGAAGACACATTAATTTGTTTCAATGCACTTTCCGTTTCAATAATTTCATTTTCAACAAATCTCAAATTCAATAATCACACATCACGTTTTGCACACAAAGTGACAAACATTACCTTACTAAGAAAGATACCAATGAAATCACATTACTTAATCTAATCTTGTAATCAAAGAGTTTCTCATAAATTCATGGCTTATAACCCTTACACTGACATTATAAATTCATGAAAGAGTGTAACAAATACATGGCTAGTCAATTTTGTTAAACCAAACCAACATTGAGATTAGGTGTAGGGTCACTTGGTTGTAGGAGTGGTGCTTTAAATGCTCCAAGGCCATTAAAACTTGATATTGGAAGTTGACTATTTGTGACTAGAAAAGTCATTTAGTAGTGAGGGTGATATTGGGGGTACCTTGAAAGGGAAGCATTAAAAACTAGGTTGAGTTGTGAATGTGTAGGATACCCCCTCACAGAAACTCAAAAATATAGATATTATTCTAGTAACACAATTGCAAAACACACTCTTTAAGACATTCAAAACTAGTAGTTTGGGAACCTTCAAAACTATTGCGAGGATAAATACCCATTTGTTGAGATGTTAATAATGAGACATTAGTTGACACATTGGACACACATAATCCTAGTAACTAATGCTCATCTATCATTTAATATCTTCAAGTGAGACATTACTCGCCATGTAAGATCCGCATCATCTTAGATGCCTCCTAAGACTCCATCATATGATCCACATAAGCTTAGGTTCTCCCTTATACTCCTTGGATAGTCCACCCAACATAATCTACACCATCATCTAGGTGTGTATCACCTTCCTCTAACATGGTCAATATTTTAGGGAATACCATTCAATGAATACCATTGTCTTTCCACCACCTAGAAATGTCGATGCCCCCATCGTAGCTACCCCAAACCTTCCAAGTTTGACCAAAGGACTATGAATTTGGTTTCTCTCCAATCAAGGTCAACCTAGTCCCACACCTTTGCCTCCACCAAATGTTAATTTGGCCATATCATCTTCTTCCAGCTTGGCCAAAGTTTGTCCTCCAACCAAACCCTAATCAGTAACCAACCAAAAACCATAGGGAAGAAGAAGAAGACACATAAGAATACGAACCAAGGGAAAGAGGGAAATGCTAGTAATGTTTGGTAGTACTCTCCAGAACATGGATCCCACCTTGGAAGATCTATGAAGGTATGTTTTCCATGTAATAAGAATAACAAACTTTTTTTCACTAACCTAAAACTTGTGTGGAATTCAAAGTTGATTGTGTCATTGTTTGTACTTGGTGTTGGATATTTGTATAATACCATGCTCTTGTTGGTAGATGTGTTAGATCCTTTCAATAAATTTCACTACTTTCTTTGTCTAGTTTTGAGCATGGAAGGACTCTTCCTATGTTGATGTAATGAAAAGGCCTATAATAATTAGGACCAATGGTCAAAAGAATAGGAATACCTGAAAAGGGTTATGCCCGTTATAACTATGAAGAGTTTTGTTGTAGTTGTGTTGAACATAAGGAAAGATTTTATCCCATGTATGTTTATGCTTGGCATTGTACATTTCAAGGATATGTACAATGATCCTATTCACTGCATCTATTTGTCTATAGGTTTGCATATGGAATTCAATGGATTCGGTTAACTTGGTGTCCATCATGGAATAAAGGTTTTACCAAAAGATACTTAGGAACTTAATATCCCTATTAGAGACAATGGTCTTTTTCAACCCAACATGAACCTAAACACTCGAAGAGGAGCTTAGCAATGACTTCCATCGTGACACCCTTCTTGTTGGGTGCAAATGTTGTCATCTTGGAAAACCTATCAACAACCACAAAAAAATAAATCATGATTGTGCTTGGGTGAAGGAAAACTAGATAGAAAATCCATGGATATTGATTTCCAAAGCTTATTTTGAGTGCACAAAGTAGTGTACAATCCCTACTTCTTAATTGTAGGTCTATTGGTGACACATGTGATGCACCATTTGATACATCTGCTGATGTCATATGAGAGATTTGACTAGTAGAAGCACTTTTATAACATTGTCATTGTATTCTCCATGTCAAAGTTTCCTATTACCCAATTGCACTTCCCAAATCCTATGAATATCACACTTCACTGAAGGAACATAGAGATGCCCCAAATAACATAGAAGTCCATCCTAGAGGTGAAAGTTTGAAACTTATTTATTTGAGTGTCCAGTATGTAGTAGTGAAATGTAGACCATTGTTATACATATTGGGAAACTCTAATGTCTTGTGTCCATATGAATCTAAGTTTCAATCATTCATCTTGACCAATAACTATTTTCTAGTTTGACATTTGTCATTGTTGTGTCAAGTGTTTTTAGTGTCACACCATTTCTAGTATCCTTCTCAAACCTCTCATTCTTCTTTTTTATGTGTGATTTTGATTAATTGAAGTAAGTCTCTTTTATTTATGGTAAAAATAAAGATCAACATATCTTTCTTTTTTTTGAATAATTTTAATATTAAATTTTTTATTATCTTTTAATAAACTTTTCCAACCATTTTAATGATATATCAATGCACTATTGAATTTGTCAATATTGTCCATATCGAAGAGATGTCCAAAAAAAAATTGCATTTCCTCAACCAAAAAAAATTATTAAATTATAATAATATTTTAGAACCAAATATCACTCAATTTCCATGATATGTCCAGCTTATTCAGTGGTGGATACTCATGAGATGTAAACAAAGGAATCCTTCTAGAATTGCAATCGAGTTATCTTCCGTGGAAAGGTCTGTCATCAAAATATCAATCAATCACTGAGTCCTAACACGCCATGCGAGTAAAGCTGATAGAATGTTCCATTGCATAAATACAAATCAAACGTATAAGGTCATCTCATCTGTTAAAAAAAAATCATATTTAAGAGAAATCTATGTTTATCTTCTTCTCAGAATAAATTTCCATCCAACTTTACACCATATCTATCACTTATCAACTTGTCCGATTGGCAATTGAATATCCACCCATATCAACTTGTCCGATTTGCAATTGAATATCCACCCGAGGAGATATTCATGCCCCGCGACAAAACTTTGCTTCGTTCTTTTTTTATTTTATTAGAT
>ML783695.1:468027-500526 GCA_009831015.1 Picea engelmannii
TCTAGAAATTATAATATTCATCCATTAGATTCAAAATTATAGTCATAATAAAATAGAGTCTCTGTAGATTGTTGCAGTATATTTCATTTCTTAAAAACATAAGTTTAATAACAGATACATTGTTGTGGAAAACAATAACTCATGATCATTCAATTCATGTTTAACGAACATACTATTAAACAATTGTCAAATTGACATATCAAATCTTGATAAAAAAAAATTGAAAAATAGTCATTGGAAAGATAACAAAATTATTTACAAGTTTTGTTTTTACTATAAAGTGAAATTCTAAATAAAAAAAATACTTTTGTATGCCAGAAGTTGAAGAACTTATGAAAATACAGTTTTTTTTGTCATAAAACAAGCAAAAGTGTTACCCAACTTCATGATTTTACCCGTTCATTACTTATCTAGGTGTGTAATCCCTTTTATTACTTCTCTAGGTCTGTAATCCCTTTTACTCCCTAGAGCAAAAAAAACTTAGCAAGGTAAATTTACAAGGGTGTGAGCATTTTTACTCCTTGTAACAACCTTTGCAAATAGATTTTTCAATGACAACAAAGACAGATCTTGATGGTGGGTGTATGCCCTTATACTCCTCCAAGGGTTTTGACAAATGAACCTTGAAATCAAGAAGAAAACATACAAATTGCAGAATTTTCTTACCTACTCCAAAAGATAGCATGAAAAACCCTTACTTGTCAAGAATATTCCACCACAATTGTCAAGAAACAATCATCAAGATATAGTGCTAACCTTCTTCCTCCGATAGATAAGTATTCCATATTAAATGCACCAAAGAAGAGAGAGATAGAATTTCCCAATTAGGGTGAAAATTCCAGCCAAGAATGTTATGTAATTCTCACAACATGATGATAAAATGAAAGTGAGGTGACCTCTATTTATATGAGGTCACCTAAAACCAATTTATCCACTTTTAAAAGTCAAAAAAAAATTAGGAGGACGATCTCCTCTATTTTGCCTTTTACATTTTAAAAATATAAAATTACATAAATTAAATCCCTTAGAAGGGTGACGTCATACCCTAGAGGGTGATGCTAGGCATCAAAATGAGACGTTGAGCCTCCAAGTGAAGATTGTTTGGCCTCCAAAGGCCATGTGTCATCTCTTCATGTGCTAGAGTAACAAGTAATGCATCTCTCTCCATCAAATCACATCACATCACCACTAGAACCATCAAATCCCATCATAACCCCATCATCCAAGGTGACATCAAAGAATAGGGTATGATGTCCTAGGCCTCCCAAGGCCAATGTTTAGGTGCAAGGGGCCACAATGTCATTATCACATGTTGTCCAAATGCCTCCAAAGGAAACATTTATCTTCTCAATTGTGCAATGAGTGGGGCACATCATCCATCCTATAGGATTCAAGCCCCTATGAAGGTTCAAGTGACCTAGTCCCTCCATGGAAAGCTTACATCTAGAAAGGTCCTGCAAACACAAACAAGTATGCCCTCCAAGGGTCCACGAGTCACATGGAGTGAAATATTTAAAACCTGACTAAAGTTTGTATATAGATTTTGAAGAATTGAATTTAGGGTAAAGAGTTAGTATTTAGTTGGGAGGAAATAACTTGATTTAGACTACATTGGAGAATCTATACATTGTTCATAATGAAGGTTAGGCATGATTAAGTGTCTGAAGGTGGATATTTTTCCATAAAGGATTATTAATGAGACCATAATAGTTTGGACTAGTAGTTTGACCATGTTTTCTGAAGAGAAAACTTTGGATTTTGTGATGATGAACTTATAATTAAAGCATGAAATTATTGGAAGATAAGATGACTTGGTACAAGAAGCCCATGAGTTTTTCAATATGACGCTAACGAAGGACTAAATGGAAGATGAATTTTACGTACACTATGTTTATGGAAATTAAAAACATGTTAAGACACGATGTTGATTTGATATTTGCAATGACAAAGAATATAACTGATATGATATTTGGACATAATTGTTGAACTAAATGATGAAAAGGAGAAGCCAAAAACTAGGATTGTAATGAGATAATACAATTAATATCATCCTATTGACAGTGGAAAATTGTCCAATGATTAGATAATACACAAATTTCCAATGATTAGAGCAAGACTTTGATAGCAATTAGAGCGTTGTTACTAAGTGTTATCAGAAATATATGTAACAACCTTATGGCTATAGAAAACCTTTGCTACAACAACAAATTCTAGCCACTAAAATCAACAAGTATACCACTCAAAAGATAATATATAACCAATAGAACAATTAACAAGGCCTATGAGTGAATTTCAGCAGTGGAAGAGTGAGTAAAGAATGTATAGAGGTTGCGTTTGTTGCAGCCCTACTGGCTGTAGTATAAATTTTATTACAACAATTAGATCACTTGGCTAATCAAGATGCCCTTAGGGCATAATGTAGCTTAAAGAATGTAAAATCAAATTCCAAACTTAGACAATTCAATCTCCTTAATATCACATTTGCCAATGCATAATATTCAATCTCCAATGCAAAATATTAGTGCCTTATCTATTGGGTTATGGGTTCTCTTGTTTATGAGCTATGGTTTATTACTTCTCTAGGTGTGTAATCCCTTTTACTCCCTAGAGAAAAAAAAAACTTAGCAGGTTAAATTTACAAGGGTGTGAGCCTTTTTACTCCTTGTAGCAACCTTTGCAAATAGCTTTTTCAATGACAACAAAGACAGATCTTAATGGCGGGTGTATGCCCTTATACTCCTCCAAGGGTTTTGACAAATGAACCTTGAAATCAAGAAGAAAACATACAAATTGCATAATTTTCTTACCTACTCCAAGAGATAGCATGAAAAACCCTTATTAAGAATATTCCACCACAATTGTCAAGAAACAATCATCAAGATATAGTGCTAACCTTCTTCCTCTAATAGATAAGTATTCCATATAAAATTCACCAAAGAAGAGAGAGATAGAATTCCCCAATTAGGGTGAAAATTCTAGCCAAGAATGTTATGTAATTCTCACAACATGATGATAAAATGAAAGTGAGGTGACCTCTATTTATATGAGGTCACCTAAAACCAATTTATCCACTTTTAAAAGTCAAAAACAAATTAGGAGGATGATCTCCTCTATTTTGCCTTTTAAATCTTAAAAATATAAAATTACATAAATTAAATCCCTTAGAAGGGTGACGTCATGCCCTAGAGGGTGACACTAGGCATCAAAATGAGACGTTGAGCCTCCAAGTGAAGATCGTTTGGCCTCCAAAGGCCATGTGTCATCTCTTCATGTGCTAGAGTAACAAGTAATGCATCTCTCTCCATCAAATCACATCACATCACCACTAGAACCATCAAACCCCATCATAAACCCATCATCCAAGGTGACATCAAAGACTAGGGTATGATGTCCTACGCCTCCCAAGGCCAACGTTTAGGTGCAAGGGGCCACAATTTCATTATCACATGTTGTCCAAATGCCTCCAAAGGAAACATTTATCTTCTCAAGTGTGCAATGAGTGGGGCACATCATCCATCCCATAGGATTCAAGCCCCTATGAAGGTTCAAGTGACCTAGTCCCTCCATGGAAAGCTTAGATCTAGAAAGGTCATGCAAACACAAACAAGTATGCCCTCCAAGGGTCCACAAGTCACATGTATCATGAGAAGTAAGCCATATTTAATAAAATAATCACCCAAACATGTGCATTAAATACCCCCTTTTCAAATTAAACAAATTCTCAAAGACCTTATACAACTTGCCAAATTTAAGTATGGTAGGGTTGTCATGGTGCCCTATTGAGTAGATCAATCCTCAAGTCAAGGAGTGTTTCCTAAGACGACCCTCTCTAAGTCATGTAAAAGAGTATGAAGTGGATGGGGGTATGCCTTTTTGGCATGGGGTTTCTTGACATACAAGGGCTCATATTGTCTCATTTATGGGTGCCTTTGTAGAGGGGGTGTTGCATCCTCATTTGCAATGCAACATTTTTCCAAGCCCTTTATTTTCCATTAATGATTATGGTTCAAAACATTGAGTGTTGTGTGAAATGGAAAGTAAGGAGCACCACAATGACACTTGAATCTAAGAACACATAAAGTGTCATGTATAAGGAAAGTAAAAGACATTGCAAAATGCATTCCCTCAACAAGCGGGACATTTATTAATTATATGTTTTCTTTTATAGGTCCTTGAAATTTTGTGGAGAAGCATTTCATTTCTCTTATGACCTTAGGGTGAGCATCTAGAGGATAATTCATGGCTCTTATCATTTTCTAGCTACAACCCCTTTGGGTCTTTAACCCCTTCTTCCCATGAAATGAGGTACAAGCCCTTCTTGGGGTCAATAATCCCAAAAACCTAAAAGAGGAGGAAACATAGGGGAATACGTGTGGAAAGTGGTAAGTAAGGGTGGGAATGGTACAATGACCTTTCAAGGATACCCCTTGGTAGAAAATATTTTCCCTAGGGTGACCCACTTACTATGAAAACATGTCAACCACCAAGGTGAAATGAGGCAAAAGTTATAATTTCCAAGAAAACATCTTCATAATCAAGAAAGGACCCTTTGAAACATGTTTAAATGCTTCAATTATTAAAATGACACTTACCATGAGATCGGACTTGTTACCTCATGAAGCAAGACCTGTTGTCCTCTTTGAGCCAAGATGGTGTGGTGGACGTTGCTACTGCCAATAAATGGTGATGTGTGGTAAGAGGAGGGGCTCAGTATGCTCATCTGGATCTTGACACTCCATGTCTTCAACCTATGTGCCCCGATACATCATCTCCTAATTTACCCCTAGAAATGGGGGGTAACATCTAGCTCCTACTCGGGGACATGTGCTTGGCATATAGTACAAGAAAACCTCAACATTTCCTAGTAAGACTTCTTGAAAAGAGCATGCCCCAGGCATCTAGTACATCAATCACTATTATATTCATGGTGAGGCTGATATGAGGTAAATCTTGAAGATATACCTTTACATATTCTATGAGAACATACACATTTACTTTTCTTGAATCAATGCTGCAAACATTTCCATAAGGGTGAGTTGTCTTCAAAACAAGTTTCTTCATGACCTTTAGAGACATCACATTTGATAAGGCTCCAAAATATAACATACACTTATTCAAACATAAACCATTTATTTCCAAGGAAAGATTAAAAGGGGGAGACTCTTCTCCTTGGTCCTCATGATACATATTTTTTAGGATGACCGGAAGATCTCTTGCTTCATATTGTACATTTAATTCCTTCAAAACTTCTCCTTTTACGGAAGGAATCTTACACATTTCTACCACAAGTACTAAAATATTCATCTTTCCCATTATAATGGGCACATCTATATTTAGAAGAAACTCTTCATCTGATGGTGTGGGACATGGAAGAAAATCATGAACTGGTGGTGGAGGAGGTGGATGAAATTCCTTGGTAACCGGAGGCGGTGGGGCTTGCACTTTGTTTTTCCTTGAGAATGTCAATATTTCCTTTTTCGTCAACTTATCCTTTAGATATTCATCCATTTGGTTCAAAACTTCCAACCAAGCTTGTCTATCCATCCTCTTCCTAATTTCTTCAAGTTCTTCTCCAATGACATCAATGCACTCTTCATCCTAAAGAGTTGAAAATGTGTCAATGAAGTTCAATTTGTCCATAGTTCCTGGATATTATTCTTCTTTCATCGGTCTTGGACATTCATTCTTTGAATGAGGTTCATGGAAAGACAAACACCATGGTGATCCTTCCAAGTTGACCATCCCAACAATATCTAAGGTATAAGGTGCCTTTGATTCCTGTTGTGGCCTTTTTTTCCAACCTATGTTTTACTATCTAACAAACTGAGGTCTTGAGGCATGATGATACCTCTCCAAGTTTGTCAACCCATTCATGATCTGATTCTAATTATGGATGGACTGATTATTCATTTGATCCAACTTATGAGTTATGAGTGCAATTGAATCCTAGACTGTGTTGGTTGAATTCTTTGTCTTTGGTTCTGTCTTGGCATGAGGGAACTAAAAATGCTTGATCTTTGAGTTGATAATATGTTCCTCAATATGAGCACTATATTCTATGGACTTTGCCAAGTTCTTCGGCATCTTTTCTTTCATAATAAAACCAAACTACCCTTCGAAATCATTCAAGTAGAGAAGGAGCACAACTGTATCTGATGGACATAAGTCCTTTAGGATTTGATTATGTAAGTTTTCAAATCTAGTACCAAACTCCTTTACTATTTAATTTTCTTTCCTTTTGATTTGATTGAAATGCATCAAGAACATTATGTTATCCTTCTTTGTTGTCCATCTTTCCTTGAACAACTTAACGAAAGCTTCATAAGATGCCAAGTGGTCGTCAAGTAATCCTTTATACCACTTTCTATCATCTTCATCAAGAGACATGGATAATATACTCATCACAACATCTTCATGTTCTATATCATTTTCTTCCATGACCACACCAATAGCTTCAAGGTGCTCTTCAAGTGTGATAACATTGTTCCCGGTGAACTTTCGCAACAATTTGTGAGACTCTTTGGGCATTGTATTGGGATACCCAGGGATGCTAGCTAGATTAAAATGCTTGTAAATAATACCATCCCAAGAACGAGTCATTGGAGTGAGGGGAAGGTTACCTTGAAACAATATTTTGACAATGGGGGAATTATTGGGAGGCCTTCTTCGGTGGACCTTGGAAGGATTGAATCTTTCTTGAGGAAGGGCATTAGAGAGATGTGGATTCTTAGGTTGTGGAGTCACTATATTATCTTAGAAATTTCATCAAAGGGGGAGAGGGTACTTCCCTCAGGTGGAGTTATTAAGAAATCTAAGAAAAGGATTTTGGGTAACTTGCCAAGTGTCATTATGGATCAGAAAGGATTCAAAATTATCTTTGACAACAACGCCAAAAATGTTATTGCACAATCTGTAGTTTGGGAACATACAAACCCAATCCACAGAGTGTGTGACACAACTAGGAACAACTATCACTGTCACCTCAATAGATGTCCCCCTCGTTTTAGTGAAGGATAAATCCAACACAAGGGAGGATTTCCAGGTGATCCTAGAGTGATTACGATGGAAAGTGAAAAGGGATGGATAATTCCCCTATAGGTCAAGGTTAAGAGTGGAATGAGGCTTAAGAATGAGTCTCGTGAGATGGTAATTGGTTTCCAAGGGAGTGTACCTGCAAAACAACGTTATCCTTGCCTGGAAAAATACAAAATATGATAAATAAAGCCTCATAACTGAAGGGGAATCAAAAAGAAACCTTGATATCTCTAAATTGCAGTGGTATGGAAATATATATCAACAGTAAATAAGTTATGACAACTACAAAATTAACCACCAAAATCAAGTGTAAGGTGTTGGAAATAAAACTAACAACAAGTAGATAAATTTTCAATGATTAGAGAAAGACTTTGAGAGCAATTAGAGGGCTATTACTAAGTGTTATCAACAAGATATATAATATCCTTATGGCTGTAGCAAACCTTTTCTACAATAGAAAACCTTTTCTACAGTAGCAAACCTTTGCTACAATAGAAAACCTTTTCTACAGTAGCAAACCTTTGCTACAGTAGAAAATTCTAGCCACTAAAATCAGCAAGTAAACCACTCAAAAGATAGCATATAACCAATAGAACAACTACCAAGGACTACAAGTGAATTTCAGTGGTAGAAGAGTGAGTTAAGAATGAAAAGAGGATGAGTTTGTTGCAGCCCTATTGGTTGTAGCATAAATTTTATTACAACAATTATATCACTTGGCTAATAAAGACACCCTTAGGGCACAATGTAGCTTAAAGCATGTAAAATCAAATTCCAAACTTAGACAATTCAATCTCCTTGATATCACGTTTATTAACAAATAATATTCAATCTCCAATGCAAAATATTGGTGCTTTGTCTATTGGGTTATAGGGTCTTTTGTTTATGAGTTATAGTTTATTACTTCTCTAGGGGTGTAAGCCCTTTTACTCCCTAGAGAAAACAAACCTTAGCAAGGTAAATATACAATGGTGTAAGTCTTTTTACTCCTTGTATAAACCTTTGAAAATAGCCCTTTCAATGACAACAAAGATAGATCTTGATGGAGGGTGTATGCCCTTATACTCCTCGAAGCATTTTGACAAATTAACCTTGAAATCAAGAAGAAAACATACAAATTGCAGAAATTTCTTACCTAATCCAAGAGATAGCATGAAAAACCCTTACTTACCAAGAATATTCCACCACAAGGATCAAGAAACAAGCATCAAGAGATAGCATTGTCCTTCTTCCTCCAATAGACAAGTATTCCATCAAAAAAACACCAAAGAAGAGAGAGATAGAATTTCTCAAGTAGGGTGAAAATTCTAGCCAAGAATGTTATGTAATTCTCACAACATGATGATAAAATGAAAGTGAGGTGAATTCTATCTATATGAGGTCACCTAGAACCAATTTGTCCACTTTTAAAAGTCAACAACAAATCAGAAGGAGGTCAACCTCCTTTATATTCCTTTTACAACTTAAAAATATAAAATTACATAAATTAAATCCCTTAGAAGGGTGACATCATGCCCGAGAGGGTGATTCTAGGCCTCAAAATGAGACGTTGAGCCTATAAGTGAAGATCATTTTGCCTCCAAAGTCCATGTGTCATCTCATCATGTGCTATAGTAACAAGTAATGCATCTCTCTTCATCAAATCACATCACCGCTAGAACCATCAAACCCCATCACAACCCAGGCCAACGTTTAGGTGCAAGGGGCCACAATTTCATTCTCACATGATGTCCAAATGCCTCCAAAGAAAACATTCATATTTTCAAGTGTGCAATGTGTGTGAGACATCATCCATATTATGGGATTCAAGCCCCTATGAAGGTCCAAGTGACCTAGTCCCTCCATGGAAAATCTTACACCTGGAAATGTCCTACAAAGGCACACAAGTACGCCCTCCAAGGGTACACAAGTCACATGTATCATGCCAAGTAAGCTGTATTTAATAAAAGAACCACCCAAACATGTGCATTAAATCCCCCCTTTTCAAATTAAACAAATTCTCAAAAACCTTATACAACTTGCCATATTTAAGTATGGGAGGGTTGTCATGGTTCACTATTGAGTAGATCAATTCCCAAGTCAAGGGGTGTTTCCCAAGAAGACCCTCTCTAAGTCATGTAAAAGAGTATGAGATGGATGGGGGTATGAATTTTGGGCATGGGGTTTCTTGACATATAAGGGCTCATATTGTCTCATTTATGGGTGCCTTTGTAGAGGGTGTGTTGCATCCTCATTTGCAATGCAAGGGAAGTAATAAACACTGCTCATGACATTCCTTTGCAATGAAACCAAGATGGTGTGGTGTATGTTTTTGATGCCAATCAATGGTGATGTGTTGTATGAGGGGCTCAGTTCGATCATATGTCTCTCGACACTCCATGTCTTAAACCTGCGGGCCTCGATATATCATCTCCTTAGTTACCCATAGAAATGGGAGGTAACAATATTTATAATGGTTATCGGTGCACTTTATTTGTGAAGCACCGAGGCATTATGCTTGTAAGAACACTAGTGTGTGGTGACGATTAAGGCGTATTGGTGTTAAGAACCTCTACAAAAACCTTTGACCGCCCACCTCCGTTATAAATAGATAAGGGATAAATTTTTTGGGGAGATTCCGTAAAAATCTCTACTACAAGGTGTTCTCCTTGTAGTGAAAATACTTCAAATTTGATTTGTTTACATAGTAAAAGTCAGGGTTGAGTGCCCCAAATAAATGCACACCAAGGCCTATGGTCAATGATAAATGGAATCATAAACATTTCAACCTAGAGTTACCAAAATTTTCTACAACATTTCATACTCATTTGTCTAAAATAAATCTTCTATTTGAAATCTACGTCTACCAAAATAACAATTGATATTATTTCTTAGTTTTCATAGTTAGTACACAAATGCATTCCAAGGCCAAACCAAGTACACCTAGGTATAAAATTTTGACCAAGGAAACGTTACATAATAATGAACCTATGTACACTTGCATCATGTCTGCCAAAATGCCTAATACCTATTTTCCCATTTATACACAACATTAACAAAATGCACACTAAAGAAAAAGTTTGCATGTTGAAGAAAATATGAAGCATAAAATTTTTAGGCGCAAATTAAAAATGTGGAGAATTATAAAATACATACTCTTCAATTTGAATCACTCAAATTGGCCAAGAAATGAAGTGTGTGCAAGAATTTTAGTGAAGTAAGACAATTTCAACGAGCTTCCTTGAATTGCATGACCAACCTTCATTACAATTCGAAATTGACTAATTCAACTTTGAAAGTGTGTGTTCATTCATCACAAACATGGATAAAATTCAATATTTTTAATTTGACACATACTAAATTATGTTGTGAAAAAATAGTCCAAATTTGTTTTTTCATAGGGTAAAAGAGAGGGTTGAGTGCCCCAAAGAAATGCACATCATGAGTTGTAGTTAATGGTAAACAAATTATAAACATTCCAACATAGAGATACTAACATTTTTTACAACATCTCATACTCAGTTGTCTAAAATAAATATTTTACAATGAAATCCAAGTCTTCCAAAACAACAATTGATACTATTTGTCAATTTTCATAGTCAATACAAAAATGCACTCCAAGGCCAAAAGAAGTATAAAACATGGATGGAATTTGAAATGAGACATAACTAGCACAACCGCTAACTCGCGGCTGAGAACGCCGAAAGGTAGCGGTTGAGAATGCGTGTCCCCAATACATTGAGAATGCGTGCTCTCAATATAAAACGTTTGTGGTAATCCGTCTGTGGTAATATGAAACGTTTGGTTGTATTAGGTTGATAAA
Source organism: Picea engelmannii (assembly GCA_009831015.1). Lineage (NCBI taxonomy): Eukaryota > Viridiplantae > Streptophyta > Pinopsida > Pinales > Pinaceae > Picea > Picea engelmannii. The sequence goes on from ML783695.1 coordinate 478,865, forward strand.
TGGAACTTGGCAATTACATATCCTTACAGTAATTTTTTAATGTGATTAGGTAAATGTTAAAAAGTAAACATGTTAACGGATGCCTTGATAAATGCAAGAAAGTTATGAACAATAAATCTGATCCATTGATTTTGGAGGACGACTAAGAATATGCTAGCATCTTCAATGCATAGCCATCAGATTAGGGTTTAAGGTTAAATAAGATTAAAAGATCATTAATTGTGCCCATTATCAATAGGTGTACGCCTTTCGGCATAATTACACAATACTAAACCTATGTACCCTTGCATTAGGCATGTCAAAATTCATATATCCCTATTTTTCCCACTTATACTGAACTTTGGAAAAATGCACGCCAAAACAAAATTGCGCACGCTGAAGGAAATCTAAAGTACACATTTTTAAGGTTCAAATTAAAAATATGAAAGCACGTAAATCTAGAGAATTAGAAAATGCACACTCTCCAATTTGAATCACCCAAATTGATAAAGAAATGAAGCATGGGCATGCATTTAGTGAAGCATGGCAATTTGGCAACTTCACTGAAATGCGCAACCATACTTCATTACAAGGCCAAATTGAATTATTCAAATTAGAGTGTGTGTGTTTAATCATTACCAACCTTACTACAATTCTATATTTTAAATTTGACATACAAAAATTTATGCCAAATTTAATTTTTTCATTTGGTAAAGTTAGGGTTGAGTGCCTCAAAGAAATGCCAACTTCTGCATGAGCTAGAGTGATTGTGCCAGTTTGTGAGGACAAATATTGTAGACTTAGTTGAATGTTGACCTAAATCTTTTATTGAGGATATTCATAAGTTGTAGTTCTATGTGGAGCCAATGATAAAATATCTATTATTTTATAAAAATAATATACAACACAAGCTCTCTCTTCGAACAAAATTCTATTAATTAATAGTAATATTGTACAAAAAAATAGATATTACTCTAAACAAGTTTCTATTAAAGGTTATGGACATTAATGTTTATAAACATTTTACAAAATCCATCCTTCCAAAGAAGGTTGTAATAATTGCCTAGATAAAAAACAAGCACAATGTAATAAGTAATATATGCTACGAACAAATGAGGAGAAGCTTAATCATCCCCATCCTCATTCCTTTCCTCATCCCCATCCTCTTCTTCTTTACTTGAAGAAGAGTCATCTCTTTCACTGTGTAGACTAATTTCCTCATTTCTTTCAAGTTCATCAAGAGACAAATATTTTTAAGAGAAAGAATTAAGATTCTATTGTCTTCTAGGGTAGGGACTTCATATTTTTTTTCTTCTTCTTCTTTTTCTTCTTCCTCCTCCTCCTCCTCCTCCTCCTCTTTGAAGGAGTCCTCTATTGATTTTTCCTCCTCTTTGGAAGAGTATTTATTGGATTAAGTAGTTATATATGTAACACACTTGACCCCCTAAACCCTCTTAGGCTGGTGGGATGTCAAGAATTCCTTTTCCACTAATATTTTGGTCTCAAGTTTACACCCTTATTCGACCTCTATCCCACATGGAACACACATGGGATTCTTCTTCATCTTTTGAAATAAAGTACAAGGAAATGTGTGTGTGATGTAGCAGTGGCAAGCCCATAGACTCGTCACCCTCTTCTTCCCATCAAATCCCTTAGTAGAATGCAACCACACAGACCAGGGAACAAGTTTCCCAGATCGTATGGATTCGACTCACCTGTTTCGGCCATATCAATGGTCAGCGGTGAATAAAGTTTCTTTCCCATCGGAAAAGTAGGTTATACAACCCACATTTCATTCCCAATCAAATTTCTCCTATAGCTCTACTCCTGACATATCCAACGATCTTTGGGTTATGAAATCAATGGTATAGATTTATTGTTCACCTTGAAATCATGCAACGGCTAAAGCCTCACCCGTTCTCTGCTCAACACTTGGTCGGTGGGGTCTAAATGAATATCTATGGTTGTGATATTATCAGGCTACCTTACGTGGAGATCAATAGTCTCCACCCATTCATACCTCCACCATCAGAAGTGCCCCATATGATCAGTTCTTCTCGACGAGAAACACTCCAATGGATACGATAGTCCTCAGATCCTCACATCCAATGGTCAAAGATCAATTGGATCTCACATCTACTTGGAATTTAACCGAAACTATCACTTTTACACGGTTCCTTCTTCGGGATGGATCATTGCTAGATCCAATGGATCAGACTCCATCGAGTTCAACATCAACAGATCTATGGCTCTCCTCATCCTCATGCTCTCGGCATTGGAATTTCCTCACCAGAAACTCCTCCTACACCTCTTTCCAGAAATTCCTGACTCATCTCTTCTAAGAGACTCATCAGCTTAGCGCTCAAAGGATCTATGGTCCAGATCTCATCAACTCATCCTCTGATAGATCGACGATTCACATCATCTCAGAACTTCCTCATCAAAAGTTCACTATGACTTCTATTAGCACTTAATATTTTCAAGGTCATGTGAGTCCGTGGTTTCTACCTAAGTCTGCAAATTTTGTCTATCTTTTCCCCTTTTGCAGACCTGATCATAGATTTTTCCTCTCAACGTGCAATTTTCTTTCATTTGTCTTCATCCTTTGATCGACTGGTTTTCCTTGTTGAAGTTGTCTGAGAAATGTCAACCATAAGATCCCCTATCTTCTCTAAGTTCGATCACTTCCCTCTTTATCTCTATCATTGAACCTTTGTTGGCTCGAGCCCTCAGCCAGTCATCTGAGTAATTGATCACAAGTCACAGTGATGAGAACTAAGCGCAACACTTGAAGCATTTTAATGTGAATTCAAATCAAATGAGCGAGCAAGTTCAGTCTTCAACGAAGGCAAGCGAGCGCGAGACTCGGGAGTTCAAAAGGTTGTAAAACTATCCAGCAAGAATCGCCAAATCCCAATTCATGAAAAAGTAGATCTAGGTCGTCCAACCAAAGGGACACATGGTGTGCGATTGGCATTTCGTGATTTCGCGAGGTGGAGCGATCAAGGAACAAAGTTTTAAAACTTGAAAAATGCGAAATCGCGAAATGATCTAAGTCGTCCTTCTCAGTAGGATGTGTGGCACACAATTAAGTATTTCGTGATTTCGGGGAATGGAGCAGTTAAAGGGCCGAGTCGCGAGGACTCGCGAAGCGCGAAATCACGAAATGGTCAGGATCGTTCGATCAAAGAGGGGTGCGTGTCAGCTGATCCGAGTGTCATGATTTTGTGATTCAGGGTTTTGAGCATGGAATACCTCACGAGCTCGCAAAACACGAAATTGCGACGCACCTGAGAGTTGGGATCATGGTCTCAGCATCTGATCACATGGGAAGTAGGTCTAGAAAGAGGGGCTAGTGCTCATCACATAGCTGACATTTCATATTGTCAGGGAAAAGATCGTGGTCATCCATTTTGAATCATGTCCAACCGTTGATCCAGATGGGCCATTTTGCGGAAGCATCAGGATATTTGAAAACAAGGGGAGTGAGAACTCCCGAAATGTGAAATCCTGAAATTTCATATGGATAGGTGCAAGGACAGGGCCTGCGGTCACGTGGGACAATGAAAGGAGTTGCGCGAGGGACCAGAGAGCCCAAGTTGGTTACAGAGAAAGAGCTACCTGGCCTCGGGATACCAAAATTGACCCGAGAGAGTCGTGAGCCTGCTTGGAGCATTCATAGGTGTCAGGGCTCCATTCCAATCCTAATGCAGTTAGTTAATGGTGGTGGGAGAGGTATTTGAAACCTCGTTTCATCCCATAAATGAAAAGCATGGGGGAGACGACCATGGAAAATAGAGTTTTTAGCCCGTGGTACCCCTGCAAGTGGTTTTTCCTGCAAGCCCATACCGATCCGAGATCGCGTCTGACAGAAGAATGAAAGTGAGGCCTGATAGAGGAAGATGCAGACACCAAGCCTTGAACACAGTGACCAGAGTGCGCTTCTATAGGGGGGCAAGATTCTTTGAGTATATATACTCAGTTTTTACATTTTGTAAAGGTTGATGGTAGAGAAAATCTCCCGTATTGTAAAGTTTTAATGAACACTCTGGTTTTCTGGTTATGTATATGCATTTGAGACACTCTGGTTTTCTAGTTATGTATATGAATTTGAGACATCTCGTTTAATGATAATCAACTTCCTTACTCCATCTTGTCTTCCTCTAATGCTGAAAGAGTTCATGATTGAATGATTCACTTGAATTATTGTGACTACATTATGATGAAAGTTTGATTATAGTGTTGTTATAGTTCCTTTCAGTTTCTTTGAGATTTAAATTCAAGAAGTTCTTGTGCTTAAATTGTTCCTCCTTGGGCTGCTGAAAGACTTGATGTCCTTGGTAGACCTCTACATTTTCTCACCAAATTCTTCCCCCTACTCACCCTTACTACAACCTACTATATGAAGTTAAACTGAGACCTCACCTGCTCATGCATATCAGTCCAGTTTTCTGAGTTAAGACGATATTCTCTTGAGATTGCACCCATTTGACCCTTTTACAACCAATTTGTGACATAAACTCTTATGGGTATCAGGCTTACCTCTGCCGCAATCCAAAGGTGACTTTTGGTGCTAACATTTCTGGCACCATTTTCTGGGGACGAAATTGAATATTTTCCCTGGGATTGAATGACAAAGCTTACTAGTTCTGAAGGTGCATCATAACTTAGTACATCCAAGATTGCGACTATGCACCCGACGACTCCACTGTAGTGACTCTTTTGAGGCAAATCCACTGGCGACTTTACTATTTCAGCTGTGGCTTCCAGAGGCAGACACATGAGGTCTACTCCACAACTGCCTTTAGTGACACCCAATGTTGACCCAGAGAAAATTATCAGAAGGAGAAAGGCCCTTCAAGAAGGAACTTCCACTGCTGAACCACATATTTATGATGATTTTCATGACCCTTCTATAGAAACTCCCATTTCTGCTTCTAATTCTCCTGTTATAGATTCTGTTGGAGTTTCCCAAACTTTAAATTTTGGGAGTGTTGGAGTTTCCTGGTTTGGGATTGGAGCGGGAAATCATTGTCACTACTCTCTCCCCTAAAATTGTATCGTGGTTTAGACCCAACACCTCAGGATATTTTCCTACCCTATTCTTTACCACCCCTCCTCATATTACTATTGTTGCTACTATAGAAAGGGAAACCTATTTTCCCTCAATCCAGGTAGCCTTTACTCTAAATCCTATGTTGTTTCCCTTTCCTCCCTAAAGCACCCCCCTAGTTTCCCCTGTTCGAACTCCTTCCCCTCCTAACTCTCCTCCACCTATTATCCCTATGGAAGGAGTAAATCCCCCCATGACTAGAATGGAATCCATAATAGCTGCTAGGTATTCCCCCCTTGTTTTTCCTCAGCCTCCGAGTGCCCTCCCTACGGATGGATACCTTAAGAAGTTGCCCAAGTTGACAGGTGAAGGAGACATAACCACAGAAGAACACCTTGAAGCCTTTTACAGTTTTACAGATCATCATGTCATCATGCATGCAGACATATGGATGAGGATTTTTGTTCATAGACTTGAAGGCGAGGCTAGGAAGTGGTTTAGGGCCTTGCCTCCTGGATCTATCGATGGGATTGAAGCCCTAGATGAAGCCTTTTTAAAGAATTGGGGGGACATAAAGGACTTCCTTTACTATATTACGGAGTTTGTATCATTGAAGAAAAAGGAAGGGGAATCTGTCTCTGACTTCTCAAAGAGATTTAATAAAATGTATAGAAAAATTCCCACTCATGTTAAGCCTACAAAAACCTCTGCACTGATTACCTATTCTAGTTCTTTTGACCCCGACTTCTTCCTCCTATTACGAGAAAGGAGAGCTACCTCCTTGGCTCATATGCAAGATGCATACATTGAAGTAGAATCCAATATTATGGTAGTAAATGAGCTTAGGAGTAAGGCCGACAGAGACATAAAAAAGGGAAGGTCTGAAACTTCAACCTCTTCCTCTACTGCCCACCCTCAAAATGATGAGCTTGTTAGATTAGTGAAATCTCTCGTTGCTGATATGGATAAAATGAAGCTTGAAACAAGACAGGCCTACAAAAACACTCAAAACGCTGATAATAAAGGCACCTTCAGGAGACCTAATAGTGCTCCTCGGATACTTCCAAGAGATCAAAGAGGCTGAGATAGGGATGATCAAAGAATTCAAGCCCCTCTCCAGAACAACCTTGTCACTGATGAAGAGGAAGAGAAAGTTGATCCCGAAATCCATTGTATTGGGGATACCTCCTCGTTTCCCCATTTAACTCAATCTGCATACGAGGAATCCCTCATAGATATCCAAATAAATGAGTTGAGTAAGGATGAGAAGGCCAATCCCAACAAATACAACCTCCGATCTAGGAGGAAAGAAGAGAAGTCTGACCTCCCTACTCAGCCTCCCAGACTGGAGCAGCCTATTAAAGATACAACAAACAACAACAAAGAAAAGAAAGCTCATAATCTCTCATCAGTATCCAAAGACCTTGTCCCAGAAGTGAGATAAATCCTGAAGCCCCCTTCCTGCTTTAGTTTTGAGCATGAAATCCAAAAGATCAGAATCCATGTTCCCCTCTCAGAGCTAGTCAAGCACGAAGACTTCAAATAATCCCTCTCTAAGATGCTGCAGCCCGAGTCATCCTGCCATTCCACAAACTCAGTAAACCTTCAAGACGAAAAACCAGAAGTCATCCTAGGTCCTATGGTAGAATACATAGATGATTCATCCCCTCCTTTCTACACATATTTGAACATACATGACAAGGTGTTGCACAACTATTTGATGGATTCATGGGCATCTCACAATCTTATGCCTAAGATTGTCATGGAAGAGCTCGGTCTAGAGATTACAAAAGCCTACCATGACCTCTATTCTTTTGACTCCAGGAAGGTCAAGTGCCTTGGGGTTATCAAAGACTTGGTTGTGTCTCTGTTTCAGTTGCCCATGAAAAGTGTGGCCATGGATATCATGGTGGTCGATGTTCCTCCCAAGTTTGGCATGCTCTTGTCGAGATACTGGACAAAAATACTTGGGGGAACCTTGTAGATGGACCTCACATATGTGACCATTCCTATGTTTGGGGGGGGAACATAGAAAATTGTATAAAGAAGATCAATTGTCCTACATCATTAGTGATGAACCAGACCCCACCAATCATCCTATCTTTGCACTCAACACTAAATTTGGATCTAGTTTGTTACAATTCACTGATGCTTCTGAAGCTTCTCTTGAAATCAGAAAGCAACCCATTTCTTCTCATGAAATACCTCCCCCAACTACTTCTATGTGGAAGATTTTCTTTGACGGAGCCTCTTCTAGGGAAGGTGTTGGTTCCAGAGTGGTTTTGGTAGCACCTTGTCAAGAAGCCATATCCCTGTCATACAAGTTAGAATTTGAAACCACCAATAATGTGGCAGAGTGTGAATCTCTTGTTTTGGATTTGAGGGCTGCGAAAGACATGGGAATTGAAGAGCTGGTAGTATTTGGAGATGCTGAACTGATTGTTCATCGGGTAAAAAATGTTTATCAGGCCAAACACCCTCAGCTCAAAAGTTACAGAAATGAATTATGGGACTTAATCGACACTTTTTTTTCAACTTTCAACATTTCATTTATTCCAAGAGAAGAGAACGTCATGGTTGATTCTCTCGCTATTTCCGCAAGTAATTTCAGAGTTCCTCTGCCACCCAAGATTAGGTATGATGTTGAGGTAAGATATAGGCCCTCTGTACCTGATAATATCAAGCATTGGAAGGTGTTCGAAGATGATCTTGAAATCCAGAGATTTCTCGAGTATGCTGATGAGTTCTCTGCATTACACATTGATCAGGATTATGATTCCGGAGGTGACCCTCATGATGATGTTTGTTTAAATAAAATTTCTAATCACCATATTGTTCAGCTACCTAGCAACCACATTTCCAAGGGGTTAGTTCCTTTGGAAAGATTGTTCGATGAGAAATATGTGGTGACAAAGGGAAAGGTGCCAAACGATGATGTTGATGCAACTAAGTGTAATATCGGCACAAAAAAGGATCCAAAATTCGTCAAATTCTCAAGCAATTTGTCAAGGGAGTAGAGAGTCGAGTATGATGAGTTATTGAAGGAATTCACTGATGTTTTTGCTTTGACCTATGAAGACCTCAGAACATATGACATCATCATTATGGAACATAAGATTCCACTAAAGGAGGAGGCCAAACCATTTAGGCAGAAATTAAGACAGATCAATCCTATGTTGTTGCCTATCATGGAGAAAGAGGTGAAGAAGCTGTTGAATGCCTAGATCATCATGCCTTTGAGATACTCTGAGTGGGTAGAAAACTTGGTCCCAGTAAGAAAGAAGAGTGGGGAGATCAGACTTTGTGTCAATTTCAAGAACCTGAACAGGAGCTCAAAGAAGGACGATTACCCTTTGCCAAAAATGGAACACATATTGCAGAAGGTGACGGGGGCATCGAGGATTTCCATGATTGATGGCTTTTCTGGCTACAATCATATCTCGGTCCTGCATGAGGAAAGAGAGAAAACAACCTTCACCACTCCTTGGAGCACATTCATGTATGCCAAAATGCCTTTCGTATTGATGAACACAGGGGCCACTTTCCAACGAGCCATGGACATCACCTTCATTGGGGAAAGGGATAAATTTGTGGTCATCTATCTGGATGACATAACTGTGTTTTCCAGATCCGATAAAGAACATTGCTGCCATCTAAGAAAGGTCTTATTGAAATGCAAAAGGTTTGGTCTCTCCCTAAATCCCAAGAAGTCTTTGTTTTCCATGCAGGAAGGAAAATTGTTGAGACACGTTGTATCAACCAAGGGGGTCAGGATTGATCCAAGTAGGGTGGAAGCTATTCAAGCCTTGTCACTTCCTAGATCCAAGAAGGAGGTTTAGTCCTTCCTGGGAAAAATTATTTTTTTGAGAAGGTTTGTTTCAAAATTTGTTGAATTAGTGAAGCATATCACGACCATGCTCAGAAAGGGGAATGAAGTGAAGTGGACTATCGAGCCCAAAGAATCCTTCGACCAAATAAAACTGAAGCAACTATTCTTATCATTATTCATTACTCAAAGGATTTCATCATTTTTTCCTTTGCCTCCTTTGATACAGTCGCAACTTTTTTATTGAAGAAAAATGTTGAGGGGTTGGAGCAGCGCATTTCCTTTTTTCAATCGGGCATTGAGAGATGCTAAGGTGAAATATGACATCATGGAGAAGCAGGCCTATGCCCTGGTGAGAGCTCTCAAATATTTTAGAGTCTATGTTCTACATTCAAAGGTCATTGAGTATGTCCCTTCAACCTCTGTGAAGGACATTCTCATTCATCCTAACATAGACGAGAGAAGGAGCAAATGGATTGCCAAAATCCTTAAATTTGATTTGGAAATAAAACCCACCAAGCTAGTTAAATGCCAAGGTTTAGCCAAGTTGTTGGTTGAATATAATTGTAAGGCTTTGGGGGTTAGATTCATCAACATTTGCTTAGAAAACTAGCAGGCTGAGGCGTTTGATATAAGTCCCCGAGACAACCCTCCATTGGCAAAATGCACCTGGTACAAAGATATTATATATTTTATGCAAGAGTTGAGGCCTTCGGATGTTATGGGAAAGAATAAGGCAAGATATTTAAATCTCAAAGCAATCATATATTTCCTTATTGACCAGGTTCTGTATTGGAAGGATCCTCTAGGAGTGCTCTTAATATGTCTGGACCCAACAAAGCCTCAAAAAATTATATTGGATTTCCATGACAACCTCTGTGGGGGACATCACTTCTGGAAAACCACAGCCTACAAAATTATTAGGGCTGGGTACTACTAGCCTACTTTGTTCATTGATGTTTGCACAAAAGTCGGAGCATGCATTAAATGTCAAAGATTTTCCGGAAAGCAACAACTAAATTCCCTACCATTGAAACCTATGGTTGCTTCAGGGCCCTTCCAGCAATAGGGTTTGGACTTCATTGGGGAAATTCATCCTGCATCCAGTGGTCAGCACAGATGGATCCTGATTGCCACATATTACTTTACCAAATGGATAGAAGCTATTCCCACAAGGAATTCTTCTCACAGGGTGATCATCATTTTCTTGGAGGATATCATAGCAAAATTCAGTTGCCCGAGTAGAATCCTCACAGATAACGCAACATCCTTCAAAGATGAACCATTAATCCAATTCTGCGAGCAATTTGGAGTCAAGTTGATTCACTCTACCCCATACTACCCCCAAGGCAATGAATTGGTAGATTCCTCTAACAAAAGCCTCATCAAAATCATTAAAAGACTATTAGAGGATAACAAGAAAGCTTGGGATTCAAAGCTCAGATTTGCTTTGTAGGCTGATAGAGTGACAACAAAGAGGTCACTGGGTATCTCTCCTTTCCAACTTGTGTATGGGACTGAAGAAGTTTTTTCTTCTCAGCTCGCCCTACCTGTGGTGAAATCCTTTCAAGACTGTCAAGGAGAGCTCGATGACATGATCAGGATAATACATCAGCTAGTAGAAGTGCAACAGACTAGAGAGAAGGTGATGGACAAAGCACATTACCGTCAACAGAAAATCAAGCAGGCCTTTGACAGGAAGAGTAGTAAGGAGGATTTCCATCCAGGAGACCTAGTACTCAAATGGGATGTGCCTAAGAAGGACAAGGGTAAGAATGGTAAATTCAAAGCCTTTTGGATTGGCCCCTTCAAAATCTCTGAGAGGTTCCCAAATAACACTTACAGATTGCAGAATTCGGAGGGAGATGAAGTTTTTGGTGGCCCATTAAACGGGCACTTCCTGATTTTTTTTTTGTTTAAAGCCGCAGTTGGTGCCCACCATTGTAGATACCATTCTTATTTTATGTTGTTGTTTTGATAGGAGACTCCATAACCCAAAGCAAGGCATTGGAGCTGCACGTTCTTGGCAGCTTGCAGGGAGCATGCCATCCCTTGTGAATCCCATGTTAGAACTTAATATTGTCAAGGTCTTGTGAGTCTATGGTTTCTACCTAAGTCTGCAAATTTTGTCTGTCTTTTCCCCTTTTTCAGACCTAATCATAGATTTTTCCTCTCGGCGTGCAATTTTCTTTCGTTTGTCTTCATCCTTTGATTGACTAGTTTTCCTTGTCGAAGTTGTCTGAGAAATGTCGACCATAAGCTCCCTTGTCTTCTCTAAGGTTGATCACTTCCTTCTTTATTTCTGTCATTGAACCTTTGTTGGGCCGAGCCCTCAGCCAATCATCCGAGTAATTGATCACAATTTGCAGTCATGAGCACCAAGCGCAACACTTGAAGCGTTTTAATGTGGATTCAAAGCAAGCGAGCGAGCAAGTTCAGTCTTCAATGAAGGAAAGGGAGCGTGGGAATCGGGAGTTCAAAAGGTTGTAAAACTATCCAGCAAGAATCATGAAATCCTGATTCGTGAAAAAGTAGATCTGGGTCATCCAACCAAAGGGACACGTGGCGTGTGATTGGAATTTCATGATTTCGTGAGATGGAGCGATCAAGGAACAGAGTTTTAAAACTCGCGAAATGATCTGAGCCATCCTTCTCAGCAGGACGCGTGGCACACGATCAAGCATTTCGTGATTTCGGGGAATGGAGCAGTTAAAGGGCCGACGAGGACTCACGAAGCGCAAAATCGCGAAATGATGAGGGTTGTTAGATCAAAGAGGGGCACGTGTCAGCTGATCCGAGTCTCGTGATTTAGCGACTCAGGGTTTTGAGCATGGAATACTTCGTGAACTCGCGAAACGTGAAATTGCGACGCGCCTAAGAGTTGGGCTTATGGTCTCAGCGTCTGATCACATGGGAAGCAGGTCTAGAAAGAGGGGATAACACTCATTGCATAGCTGGCATTTTGTATTGTTAGGGAAAAGATCGTGGCCATCCATTTTGAATCAAGTCCGACCGTTGATCTAGATGGGCCATTTCGCGGAAGCGAGCATTGAAATATTTGAAATCAAGGGGAGCGAGAACTCCCGTAATGCGAAATCCCAAAATTTCATATGGATAGGTACAAGGACAGGGCATGTGGTCGTGTGGGGTGATGAAAGGAGTTTCATAAGGGATCAGAGATCCCGAGTTGGTTACAGAGAAAGAGATGCCTAGCCTCGGGATACCATAATTAACCCGAGAGAGTCATGAGCCTGCGTGGAGCATTCATAGGTGTCAGGGCTCCATCCTGATCCTGATGTAGTTAGTTAATGGTGGTGGGAGAGGTAGTTGAAACCTCATTTCATCTCGTATATAAAAAAAATGGAGGAGCTAGCCATGGAAAATAGAGTTGTCAGCCCGTGGTACCCCTACAAGTGGTTTTTCTTGCAATCCCATACCGATCCGAGATCATGTTTGACAAAAGAATCCAAGTGAGTCTTGACAGAGGAAGATGCAGATGCCAAGCCTTGAACACAGTGACCAGAGCGCGCTTCTGTAGGGAGGCGAGTTGCTTTGAGTATATATACTCAGTTTTTATATTTTGTAAAGGTCGATGGTAGAGAAAATCTCCCGTATTGTAAAGTTTTAATGAACACTTTGGTTTTCTGGTTATGTATATGCATTTGAGACATCTCATTTAATGACATCCAACTTCCTTACTCCCTCTTGTCTTCCTCTGATGCTGAAAGAGTTCATGATTGAATGATTCACTTGAATTATTGTGACTGCATTATGATGGAAGTTTGATTATAGTGTTGTTATAGTTCCTTTTAGTTTCTTTGAGATTTAAATTCAAGAAGTTCTTGTGCTTAAATTGTTCCTCCTTGGGCTGCCGAAAGACTTGATGTACTTGGCAGACCTCTACATTTTCTCACCAAAGTCTTGCCCCTACTCACCCTTACTACAACCTATTGTCTGTAGTTAAACTGAGACCTCACCTGCTTGTGCATATCAGTCCAGTTTTCTGAGTTAAGATGATATTCTCTTGAGACTGGGCCCATTTGACCCTTTTACAACCAATATGTGACATAAACTTTGATGGGTATCAAGATTACCTCTACCGCAATCCAGAGGTGACTTCTGGTGCTAACAACTTCATATTTCAAGTTTCTTCAAAGGCTTCACCTTCCGATAGACTATCTCTAAATCTTGGATCTCCAACTAATGGTCAAGATCTAATCTATTCATTGGATCGTGATTGTCACTTTCTCTGGGTTTAAACAAGGATTTCAATAGGGTTAAGGGTTATTTTTGGACTTAGCAGTCCCACAGTTTTTCCTTACACCTTCCTGCAAGGTTTTTAACTCAAGTCCCTTAGGATCTTGACTCACCTCCTAGGCAAGGAGAAAACCTTCTACCTAGAGGTTATGGACATTAATGTTTATAATTTTTTTACAAAATCCATCCTTCTAAAGAAGGTTGTAATAGTTGCCTAGATAAAAAACAAGCACAATGTAATAAGTAATATATGCTATGAACAAATGAGGAAAATCTTAATCATCCCCATCCTCATTCCTTTCCTCATACTCATCCTCTTTTTATTTACTTGAATAAGAGTCATCTCTTTGACTGTCTAGACTAATTGCCTCATTTCTTCAATTTCATCAAGAGACAAATATGTTGAAGAGAAATAATTAAGAGTCTATTGTACTCTAGGGTGGGGACTTAAATTTCTTCTTCTTCTTCTTCTTCTTCTTCCTCCTCCTCTTTTAAGGACTCTTCTATTTATTTTTTCTCTTCTTTGGAAGAGTATTTCTTGGATGACATAGTTATGTATGTAACACACTTGACCCCCTAAACCCTCTTAGGCTGGTGGGATGTCAAAAATCCCTCTTCCACTAAGATTTTGATCTCAGTTTTACACCCTTATTTGACCTTTGTCCTACATGGAACACATGTGGGTTTCTTCTTCATATTTTGCACTATAGTACAAGGTCGTGTGTGTATGTGTGCGTGTGTGATGTGGAAGTGACAAGTACACAGACTCGTCACCCTCTTCTTCCCAACAAATCCCTTAGAAAAATGAAACCATATAGATAAGGGAACATTTTTTCCCAATCAGATGGCTTCGACTCACCTGGTTTGTCCATATCAATGGTCTGTGGTGAATCAATTTCCTTTCCCATCGAGAGAGTAGGGCATAGAACCCACATTTCGTTCCTGATTGAGCTTCTCCGATATCTCTACTCCCGAAAGATCCAACAATATTTGGGTTATGAAATCAATGGTCCAAGTTTATTTTGCACCTTTAACTCAAGCGATGGTTAAAGCCTCACTCGTTCTCTGCTCAATACTTGGCCTATGGGGTCTACAAAAATATCTATGGTTGTGATATTATCGGGCTAACTTATGTGCATATCAAAATTCTCCACCCATTTAGGCCTCCACCATCAGAAGTGCCTCACTTGATCAGTTCTTCTCGATGAGAAACACTCCAATGGATCTGATAGTACTCGTACCCTCACATCCAATGGTCAGAGATCAATTGGATCTCACATGTACTTGGAATTTAACCAAACCTATCACTTTGATAAGGTTCATTCTTCGGGATGGATCATTGCTAGATCCAACGACTCAGACTCCAATGAATTCGACATCGACAAATCTATGTCTCTCCTCATTCTAGGTCTCTCATAATCATAATTTACTCATAAAAAATTCCTCTTGGACCTCTTCCCAGACCTTCCTGACTCAACTCTTCTGATAGACTCGTCGATCAATCACTCAAAGGATCTATGGTCCATATCTCATCAAATCATCCATTGATATATCAATGATTCACATCGTATCGAAAATTCCCCATCAAAAGTTTACTATGACTTAATATTTTAGGTTTTCCTGAAGGCTTCATCTTTTGATAGAATATATTTGAAGCCTGGACCTCTGAATAATGGTCGAGATCTAATCTCTTCATTGGATCGACGACTGTAACTTTATTTAGGTTTAAACAAAGATTTCAACATGGTTAAGGGTTATTTCTGGACATAGAAGTCCCACAATCCTTCTAGGTACCTTCCTGCATTGTTTTTAACTCAACTCTCTCAGAACATTGACTCACCTCCTAAGAAAGAAAGAAACCTTCTACCCAGAAACCCAAATGAATATTTTATATCCTGCAAGCTTTCCATTCAAAAGACATGGAAAAACACAGATTTATCGGCTTGTACTGGCATCCCATACATAATCATCATAATTACCTCATTTACCAATTAAGGGGAGATTGTATCACTCCATTGAACTCAGAACTAACAATCATTCATCATATTCAGACCACTAACATGAACATAAATACAATTTACAACCATTAACAAACATTTGGTAGACATATCGGGAAAACACTTATCTATTCAATGAAGTCTTCAACCAACCAACTGACTGAGGTTGAATACTTTTCCACCCAACCATAGGCTATGCTGCACTTTTCCTTTCTACAACTTGTGCCAAGCCATGATACCAGCAGGGGACTCTCACAGTTGACTATCACATCAAAGAATGGATCAGGAAGGTTACTCTCCTTCACCCCACTCACAACAACCAAATTCCCCTCTTCCCACTGAGCTCAGGGTCTCCACAAGTTTTCCAAGCACCTTCCAAGCTATATTCCCTCTACATAAGGGATTCCCTTCTCTGCTACACAATCCCTTGACAACCTCCCCTTACCAGTGTCGATTTATTTCCAGCAAGTACCAATTCGTTACCCTCTTTTGTTCCATTCTGGATATAGGTCTTCTCTGTTCCAAGGTGACCATTCAAGTCTTGGGTAAGCTTCCTATTTTCCTTAGGAAAAATTCCTAGTTTATCTATGTTACTCAGTCTTGTATGAGTGAGATTTATGTTTTCTTGCACACATCACCATCTGTTTGTGATTCTACAAATCATTTTTGGCGCAAGTGTTGTTTGTTTCTCATTGTATTGTGAATTGTGGATGTTGCGTGCTTGTCTTTTGCACGCATTATGTGTGTGTCATGTCTCCCTTTTTATTTTCCCCTCTTGCTCCTTATTCCTTTTCCTCCATTGGAACCTTTTCGTTATTCCTCGAGATCCCCATTGGCTTCTGTTAGAAGTAAGATCCTAGGGTCAATCAACTGATTTGAAGGGGAAAATATATGTGTACTTCTGGTTGACACTACAACTGGCCCTTCACTCTTTCAAGTACTAATTCTAAAGGAAATTATAACTGCTCAACTACCCAATCTAAACGCCATTAATGGGTTCCTTGTGGTCAAGGTAGACATGGTACTTTGGATAGGTTGGGTATTCATGGTTCTATAGGTAGAGGTTGTATTGCTGGGAAAGATTCCTATTTTTTCATTAAAACTTCCTAGTTCCACCTCACTAGTCCCACTCGTGGTATCATGGCTAGTACTGCAAGGATTCTTTCTTAGTCATATGTTTGGTGTTTTTATTATCATAAACACAATTACATGCTTCATTGATCACAATACATGAAGTCTTAAACATGAGTACAACCTTAGGGTAAACCAAGGTGTTACAATGTAACTACTAATAATGATAAAAACATATTAGTACATTAGAAAATTAGTTCATTCTACTAGAAAATTGTTAAACTAGAAATAACAAGAATGAAAAAAACTTGTGGAAAAAAAACTGAACAAAATTTTTAAAAACCTTTGCAGTGGCCAAATGGAAATAAATTAAAGCTAGAGGAAAATTAAATGTTCTCACAAAATGGAAACAAAAATGAATGCACAACCATGCAATGAATCATGTTCCTCAAATCCACTATGATTATATTTTCTGAACTTGGAGTGAACATTTTTTTTTACTATATCAAGTCAAATAAATCATGCTAATCTAGATACCATTCCCAAAGACTATGATGGTTGGTTTGTTAGAGTATCCTACATATTGGATACATATAGAAATCTTGTCATTTAAATAATATCATCACATACATGCTTTTTACTATTTATATTCTTTCTTTTAAACTTCATTCATAACAAACAAATCAAATCTCATTCCATCGTATTATGACGGGACTTGATAAAGTATATTGACATACAAAACCTATCATGGTGTACCTTCAATGCATCAATGCCAATGCAATTTTATGTGTTTGATGAACTTAGCATCAACACATAAGTTTTATGAGGGAGTGTTTTAACAACTATTACTAGTAAGAGAGGGAATAATGGTTGGTGTGAGATGTTATAACATTGTCAAAGGTTATAGCTCAAGTCTATATAAAAATAATAATTTGAAATACATTCTCCCTTTAGTTCCATCCATGAAATTTTTTATGTTTACCCACCAAATTAGTGATGAGGCATGGATGCTCAATCGATTGCATTCCTCGATGTAGATCTAACGCCACCTTTATCCTAACTACCCCCTAGATTAGTGATCAGGCATGGATGATCAATTGATTTCATTCCTCCATGTAGATCTAATGTCACTGTTATCATAACTACACCACCCTTATCCTAACTACGCAGACATTAGAAATACATTTCATTGCAAGCTTCACTTTTTGAAGAATGTTAATGAAATTTAAAATCTCAAGATGGTTAACCTATGTTAAACCCACCATTAAGATGGTTGGGTTAGAAATTTCGGCTAGCTAACTCATGTTGAACCTGCTTGGGTTAAAAAAATGGTTGGTTTATTTTTGTTCTAAAATTATCTTAATTTCAGTTAGTTGACCCACCCACCTTCTATACAATTAAACATAATATTTCAAAAACCACGTGGCCAATTCTAGCCAATCAAGAAAAACATCTTTTGGCATTCCTTAATTAATATTCTTAATGAAATAGTATACATGCTAGAATTAGGTGAAATGCTATGCTACAAAAACCTTATTAGTAACCAGCCACCAACCACAAGGAAGAAGAAACAAGGGCAAGGGGGAAATGCTAGTAATGTTGGGGGCACTGCCAATTTAAGCTAAGGCCAAACCCAACCAAAACAAACATGTGAGATTTGAGTTATGACCAATCACCCTTGTGCCATTTACAGAGTGGTTGATCATTATACTAGCCATCATTCATTGAATCTTCTTGAGATTCATTAAACTCCTTTTCCTGCCTTGCAACAATCCCTTCCTCAACATGAATCCACCACTACTAATGTTGAAGCTCCACATACTTCTCATTTTGAAGCTCTGACAACTTGGAATTATTTGGTTTCTTCCCATGAGGGTGATATTACCTCTAAACATGTTCACACACTATGACTCTCAATCACATTTAGCACTAGACAATGTTTTTCCTTTTGTTACTCACATCGAGCTAATCCCTTTTCAAGTAGACTATGTGGCCACCCCCACCATTTGCACATTTTTTTCTCTTATTGAGCACAAGCCTTTGGATTTAGAATCACATTTGATCCAACTAGGCTTGGAGTAAACCATTGCATTTGTTTGTTGGGACCTTTAAGCCACTCTCTTCCTTCATGTATCATCATGTTTGTTGTGCTCCTCCAACCTCTATGCCCTCGAGAACCATTGAGACACCCTTTGTTTCCCTTTACCAAAGTGCCCCTTTAACCTTGACTCCTTGCACATGAGAATTTTTGAGACACCCTCCTCTTCCCTTGGTCGAAGTGCCTCTTTAGCTCACCTTGCCTCTTGCACATGCATGGAACCATTGAGACACTCTCCTCGTCCCTTCACATGAGTTTCTAATTTAATACACATGCCACTTTGCCCATTATCTGGAATCACCTCCATACTTGCTCCTCCATTGACTCTCTATTAGGGAGATTTGGGCTAGTAGTTAATTTTACAAAGGATCCTCCATTAAGATGTTGTAAAGGTTAGTTATAATATATTGAAAAAAAATCATTTCTCCTATAAAGAAAAAAATTGAATGAGGTTTGTTCATTGAAAGATATTTGTATCATCCCCGTGCATTGAAAAGTATTGGATTGCAATATAATATTTTATTGTTCAACATAATTTGAAGATTTGATTGGAGTGCAATTTAATATGTTATTGCTGTGTTGAATTTGAAATCTTAACGTTGAATAGAAACACATTTATAAAAATGGGATTAGAGAGAAAGATATAAAAATATTTAATTTCCAGGGTTACATTGAGTGCCTATGCCTTCCATACATGCTTGGACAAAGAATTTAAAATTAAGGAAAACTCTCCATACATGCTTGGACAAGGAATTTAAAATTAAGGAAAACTCGAAGTTGTTTTTTGAGTTAAATTAATTATTTTTATAATTAATTATTTTTTTTCTAAATCATAGAATTATCGCACTGGCAGAATTCACATTTACATTTTCTTCATTTCTAAAGTAATTGGTATAAGAGGAAGAATCGACAATGATTTTTTTTTTTTTTAAATAAAAAATCAAATCACATTTAGTAAATTCTATTGTTTTTAAAATTTAAAACTT
This sequence comes from Picea engelmannii, assembly GCA_009831015.1. Classification (NCBI taxonomy): domain Eukaryota; kingdom Viridiplantae; phylum Streptophyta; class Pinopsida; order Pinales; family Pinaceae; genus Picea; species Picea engelmannii. The sequence continues at coordinate 498,132 of ML783695.1, forward strand.
ATACTTATTAAATAAGTATTAATAAATAAAAATTAAATTCAATTGTTTTTAAAATCTAAAATTTACAATTATCTAATAAGTATTAATAAATTGATTTTTATTGATGAAATTTAATAAGTATTTTTAAGTTAATTAATAGAAATAGTTTACAATTTAAGTATTTTTAAGTTAATTAAAAAAAATAGTTTATAATTTAATGTTGAAAAACAATTTATAATATATAATAATAATGAATAATAATTTGAATATTGTTTATTTCTTTGAAGATGATAACAATTTGTATTAATAAGTGTTCTTTTACAATTCAATTTCCAGCAACCACTTCCACATGCTTGGTTATCTAACATTTAATGCTCATTTTTGTTATTTTGATATAAAGAATTTCAAAGATTAAATCTAACATGATATTTATTACAGGCATTTATGTTTATAATGTGGTTGGGGATGCTTGTATTTACAACTTTTTTTCATATGAAAATTGCGCATTATATTAGAAAATATAATCAGTTTACATAGTCGATAGTTCCTTACAGTTCAAGGCCAAGCCTTTTCATATTACTCCATCTGAGATAGTTTTATTTAAAAAGATATCTATTACAATCTGATCAGAAAAAACCAAAAAAACTGTAGCCAAATAAAAAGGGCTGCTACTCCACTAACATATTCAATTACAAACAGTCTATCCACTTATTAGTACTCCCCAAAATACTAATACTTCCATAGACTTCAGTAACCAAAATCAAAAGATAATCAACCATGCTAGAAAAGTTTCAAGTGGTAGGTTGGTCCCTCATGTCCATTGTTAAGTTGATAGTAGATAATGGTTCCAGGTGGATCTGTAAGAGCCTTTTTAGAAAGAAAATCTGCCTCTTGATTATCTTCTCTATAGACATGATCAAAGGTGACTGAAGTGAAAAGCTTTTTAAGTTTAATCACCCGCTCTTTCCAGCATTCGATAGAGCATACCTTTACACAGGTAACAATACTCGGGTCCTTGCCAGCCACGCTTAAGAAGGTTGTTACAGGTGAGTATCTTATCTTCCATAAGCAACCAAGTAAAAATATTTAATTTCAATGGACACTCCCATGACCAGATCTTCCTTTTCGCTATAACACTATTCTTTTGTCACAACTCCGCAGCCAGAGCGTTATAAAAATTCTTTGTAGATATTATGCCTATTCCATCCCCGCCCGTCCATCAAATCTCATCATAATCATCTGTTGGAGAGATACCCGCGGCCGTCAAGTGGATTCTATAATTATCCCATTTTGTAGCTAGTGTGCCCGTTAGACCCAAATCTGTACTAGAAACCCAATTTGCAACGGTCAAACCAGTAGCAATGGCTCCTCTCACTTGATAGAGGTAATGAACCCGATGTTCATTTAGGTTTTGAATCAAAGTGTTTGAAAGAAAATCATGATTTCCCATGCCCAGAATAGCATCTTTACCAACCCAAATGTCTGCCCCATTCCTCGGTTTCCAAGCCAACCATATAACAAGTAAAGGAAGAGCATTAAGCAAGTTTTTCCATGTTTGTGAGCTAACCCAAGCTGTAGGAGCAACATATCGGAGCCAAGTGATAACTAGGAGATGAGGTAGATATTTATCCTTCAAGACACAGTTCCAAATCCTCGGCTGCATCAACCCTTTCCATAACGATTTAGCCACTAAGGCCCGAGAAAAGAAGAAGATATTTCTGATCCCCCAACCCCCAAAACACTTGGGCTTTGCTAGTGTCTCCCAATTACACAGGTGATAGGACGTAGAAGAATTTGTTCTCGACCAAAGGAAAGAGAAGGTCATCCTACGGATCTGGCATAAAACATAGATAGGAATGTGCGCAAGTGTCATCTAGTAAACTGACTGACTTTCCAAGACAATGTTGATTAAGACATATCTACCCCCTAAAGTGAGAAAACGATTACACCAGTGAAAAATTCTCCGATCAAACTTCTTCAAGTGCCACTGCCAATCAATCGCCTTGTAACTATCAACCTTTAAAGGGAAACCCAGGTAATTAAAGCCCTCCAATAAACACTTAGAGCCAAAATGAAACAGATTTGTCAGAACAAATAAAACTTCTGGCCGAACTCCATAATGATGAAAAGTAGACTTATTGAGGTTTATCTCCAGACTGGTAGCACCAAAAAAATTATTTAATAGCTTATGGATTTCCTTCCTTGTTGAGAGAGAGACTCAGTCCTTCCATCACTAAGATGAAAAGAAGTGGGGAAAGAAGACAACCCTAGCGGATGCCTCTTTCACTTTTTATAAAATTTGAAGCTTCACCATTTACCAGAATAGCCAAAGAGGCTGGAGACACACATCCCATAATCCATCTAGTCATTACATGACCAAAACCACACTGAATCAAAACTAATCTTATGTAATCCC
>ML783695.1:517084-533718 GCA_009831015.1 Picea engelmannii
GAGGATCCAGAACACTCAAAGAGATCCAAGAGGATCCAAAATTATAAGAAATTGATAATATAAAATTATCTTGAAAATGAATTCATTGCATAGATCTTGGTGAGAGATTTCCAACGATGCATGAATCACCTCAAATGGAGTATGTATGAGAAAGTTATGGCTCTTCAAAGTTTTGGTTAAACATGGATAAGAGGATAAAAAGGGGATGAAACATGGCACCACTAGAAAGGTGTCACATGGCATCAATACAATGATGATGTGGAATCTGTATAGGTCGTATGGTGTTGATGTGGCATCACCATAGACTGCCACATGTCATGTCGTACAACTGAGTTGTCAAAGTGACAAGGAAACTGTACAGTGATGTGGCACACAAGTGGAATAATTTGCATTGGGAATGTGGAATGATTTTACAGGAGAATGACATGTGTACCACTTATGGATCGCCACGTGGAAGTCTCCCATTGGATCAATATGGCTAAGGTTGAACAAAATATTGTTGAGCCTAGAGGATCGAACCCATACCTCACACATGCAAGTCCAACGACCTCACCAATACACCACATGGTTATGAATTAATAATTATATGGTTTTAAATTTATTTGAATTTGGTTAAAGCTATAATCAATGGGAAAAGAGCCAAGGGATAATCCCCCGGCCCATGGTGTATATGGAATACAATGTAACCATACCCTAAGTTCGTAGGGGCTAACAACTACATGCCATTGAAATATAACAAACCATACTATATATGAATTCAATTTTAAAAAACCACACACCAAAGGGGGAGAGTTTTATGGGTTTGAACCTGTGACCTTCTACCACATGTACAAATACCCTAATCATTGCTCCAAATACACCTTTTTCTATGGGATTCCAATGAAATTGCATTTAAGTTGATGTCGACATTAGCGTAAAGTTAGAGCCATGATTCGGTTGACCTAGGCTATATAAAGGGCACAAATTACAAGAAAGGATGAAAAGTATAGAGTATGGAGAATGAGACATAGATTTATGTGCAGGGTACAATACATATTGCCTCAATTTGCATGCCAAAAGGTTCCTAGTTATGGTGTTGTATTGTTTTACGTGCCATTGAACCCTTTGTCCAAACATAGTCATGTTTATACTCGTTTTTCTCATTTTTTTGAGAGGAGAATTATGGTGTTGTTTGTTTTGTTCTAAGATGCTATTTATGAAGATGTTATTTCATATTTCCTTGTATGAGAGTTTTAGCGCATTGTTTTGCATGAAGAAGAGGGTCGTTTTGAGCTAGTTCAAAATATAGTCGAGTTTATAATCATTTTTCTTATAATTTCAAGAGGAATTCAATGGTAACCTTTGCTTCTAGGTTTGAGCAGAAGAATTGAAGAGTGACATCAATATTGGATTTTGTATGTCCATTTTCATTGTAATTTTTCCCATTTGAGACTAATGAAGAGCAGTCTCATTGTTCAGAGGGGACTCATAGATGTAGCCTAGGAGAGGTGAACTCCGTCATCAAATATTGTCTTATTAGTTCCTCTGTTTTCTATTGTTTTATCTCTCATTATTATACAAATTATTCATCATTTCACAAGGTTTTGGATAAGTAAAATATTCACATGTGTTAAGCAAATCTTTCAAATACGATCAAGAATATTTCGAAATCAAGTTAGATGCTAACATTTGACTTTTAAGAATAAATTGGCATCTAAGGATTTTTGGATCAATTTGGTATCAGAGTTGGTTTTGACAAGTATTTGCAAGTGAATGTGACGAGGTCCAAGACTCAAGTTGGTGAAGGTGTTTGAATACTCCTTAACATAAGATCTCTTTGTTGCAAAGGAAACCATGGGTAAAGCTATCATGGAATTAATATTACAGAAGGACATGAACCAATAGATTCATAAGGAGAATTCTGAATTGAGGATGCAACTACAATCTCTTGAGGAGGAGAAGCCGAGGCTTCAATATCGATTGATATGTCATGAAGAATTCATTAGAGGTACTATTCATGAATTGGAAAGAGAGTTGGAGGCTAAGGACAAGATATTGGAACCATTCTATGAATCTGGGCAAGTGAAGAAGGAAAAGTCTCCTATGCAAGAGATACAATCTCCTACGAAAAGTTTACAGATAGTAACCGAGGAAGATGGTTTATCATCTTCTTCTTCTCCCCATCAAGATGGAGAATTCTCTAGGATGGCTGAAGTAAGGAGAAGTTCAAATGAAAAGGTCCTTCATTAGCAGTTGGTCCTACTAGAACAACCTTCCAACCTGAGGAAAGGTATCAAATGCAAGACATCTCCAGGAAAAGGTGATCATTCCAATGAAGTAATGAAGATATTTCTCATGAATAAGACCGATACGAACTTATGGTCTACATATCCATGCATTTTCTATGGAACTAATAACAATAAAATGGTGAAATGTTAGAGAATACAATCCTTGTAGAGGAAGCCATCTAAGAAGAAGTCTAGAGGCAAAAGTCATTTTCCAAGACAAAATAATAGGGAAAGTGGCAAGAAAGGATTACAGTTCCAAGACGACAACATGAACTTTTTCTTTCATTGTGGTAAGAGTGGAAATAGATTGAGAAGTGTTGGACACTTCATCCAGACTTGTGTCCAAAGAAGAACTAGGAAGATGTTAAAGACACTTCCAAGAAGACATGTAGCATCCCTAAGTGAAATTGATAGTCTTGTTGAGATATTTAACATAGAATTATTTCTTATGGTTGGTCTTAACAATGTAGTGTATGAAGACATGAAGATATGGTTCAAGGATAGTGGCTCATATTGGCACATGACAGGAATGAGATCGATATTCCTTACTTTCTCAGAAATTCACACATATTTCTATGTGGGTTCTGGGAATAACAACAAACAAGCAGTACGAGGAGTTGGTTATGTAAGACTCTAGCTTGCGCCAAGAGGATTTATGGGAATATAACATATGCTATATGTTCCAGAGTTGAAAGTAAAATTACTCTCGGTTTCATCTTTCAAAGATGAATGTTATGTAGTTGCGTTATAGGATGGACAAGTACTGGTGTATTCGGATAAATCTACTTAGGACACAATGAAAGTGCTGGGTATAAAAAAGGAGAGACTATATAGGTTACTTGGACAACCTATAATTGGATACAGTGGCTATTTGGATTCAATGTCAGATTCAGATTCGTCGTCAAAGTTGAGAAGCTGTGAGACTCCTTCTAGTACTAAGGGAAGAATGATTCCATGAAGAATCCACCTATCTTTGTCCCTAGATATGTATCGAAAAATATTCCATTTTGAAAATAATTTGTCAATATGTATATTGTTAAATGACAACATCAGTATGCATATGTAAATACCTTTTAAAAGTTTGTTTCCATTGTTGTAATAGAAGGCTTGCTAGCCACTCTTAGTGAATTTCAAGAGTGAGAGGAGTCTTGTAGGGATTCCAAAGACTTGGGATTTATTAGCTTCTCTTGGGGAATTTGAGAGTGAGAGGAGTCTTGTAGAGATTACTAAAGACTTTTGAAATCAATGTAGAAAATTGTTATTTTTTCTTATTATCAACTAATGAACTGCATATGGATCAAATTGTCTAAGTTATATCATTCTTATTTTGAAGTACAAAGGTGAAGGAACAAAAGGATGTGGCAGTTGGAACATGTAGATCGAAAGCAGGAAGAGAATCATAGCTATGCAATGTCTTCCTAGAGATGGTAAATAAATAGTCTTATTTATAAAGAGAGAAGGTGAAATAAGTATGTTTTATGCTATAAAATCTACAAGATGTTATTCTATATTCATGTAAGATGTATATCTTGTACAGAAGAAAATCAAGCAGTGCATATGTTTGTGGAAAACATGCTTGGTTTTTTATTTCAGGGAAGGAGAGAGGAAATGAAAAGGAATTTCATTCAGAGACTCCTACAGATACATTAGGAGGACAAGCACAATTAATCTAGATGGGTGAGGCATAGATCAACATTCCAATTGGTTTCATGATTATTGAGATGGATTATCTTCAGTAGAAGAGGAGATGGGATTGGATGTCGAGTTAGGATTCAAATTTGGATATTACAGAGTAGAGAGTCAGTGAGAATACTTTTGTGATGAAGGAACCAATGAGCCAGAACCAGAGCTAGATATAAACTAGCACTAGTAGCCATGAGAAAAGATCCAGAGTTAGAGCTATTTCTAGGAGCCAGAGTCAGAGCCATGTTTCAGAGAAGCAGATAGAAGTGCACTGATCTAGATTGGTTTCCTTGAGCTTATGAAATTTCAAGAAGGAGATCAAATCTGTATCCAAGATGAAGATTCAAAATATAAATATCAATATGGGAATCAATCCAAGTGCATTTCAGAAAGGTGGAAGAGTAAGGAAGAGTTATTAGCACTAAGTTATTGAAATATCCATACTTTTGGAGGTCCAAAATTTCTTCAGTGGGAAGGTGTGTTCTAGGAGGATTTGAAACACTCAAAGAGATACACAAGGATCCAAAATGTTCAAAACTTGATCATCTCAAATTCTCTTGAAAAGGACTTCATTGTGTAGATCTCGGTAAGATCTTCCAATGACTCATGAATTAGACAAAGTCTGTATGAGAAAGTTATGACTCTTCAAAGTTTTGTTCAAACATGGCTAAGAGGCTAAAAAGGGGGTGACATGTGGCACCACTGGAAGGGTGACACATGGAATCCATATTGTGTTGAAGTGGAATTCGTACAACTCATACAACACTGATGTGGCAACACCATAGGGTTCCACATGACATGTCGTACAAATGAGTTGGCAAAGTGACAAGGAAACCATACAATGACATGGCACACATGTTGGCATAGGGGCAGACCCGGGGTTCACTCCAAGAGTGCACCAACAAGTCCTAGCTACTGGCCCTTTCGGCAACACCTATGAAGCAGATGCAGTCTCACCCGAAGCAGCTAAGAGGGGGGTTGCAGGACAAAGATGTCTACAACCAGGGGATTATCAAGTGGAACTAATGAAACAATAATGTAGCATTCATGTGTCACTTATCAACTAGATCTACTTTTCACAACTATAGATTTGATCTAACACAATAATGAAAATGACAACATAACAATGACAGGAATCCAGGCATCAATCACACATACATCACAAAATGTACGTGGTTCACACTCTCTCTAGGGCTACGTCCATAAAACTGTAATTATGATATATTAAGATAAAGCTTACAGTTATGATCTGTGCTCTGGCCAGCAGATCCTCTCTCTTTCTCTCCCCTTCCTGCACACCCATCTGCAGGATCTGATCTTCGTACCCAGCTGAAGATATTACAATACTAGAAGGCTCCCAGTCTCATCATTTCTCCCTCTCACAGTACAATAATCTCTCAATCAACCACAATCAATAGCAATACCCAATGCTACTACTAAACCTACCTAGGTCCTCTCGACCTATATTTAAACATTACAGTCCCTCACCGATAGCCTTAGGTCGAAACCTAGGTGTCAAAACCCTAATTACCCAAAACCCTAGGCGTCTAAAACCCTAGGTCAACTTGACCTGTGTTTTCCGGGCTTCGCCAACCTGTCTTTCCTTCCTCGTCGTGTGGTGCTCCAAAGCATCCAATGGTGGATTTCTCTACTTGCTGAGTTGTCCATGATTATTTCTCTTGCTGATCTATCATCCCTGATCTCCTCATTCAACAACCTAATTTTTCGTACTTCGCTCCATATTTTCTTCTCTTTTTCTTACTTCGACCCAGTGACAGTCACTGTGTTTCTTGCGCAGTTCTTGTTTTACCATTTCTTCCTTGATCTTCTCTTCCTTCCATAACCAAGGGCCAACAGGCCCCCAACACTCACCTGTGACTTGTCTCGAGGCACTTCAGTTCTGATCCTTCCATGTCACATCGACTTTGGCCTGTAGAGTGAAGCCTTTGCTTTCTGCTCCATGTCTCCTTCCCTTCCTTGTGAAGACTGTCTTTTTTATGTCTGGTACCCAGTTTCAACTGCACCTGGTACCTAGACCCTTTTCTCCTTGCTTTTACTGAGAGCTACGAGGCAACTGGCTGTCATAGTACAACTTCAACCGATTCCCATTTACTAATCCCTCTTTCCATTCTCCCTTCAATGTCTTCAGTTGCAAAACTCCTCCGTCTGTAACATAGGTGATCTCATATGGTCCAAGCCAATGCATTCTGAATTTCCCTGGATGTTTTATGAATTTACTGTTATACACCGGTACTAAATCAACTTGCTTAGACACCTTCTTCTTGATGTGTCTGTCATGATAGGCCTTCTCTCTTCCCTTCTGTACCTGCTGATGGAATTCTACAATAAATATGTCTTCTTCTAGTTCAACCAATTGGGCAAGCCTTTCACAAACAACGCCAATATCATCCATGTCTGTAAATGCAACAATTCTTAATCTTGGTACCAAGTACTCCATCGGGACAACAACTTCAAGACCATAAACCAACTTGAAAGGGGTCTGCATTGTTAATTTGTTACAAGTGGTTCTATAATCCCAGAGTATCGTTGGTACTCTTAAATCCCAGTCATCCCTGTTCACACTGCAAATCTTTGTCAGTGCTGTCTCCAAGATTTTTTTGAATGCTTCAATTGTTCTGTTTGCTTGTGGATGGTAAGGTGTACTCTTCTGATAGTGGACTGCAAATTCTTCAGTCAGGGATTCAATTGTCTTGTTAATGAAATGAGTGCCTTGATCACTCATAAGGGTCTTAGGGCATCCAAACCTAGTTATTATGTCATTAAATATAAAACGCACAGTTGTAGTTGCACTATAGTCCTTGAATGCTCTTTCTTTGGCCCATTTAGTTAGGTATTATGTCGCAGTGATAATATACCTTACTCTTGTGCGCTTTCCTGGTGGGTTTATAGGTCCCATGAAGTTAATGGACCACTTTTCAAATGCTTGTAGGGTCATCTATGGTGCTAGTGGCATTTTGTCTCTTCTGGATGGTTTTCCAACTCTCTAGCATACATCACAGGCTCTGGTATATTCTTTAGCATCTCTATGTAAGGTAGGCCACCAAAGGCCAGCTCACAGAACCTTTTGCGCAGTTTCTTTGCCTGCGTAATGTCCTCCTGCAATGCCTTCATGAGATTCTGTGAGGATCAGTGGGTTCTCTACTTCCATCACACATCTTCTTAGTATTTCGTCAGGTCCCATCTTATATAGCTGACCAACTATCCGTGAAAAGTCTGCAACGCACACCACTAGCTGTTTCTTCTGGGAAATTGTATACTCACTTGGAGCCATTCTTGTTGATAGGAATTGGACTATGTCTGTGAAGTGGTCATCCATCTTCCTGATGGTGAGAAACTATGCATCCGATAGTGTATCCTATAGACTGGTGGGTTCTTCGCCATGTTCCAACCTCGACAGGTGGTCAGGTCCCTTGTTCATTCTTCCTGTATTAACTATGATCTCAAAATCATATTCTTGAAACAAGAGAAGCCATATGCATATTTGCCCCCCCAACACTGGCTTGTTGACCAGGCACTTCAGCGCAGAGTGATCAATAAACATTTTAAAGTGTCCTCCCAACAAGTAGTGGCAGAATTTCTATAATGCATACAACATGGCTAATCCTTCTCTCTCTGTAGTGGTGTAATTAATTTCAGGTGTGGATAGCTTTCTGCTGGAAAATGCTAATGGATGATCAATGTCCCCTTCTCCAGGTTGTGCTAGTATTGCTCCTAACGGAATGGAAGATGCATCAACATGCACATGAAATTCCTTGCTCCAATCTGGAAAGCCCAGAATAGGCACAATCACCATATTTTGTTTCAGTGTGTCGAAGCTCTCCTGGCATTCTTCTGTCCAACCAAATTGACAGTCTTTCTTTAATAACTTCTCCATCGATGCAGTAATCTGAGCATATCCTTTGATAATTTTTTTGTAATAGCCAGTATGTCCTAGTGTAGTGCACAGTTGTTTGACTGAGGTAGGAGGTGGAAAATCAACTATAATTGCAGTTTTGGATGGGTCCACCAACAATCCTTGCTTGCATACAATATGACCTAATAATACTCCAAATGGTGAGAATAAGATGCACTTCTTCAAATTCAAAGAAATTTGGCATTGCCTACATTTATCCAACATTAGCCTTAGACATTCAATATGGCTTTTCAGCAAACTAAAAACAGTCCAGTCATCAAAATAGGCTTCTAAGAACTTATGAAAAAATTCTTTGAATTCTTCGACCACCACCCTAGAAAAGATGGTTGGGGCATTCTTCAGTCCAAATGGCATCACTGTGTATTGGTATGATCCCAATTCTATGGAAAATTTGGTCTTGTGGCGTTCCTCTTTGGCAATCTGGATCTTATGATATCCTGAAACCCATTTGTAAAAGAATATACCTCCTGGCCTCCCACATCGTGTAATACTTCATCGGTGAATGGTGTAGGGAAGGGGTCATGCAAACATGCATCGTTAAGCTTTCTGAGGTCCACACATATTCTGATCTCACCTGTCTTCTTGTCTTGTACTACCATAGGGCTGATCCACTCCGACTCTTCAACAAGTTCAATAATCCTTGCTTCTAGCATTCTGTCGAGCTTAATCTTCACTTTTTCCTTATATTTCGTGTTCAATCTGTAGGGTCTTTGCTTGACTGGTTTCACATCTGGTTTCAAAGGTATTCTCATCTCTCCCATAGGTCCTTTGATACCCTTCATATCATTGAACTTGGTCGAGAACAAGTCTTGATACTTGCGCAGTAATACTGTAATTTTGTCAATGGTAGCAACATCCTAGTAATCTCCGACATTGGCAATATTTGGTGTCTCCTCTGTCCCAATATTTAATTTCTTTATCTTGATTGGTTTTCCAATGAATGGAAGTTCAACTCCTGGTCCTTCCACATCTATGTGGCCTTCTGTCTAAACAATGTTTACCTTCCTTGGATCATCATCTTTGTCAGCATTAATGTTGTAACATCCTTGTAATTTCTGGAATGGCGTAGTCCATTCATCCTCTTCTTGCTCCAAAGGGAGGCTATATGCCTCCTTAAATATTTTCTTCCTCATAATATTTAATGCTTGATCTATTGAAGGAAATTCACTTTCAAACAAAAAGGTGGTTACAAAATTTTGAAGCATACCTTCCCAATCTACAATGATAAGGCGCAACTCCACTTGAAGGTACCAGTTAATAGGGGTCATGTACAACATGTTAATGAATTTGTGTACCCATTGTTCTCAAGGAATGTCACTCCGGGCCTCTTCATAGCTTCGTACATGGTCCTTTGGGCAGCTTCAACCTGTGTACCTTACTTCACAACTTCCTACTTGTGCTGAAAACCGCATTGTCATCAAGGTTTGACATTGTGTCCAGTCTGTGATATTGCTTTTATGTGTCCCCCACCATCTTGCTGGTGTAGCTTTCAGGGCCTTGTCCATGTCCAACATCCTCTTGTGTGCTGGTAAAATTGCTTCAAAGTCCATCAAGAAGGATTCTAAAGGATTCAGACCATCAAAGGTAGGTAAGTTACTTATTGTTGTACCAATCCAACGAACTTCTCTGGCCATTCGAGGGCATCTCCTTGTGGATACTTCATACATATGGTTCTGCCAGTTCTCCAGTGCTTCTTTTGAATCTGATGAACACGCGTTGTCACTTCACCACCTTATATTCCCATCTGCAGTAGGGTTGATATAATCCTGCTGTCTGGTTGTTAATTTATAGATGTTTTCCAGCTCATATGCATAGTCTTCTTCTCTGACGGGCTCTGTATATCGTGAAACTTCATCTTGATCTAAGGGTTCAATGACCCTAGGTCCATCACCTTCAAATGTCATGCGTCTTTTCTTTGAATCAACCAAAGTAGAATTGTTGAAGGCCCAATCAATTCCTAGTAATGCAGGGTAAGGGCAACTATCATCAACAATTTCAATTACCTCAAAATCTGCAAAGGTTCTAACTCCGTCGATGTCCAAAGGGACATGCTCCAATCGTCCAAATGGGTTGGCAGCTTGCTGATTAGCCATGCGAAGCCTGATAGGGGAATATATCAACTTGGGTTTTCCCATTAGTGCCCAAGTTTGCTTCATCATGACGTTGACCTTTGACCCTAAGTCGAGGACCACATAGTCTATATCATACTCTCCTATTTGAGCATTCAAATGTAATTCTTTGTTTGTTCTTCTCTTCTTACCAATCTGGTGTAATTCCCTGTTCAACAAGGGGTCTACCTTTCCTAGCTCATACTGCCTAATTAGGTTCTGTAACTCTTGTACAACTTTCTCATCCTGAATTAATTTAAGACAAGTGTACAAAAAGTCAATGAGCGTAATTACCTCTTTTCCTTCTTTATGCGCAGCCGATTGATCAAATGCCCGAGGCATTCCATACTCTTTTACTTCTGGTTGCGTTCTAGATGAGGACCCTTGGTTCCTCTTGAACTCCTGTCTTGCTTCTTCAAAGATTCGTCTTTATTTCTTTGCATCAAAAGCCCGAGTCTTCTCCTCATCTTTCCTAATACTTGACTCTTCTACGATATTTCTTTGGGTTGTTCTATCCTCTCTTGTAGTAGCGCCTCCTCGAGTAATGACAATGACTCTAGGTTTGGTTCCATGAGGTTCATCATATATCAGTTGTATTTGTGGGTTTTGCTGGGGTCCTCGTCTTTCTTGAAGCTTAGCCAATAGCATAGGGCATTCCTCTATGACATGCTCGAAGGAGTTACAATAACTGGAGGTTGTGCAAGGATTATGACAATCGCTTGCTAAGTGTCCTGGTGGCGCACAGTTATGACAAATTATTTGTCCTCGGCCTCAACCATACCTCCTCCTCTTCCTCGTCCTCTGTATTCACCGCGAGGATTGAAGTTTCCTCTCCCTGGAGAGTTGTACTATGGAGTGTTTCCTTCTTGCTGTACTTCACCTTGAATCTTGTATATGTCCCTCGACCTCTCATGCATGAGATCGTAATCTCTACAATATCGATCATCGTTCCCCACTGATTTATAGAATGTGCAATACAAGTTTGTGGGTGTCTGAACATACTTCTGCATGTAATAACACTCACCTGGGCAATGCCTATTTCTGCACACATCACACCAGGGCAGGTTAACTTGCTTCAAGGGGCTGACGCTCCTGAGGCCAAATACTCATGAAATAAGGGACAATGTTCCTTATCATGAACTTCTGATCTACATCTTACACACCAAACATCTGCCCTTTTATCTTTTCCCTTATCTTTCTTCATATCCTCGACCTGTAAAGACAAACTGGTTAGCTGACTCAAGATCTGGCTCATGCCTGAGCTCGATTCTCCCATAGGTGCTGATTCAAGCTTCATGGCGATTTCCAAATATTTTGCGTGCGATGAAATATTCTGCTGCATCAGAGGGACTCTGATGTGTGGTAACAACGCAATGATGAACCATTCTTTGTTCTGTTCATCGAGGATCTGAAAAGTTAATTAGCCTGTTAGGGTATTGAATCTCTGGTCGAACTCCCAAATAGGTTTTTCTACCTTTTGTTTGATCTCTTTTAGCTCTGTAATACATCGTGACTTCGACTTAGGTTTCTTAAACTCTGCAATCAGCGCATTCTTGATCTCATTCAGTGTCTTAGGCTGCGCCAGTCCTTGGACAATTTTCATGTACCATCTCAGTGCACGGTCCCTTAGCATAGTGCTGAACTGGGTTCTCTTGCTGGCTTCATCAGTGATACTTTTAAAATTCCATACAACTTCACACATAAACCAATGCTGATCTGAATCTTCAGATCCATCTCCTCTAAAGATAGGGAGCCTCATTTCATCTGCCATAAAGCTGACTAGGATTCTTGTTTGAGTAGATGCTGAGCTACCAGTAACAATGCTCTAAGGACTCTAGTGGTTCTGACTATTCTGACTGCTAGGTACTGTTGAGACAATAGGAGGATTGATGTTACTTACTTCAGTAGACCGCACAGTTCCTGAGGTTTCTAGCTCACTTTGGCGAAGTTCTTCAGCTTCCCCTTATTTTGTTCAGTTGGGATTTGAATGTTCTTCATCGGTTATATCTAGCTCTTCTCCACTGTAGAAACCCTCTTCTCTGCAGTTTTTCTTAAACAAGTTCTGATCAAGGGATCAAATTTTGCTCAAAAATTCAAAGTGCTCGGAATCGCTTCAAACTGGACGAGAGCGTAGGCCTCGTCGTTGCAAACCCAATGCAACTCGTTTCATCTCAAATGGACATCGGGAGCGAGAGATATTGCAATATGTTCATCAAGTCAAACAGGCAAAAAAAATGATGCTGACTGTACAGTTTGTACAGGATGACGTGGCAGAGCCGTACGACCGTACGTGTAGTGATGTGGCAGTTATTTATTGGATGACAGGTGGTCGAATGGGGAGTCGACACATGGAACTGTTTGGGCAAGTGATTGGGTGCCACGTGGCCCAATCATGGGCTGCCACATGGCACCCCGGTATTGGTTGATTGTTATATGTAAAATGTATTGGAGTCCGTGGGGTTCGACCCCCGGACCTCCCCTCCACATTACGCCTTCGCAAAGACCATCTGACCAATGGACCATTGGTTGTTACTTAACATGTATGTGGGTTTGTTTATATTTAAAATCAAAGTTTGTAACCATTGGCGGGGGGTCGGGCCGGGGCTTAGCCCCGTCCCGCGGTCATTTGTTTTCGTATATGTCCATACCATATATACTATGCACCTAACGGTTGGCGCAGGGTTTAAACCATAGCCCATGGTCTTTGTATATGCCATGTGACCTTTGTATATGTGCGTGGGATTTGTTTAAAAGTGGTTTACACGGTTTAAAAACCGACTCGCCATGTGTCATTACTTTATTTGGTTATAAAACAGAGCCCTTTTTATTATAGCGCGAGGTCATGTTATGACCCATATGCCCAAGGTGCTAGGTAGTTAGGGGCTGGCGCACCCTTAACTATCCTACGGTTTGCACTGTTGGCACGGTTGTGCCTGGTGCTGGGTTTTCACACTATTTATTGCGTGTGTGCCAGGTTCAATTTACAAGGGTGCAATTTGTAGATGCAGAGACAACAAGCTTGAAGGGGGAGACTTTCAAGAGGCCTAACTTCTTCATTTTTCGACCAATTGAGGTGCCGAAAGAGCCCAGACAGGGGTTTTTGGACGCTCTGAAGCCATTGGAGCAGTTGGTTTGTCAGTTTGAGCATTGTAAGACATGTTTTTGAGCACTTTTGAGCAATTAATAATAATGATCCATTGGAAGCTGGACCAGGAGATGTAGCCCAAGAGAGGGGTGAACTCCTTTATCAATTGTTGTGTTTATGTGCTTATGTTCATTGATTATGCTAATGTTTATGTGTATTTTGCATGAGTAATCCCTTAATCTATGTGTTGCAAACTGATCCATTTTCTTTAAACACATAACATTTACATTGCAATAATTTCAAGTATTTCAAGTCTTCTTCATTTTTAGATCAAGTTCTCAAGGTGAACCCCTTTGAATACTTTCCCACTACGCGTATGTCCTGCTTCTGTGTTGCTGTCGCTGTCTGAGATCTTGAACATTAGCCTTTTCAGGTCCGACCAATCTATTGTATCTTCAAGATGTGGTTTTCATGCAAGAGCATCTTGATTCTCATCTTCAGAAAGTGCAAAAATTTTCCTCTGGGTCCTTTGAAAAATTATCTCTCGACTTAGCTATATGATTCTGTTCCATCAACAAAAAATTCAGTGATATACCCTCCAATGGTATTATCAAACCAATGAGCTACTACTCTGGATACAACATTGTCAACTCTATTGACCTTCTAGATCAGTGCCTGTGTCCAAACCACAGGAGGTCTATATCTGATCTCGCACTGGGTATCGGCTAACATAGCTAACCACTCAAACAACTCTTGGTGGATTCCTCCAAACAAGATCTCGTGAATGTCGATGAAGATGTATCTTTGTAGCCAATCTTCAGTACTTAGTTTAGGGTTCCTATTTTGGGCTTCATCGAAGTCCCTCTCTTGATCCTCTATCCACTTTTGAATCTCAGTCTTTGATGGGAATCACCTTGACATTCCCTTAAAAATATTCTTGTCCCGACAACAAAACCATATGTTGGCACTGGGGTAGACCTAGGGTTCACTCCAAGAGCACACCAACAAGCCCTAGCTACTGGCCCTTTCGACAACACCTGTGAAGCACATGCAGTCTCACCCAAAGAAGCTAAGAGGGGGTTGCAGGACAGAGATGTTTACAACCAGGGGAATATCAAGTGGAACTAATGCAACAATAATGTAGCATTCATGTGTCACTTATCAGCTAGATATACTCTGCGCAGCTATAGATCTGATCTAACACAATAATGCAAATGACAACATAACATTGACATCAATCCAGGCATCAATGACACATACAACACAAAATGTATGTGGTTCACCCTCTCTCTAGGGCTATGTCCACATAACTGCGCTTATGATATATTAAGATAAAGCTTACAGTTCTGATCTGCGCTCTGGCCAAAAGATCCTCTCTCTTCTTCTCTCTTTCTCTCCCCTTCCTGTGCACCTAGCTGTAGGATCTGATCTTCACACCCAGCTGAAGATCTTACAATACTAGAAGACTCTCACTCTCAACACTTCTCTCTCTCGCAGTATAATAATCTCTCAATCAACCATAATCAATAGCAATACCCAATGCTACTACTGACCCGACCTAGGTCCTCTTGACCTATATTTATACATTACAGTCCCTCACCGATAGCCTTAGGTCAAAACCTAGGTGTTAAAACCCTAATTACCCAAAACCCTAGGCATCTAAAACCCTAGGTCAACTTGACCCATGTTTTTCAGGCTTCGCCAGTTTGTCTTTCCTTCCTCGTCGTGCAGTGCTCCAAAGCATCCAAAGGTGGATTTCTTTGCTTGTTGAGTTGTCCATGATTCTTTTCTCTTGTTGATCTGTCATCCTTGATCTCCTCATTCAATGACTTTCTTTTCCATACTTCGCTCCATATTTTCTGCTCTTTTGTTTACTTCGACCCAATGACAGTCATTGTGTTCCCCGCGTAGTTCTCATTTTACCGTTTCTTCCTTGATCTTCACTTCCTTCCATAACCAAGGGCCAACAAAACAAGTGGACCAATTAACATTGGGAATGTGGCATGATTATATAGGAGAAGGACAGGTGGACCAATGAGGGACTGCCACATTATAGTCCCCATTGGCTGAATATGGATAAGGTCGAACAAAATATTGTTGAGAGCTCGAAGGATCGAACCTGGACCTCATGCATGAAAGTTCAATGACCTCACCAATACACCACACGGTTATGACTTAATAGTCATATGGTTTTAAATTTATTTGAATTTAGTTAAAATTATAATCAACGGGAAAAGGGATAAGCCCCTAGGCCATGGTATATATGGAGTGTAATGTAGCCATACCTAACGTTCGCGAGGGCTAACAACTATATGCCACCGAAATATAAGAAACCATACTATATATGAATTAAAGTTTAAAAAACCATGTGCCAAAGGGGGAGAGGTCCTTGGGTTTGAACTTGTGACCTCCTCCCACATGTACAACTACCCTAACCATTGCGCCAAAGGTGCCTCCTGTTATGAGATTCCAATGAAATTACATTTAATTTGATGCCGATGTTAGCATGAAGGTCATGCCATGATTTGGCCAACCTAGAATATATAAAGGGCATATATTACAAGACAATACACAGAGTACAAAGTAAAGAGTATGAGATATATATTTCCATGGAGGGTACAATATGTATTTCCTCGATTTGCATGCTAGAAGGTGCCTAGTTGTGGTGTTGAATTGTTTTGTGTGCCATTGAGCCCTTTGTCCAAACATAGTCATGTTTATACTCGTTTTTCTCATTTTTTTGAGAGGATCATGATGGTGATATTTGTTTTGTGATAATATGTTATTTATGAATATATTATTTCATATTTTCTTGTATGAGAGTTTTAGCGCATTGTTTTGCATGAAGAAGAGTGTCATTTTAAGCCAGTTCAAAATATAGTCGAGTTTATACTCATTTTTCTTAGAATTTTGAGAGGAATTCAATGGTAACCTTTGTTTCTGGGTTTGACTAGTAGAATTGAAGAGTGAATTCAATATTGGCTTTTGTAATTTCATTTTCATTGTAATTTTTGACATTTGAGATTAATAAAGAGCAGTCTCATTGTTCAGAGGGGACTCAGAGATGTAGCCTAGGAGAGGTGAACTTCATCATCAATTTTTGTCTTATTAGTTCCTTTATTTTTTGTTGTGTTATCTCTCATTATTCTGCAAATTATTCATCATTTCATAAGGTTTTGGATAAGTAAAAGATTCACATGTGTTAAGTAAATCTATCAAAGACAATCAAGAATATTTCTGAATCAAGTTAGATGTTAACATCTGACTTTTAAGAATAAATTTGTGTCTAAGGATTTTAGGATCACTTCTCCTCTATATTTCATCATCTTTAACCTGGACACAAATATTGATTAATACACTCACATATAGAAGATTACTTTGTAGATTACATGAAACCAAATATTATAACTACTATGCAATGATCTATCGGCCTCAAGGAAATTCATACCAACAAAGAAAAAAATTGCAAAACTACCATTAAACCATGACCTAGACATGGAAAGATCTAGACCTAGACCTAGACCATGACCTAGACCTAGACCTTGCATTGTCATTCC
>ML783695.1:554272-573218 GCA_009831015.1 Picea engelmannii
TTATTAGGTACCCTCCCAAGAATATTTCCTATGCACAAGGGAGTCCTTTATTTTCTATACATTCCCTCTGATACCTCCCCTTACTGGTGTCGTTTTCTTTCCAATATGTACCAAGTTTCAATCCACTGTTACTCTAGTCTAGGTCTGGGTCTTCTCTAATCTAGGGTGCCCATTAATATTCTGGACACGATTTCTATTTTCCTCAAGAAAAAATTTCCAATTTATTCTACTACTCAGGTCTGTGCCAGTGAACACCTCTATTCATTTCACCCTTTGTTTGTGAGTCTGTTACTCATTCTTGCAAGCTATTCCATAGTGATTTCCTCATCTCTTCTTTTGAATGAAAATTTGTGTCTGCTACTCTCCCCCTTCTTCATTTTTTCCTTTTTTTCTATGCATCCTGTATCTGGGGTGATGTTTTCCACATTTGGTCTCTTTCTCCTCCCAATCCTTGGGATTCCTGTGGCTTCTATCATATGTGACCTCCAGTCAAGGATCTGAATTCGAAGAGGAAATCCAATGAATTTACTTCTTTTAGGTTTTTCAATTGACCCTTTCCTCTTCAAGGGATTAGATCTTCCAGTAGTTATAACTTCTTTAACCACCAATCCTTCTTACCATAATTGACCATGTGGCTCCATGTAGGTTCGACTACAATGGAAGGTGTGTATTTATGTATTTCAAGTATATGTTGGCTTGATAAGAAATATTTCTATTTTATTCATTGAAACCTCTCAGCGTCCATCTCAACAAATCCACCTCATCAAGTCCACTTCACCAACCATATCACCAATCCCACTTGTAATATCATGTCTAGTACTTCAAATATTTTCCCTCTCTAGAAGTTTTCTGGTGTTTTTCATAAATAAAAACATAATTACAAGCTTCATAATCACATTATATGAATTCTTAGCATACTTACAATCATGGGGGAAAACATGGTGTTATAGCGCCGTTGATTCGATTTGAAAATTCAGTGTTAGAGTTACTCCACTAATATCTTCATTTACATTTGTTCATTAATTTATTAACACTTCTTGAGGGTGTACTTATCCAAAATCAAATCAATACCCACAGACAACATATATATCGGTAATTGGATCAAACTCATTGACCTCTTTCTTTAGAGGGAAAGGTGTACAACAATTCCATTCCTCATATTTACATCAATGATCACATCATTCATTGATTGGTAGTGTGTGTGTATCCATATCAAAAGAAAAGAGAAGATTTGTATATAGTATCCCTTCAACACTTTTTCAGCTAAAAAAACGACCAAGCAATCAACACTCTAGTGAATGTATTACCTTGCTCTTCGTTCAAAATTATTTTTCCTTGAGGAATTTTAGTTGCTACAATGCCACATGGAAGAATTGTTATCTTTTGACCATATTCATATGAGATAATTTCACAAAAAGGGAAAAAGAAAACTTTTAAAAATTTCTAAAAAGTTTGGCATAGTTGTCATACTTTGTAAAAGGGATTGAAGATTGAATTTATCCTTTTAAAATGCAATAAGAAGCAATGTGTACTTATACTTGTGTATGGGTGAATGGATTTTTCAAGTGAAGTATTAAATTGGTGTTTCAAGAGATTGTTTATGAAAGTTGACACATTATTTGAATATCAAGTTGTTTTTTACTCAAAAGCTTTGTCAAAGCATTGTAAAGGAGAAAATACACTTGAGAGCATTATCTACTGTACCTTTTAATAAAAATATCATTTTATGGTGGTGTATATGTATCCAAGACCCGCCCAAAAATTTAATAAGGGGGTCTAAGGAACATTGTGTTCTTGTGTATATTTTTGGATGCTTGATGGTGTTTTGTGTTTAATTTTACACTCATATTTAATTTGTCAAGAAAATCAAGCACACAATGCTCATGCGCTCATAAAGTTCAATGGTGATTGCAACAATTAAGTCTATTGAATTGTTCTCAAACTTACCGTCTTTGTAAACTGGTAAAAGGTTGTATCATTTTCAAATATTTGACACTAAGTGGCAAATTTTAAATCTATCAAGAGTAACATTTTTTTTATTCATGAGTTAAAGGATAAATAATTGAATCTGAGCATTGAATTGTATAAATGGAAAAGTTGAAAAACCATTTCAAAGTTTGGCATAGTTGTCATACTTTGTAAAAGGGATTGAAGATTGCATTTCTCCTTTTGAAATGCAATAAGAATCAATGTGCGCTTATACTTGTGTATGAGTAAATGGATTTTTCAAGTGAAGTATTAAATTGGTGTTTCAAGAGATTGTTTATGAATGTTGAAGCATTATTTGAACATCAACTTGTTTTTTACTCAAAATATTTATCAAATCATTGTAAAGGAGAAAAGATGCTTGAAATCATTATGTATTGTACCTTTTAATAAAAACATCATTTTATGGTGTGGATATGTATCCAAGAACTATTACACACCTATTTGTCACACTTAAGTGAGGGAGTGTTTTTCATGATCCTTAGACATGTTGGGGGAGAAATTTATCATATGAAGATCAAAATACTATGTGCACATATATTATCCTCTTTTTCCTATCTCTTTTAATTTCCATGCCCAAAATGAAATTTGAAGCACCAAGATCCTTCATGTCAAATTTAGAGGACAACTGAGTTTTCACATCCTGGATAATATCTTTGTTGTTTCCTATCAACAACATGTCATTCACATACAAGACCAAATAAATCAAATGATCACCAATTAATTTAAAATACACATAACGATCCTCTTTGCTTCTTCTGAAATCAAGTCCCAACATATAAGTATCAAATTTTTGATACCACATCCTTGGTGATTGTTTTAAACCATACAAGGACTTTTTGAGCTTGCATACCAACTCCTTCTTTCCCTTCACAACAAATCCTTCTGGATGCGTCATACAGATTTCTTCTTCTAGATCCCTATGTAGTAATGTTGTCTTCACATCCATTTGTTCTACTTCAAAATAAAATGCAACAACAACATATAACATAAGTATTATAGAGGTTAACTTGGAAAAAGGAGAAAAAAT
Organism: Picea engelmannii; assembly: GCA_009831015.1. Classification (NCBI taxonomy): domain Eukaryota; kingdom Viridiplantae; phylum Streptophyta; class Pinopsida; order Pinales; family Pinaceae; genus Picea; species Picea engelmannii. The sequence continues at coordinate 557,289 of ML783695.1, forward strand.
CTCACCAAAGTCAATTCCCTCAACTTGGGAATAACCCTTTGCTACTAACCGAGCTTTGTATTTCTCCACTTTTCCTTATGCAATTGACTTATTTTTAAATACCCATTTGCTGCCAATGGGATTTCTTCCAGTCAAAACTCCACTAGATCCCAAGCCTCATTCTTATCCAAGGCTGTCATTTCTTCATCCATGGCCTTTTTCCAGAGATTTCCATCCTCTGAATCCATGACCTCCCTGACAATTCTAGGATCATCATCAGTAATAGACAATGAAAAATTTGAATAAAAATCAGATGGAGTATACCTTTCTGGTAGCCTTCTTTCTCGAACTGATCTCATCAATACTGGAGTATGAGGATCTTCTTCTTCTGATTCTTGTTCTTCCATAGAGTCCGATTCATTATCCTTTAAATCAAACTATATTTTCTCTGGTTATTCCTTACTTGGTAGGACTTCTTGTTTAACAAAATCCTTCATTTCTCTAAATACCACATCTCGGCTATACACTACCTTCTTAGTTTATGGGTTCCAAAGCTTATAACCTTTGAGACCATATTTATATCCAACAAAGATATGCTTTTCAACCTTCTTAACTAGCTTACTCTTATTTTTCTTTGGAAAATGAACACATGCATCACAACCAAATACCTTGAGATTTGTGAGAGAAGGTTTCTTACCAGTCCATACCTCTTATGGAGTATTTTCATCCAGCATTGATGATGGTGATATGTTGACCAAGTAACATGCAGTACCCACTGCCTCTACCCATAATTCTTGCCCTAACCTGACAGTGCTGAGCATGCACCTTGCTTTTTCCATCAATGTCCTGTTCATCCTTTCTGCAACACCATTCTGATGAGGTGTATATGGAGTAGTCTTCTACCTTTATATACCACACTTCTTACAGAATTCTTCAAATTCATTCTTGCATAACTCTCCGCAATTATATTTCCTCAACACCTTAATTATTTTCTCTATTTGATTCTCAACAAGAGCCTTAAACTCTTTAAACATGTCAGAGACTTCATATTTATTCTTGAGGAAATATATCCAAGTATTCCTCGAGAATTCAACTATAAATGAGACATAGTACATAGATTTTCCCAATGATGGGGCTGACAAAGGTCCAAAAACATCACTGTGAACTAGATGTAAAATTCCTTCTGCCCTCATTGCACCAGAGGGGAACTTACCCGATTTTTCTTCCCATATACACAATGTTCATAGAAATCAAAATCCAGAGAGCAGTTATACATACCTTCAACCATACGTTTACCGTGTTGTAGTCAAAGACCCTTCTGTCCGATATGCCCCAATCTTTGATGCCACAACACAACCTTTTCTCTAGAGACTATAGGAGTTATTTATTCTTCAACTCCAGTATCAAGAACAATGTAACTATTACACCCATCACTAATAGTTCTTCCTTGCAACTTATACAGAGTTCCAAACCAAACTCCTTTCAACAACACCATTGCTCCTCGAACCATCCTGTAGGTTTCCTTTTCAAATATTGTTTTTACCCCTACATCGTCCATTTTTCTTACAAAAATCAAATTTCTGGCCAAACCTGGGATGTGGAAAACACCAGGAAGTGTTCTAATCCTTCCATCTATGAGCCTCAAGTTGAATTTTCCTCGTCCTATGATTCTAGTTGTCGAATAATTACCTAAGAAAACATTACCTCCATCATACCTTTAATATTCACAGAACCACTCCTTGTGGGGAGTCATATGAAAGGATGCACCTGATTCAACCAGCCATGCCTCAAGATATGAATGTGTGCTTGAAGAAGCCAAGTGCACATCCCCTCCTTCTTCCTTGGAGGTCTTTTCTTCTGTAGAAGGAGATTTTTTAGATCCCTTCTTTTTCTCAACTTTGGATCTACACTGCTTCTTGTATTGCCCTTATTTTACACATATCCAACATACCTTTACAAACTTTCCAAGAGCTTTATATCTACCCTTAGACTTAGATCTCCCACTTGAGAACTTAGATCTATTTCTTTCCTAGGAGCATCCTCTTGCAAATAATGCGTCTGTGCTCTATCATTCCATATTCTTCCATCTCATCTCCTCCGACAACAAGGATGAGATCACTTCATCAAACTTCAAGGTAGTTGTATTACTACCTATGGCCACAACTAGGCTATCCCATGAGTCTGGTAAAGAACATAGTAAACTGATACATTTATCTTCATCTGAAATTTTAATGTCAACATATATTAACTAACTTACCATAGTATTGAAGGCTTTTAAATGATCTGCCACCGAGTCTCCATCTTTCATCCTCAGGTTATACAACTTATTTCTTGGGAATAATTTATGTACCAGGGACTTAGAATGATACAACGTTCCCAACTTATCCCATAAATCCTTGGCTATAGCTTCCTCTGACACATTAAGTAATACTGAATCTAAGAGACACAGTCAGATTGTTCTCTTCACCTTTCGATCCAACTTTTTCTAGTCATCTTCTAAAGTTCTTGTAGGTGTAGTACCCGGATCTACTGCGATCCACTGATCTTTGTCAACCAACAAATCTTCCATCCTGAGCTTCCATAACTCAAAAATTTTCCCATTAAACTTCTCGATCTCCATTTCTAAATTGCTCGCCATTTCTTTCCACCTAAAAAATCAATACCAGAGATCTCCCACTGTAACAAGGCTTGTCACAGTCCCGAGCTAAAACATTGACCAAAAAGGAGTCCCCCCAAAGCCAACAAAGATCTGATACCAAATGTAGATTTTAACCTTGTACAATATTTACTGCCAACATATTTTCAGTAAAATAACAGAAAAGATACAATGGCAAATACAAACATTACACAAATATATTTCCCCTAGAAAACCAACATATTCTATATCCATTCATATTGATACATTGTTTACAATACAATATACATATAGGAGCCAATGACATCCAAAACCCTAACCCAATGACTTGGATTAGTCAACAACCCTAATTCCTTAATTGGAAATAGAAAACCATCGACAAAAAAGCATGTGTTGAAAAACTGACCAAGAATGGACATGGAAATCGAGGCAACATGCAAAACGAGGAAAACATGTGACATGTTTCCCGAGGCAAAAAAAAATTCTTATGGGCTTGCGCGCTCGACACAACATAGATACTACTCCTCGTGCAAAGAATATAACACATACCCAACACTTTGGACTAGGAAAAGTGAGCAAATTGTCCAATATTACTAAACATGATCCAGGTGGATATTGGTGGCCACCCACCTATTCCACTTGGACCCCCACCATTGCTTCTTTCAGTTTTTCATTTTCTGCATAGTTTACTATTTTTAGTAGTTTTTCGGGTTCTGAACTTCCTGAGCCGTTTTGAGGCCTTAAACGACGTTTTTTGGGAAAACGGGGAGCAACATTGATCATAGATCATGTTGCTCACCCAAAAGTTGTAGTCCTCGGATAGATATTTCTAACGAGGTATGGAACGCATCAAACGAAGATCGTATGCCAAAGTTACGTCCTTGGGAAGTTGATGTACCAACTTACCCAATTGGGGCCCATAGTCTTGGTGTTTCATCTCCTAGGGTTAGGTCTTTGGATGTTTACGGTTTTCCATTGTTTCTCAATAATAATAGGCCTTCGAGCCTCGTTGTAACATAGTTCAGAGGCCAGTGGCTGCCACATCTCTTCTCAGAGATAAGCTACCAGCGCCCTAGCTAGTTTATTTCCATTCTGTTTGTAAGCATATTTCAGTCATTTGTTATTAATGAAATGAAGTCTTATTTCCGCTGCATCTCTACATTTATGTGTATTTCTATATTTCGTTGTGTTCCTACATAAACATGGATCAGTGGTATCAGAGCGGTCTACTCATTTTCGATCCTTCTTTGCATGTCCCCAACGAGGTCGGGGTATAAGGAGTTGGGGCTCGATCTGGTTGAACCTTTGCAAGATCATCCTTGCAAACCTCGATGACCGCTCATGGGGGAAGAAAAGAAATATGAGGGAGCAGGAGATCCTATCAAAATGTTGCTCGAGGAGGCCCTTGAGAAACAAAGGAACGCGATGATGGACAACTTTTCCCAGATTCTTCAACGGATTCCCACTGGCAGTGCATCGACATCCAACAACCACTCTGGAGGCACCACTCCTTTTAAGGTACAAGTAAACTTTGACATTCTCATATTTGAGGGCCAAATAGATGCAGATGTCATAGATAGATGGTTGAATCTGTTAGAAGGATATTTCTCGGTTCATGACTTTTTCGATAGAGAAAAGATTATTTTCGCACTCCTCAAAGCTACCCCCCATGTCAAGGACTGGTGGGAAACCTGCTCGGAGCAACAGGATGAGGGAAAAACCTCTCTGTTCTTGGCTGCATCCACTTGGAATTCTTTCCGAGATGACATCAAGGAACAATATTATCCCATGGGGAGCTATGAGGACAAATACATACAATGGACTACGTTGCGGCAGCAAAGGGACCAAAATGTGCATGAGATGACGAATCTGTTTCATACCCTATGCACAAAGTTGGATATCAAAGATTCAAAGAAACATTTGGTGTTAAAGTACCACAATTTCCTACACAGATACATTCAGGAGGAAATGGATTTCCTCGACATCTCCTCACTTGGTGTGGCATACCGATATGCTGCCAAGATTGAGCAGAAGTTCAAACAGAAGAGGTGAGACGTTGGGTCTGCAAATCAAAAGCAAGGGAAAGGTACCCCAAAACCATAGAACAAAGGACCAAGCCAAGGCAGGGCAGCTCAGGACAACCCGCCAAATCCACAAGCAAAGAACAACACCACAAATCCAAAAAAGGACATGGGGAAATGGTGTGAGTTCCATAAGAGCTCCACTCACAACACAAGTGAGTGTCAGGCCAAGCAGTCACTGGTAGCCGAGTTGAAGGCCTTTGAATCAGATGAATTCTTCGACTCTGAATCAGAACCTAACAAGGGGAATGACAGGGGGAAGTAGATTATCGATACGGATCCCAACGCCACCATTTCCACCACGAAGATCCATAAGGAGGAACCAAAAGATCTAGAGGAGGTGGAGCGTCTCTTGCATTCCAAGATGTGGGTTAATAGTTCCCCGTTGCAGTTCATTGTCGACAGCGGGAGCCAGAAGAACCTCACCTTGGTGGAGGTCGTGAAGCGGTTGGGCTTGTCAACCACAACACACCCACAACCATACACCATCGGGTGGTTGCACCAAGGACGAGACCTCCGCGTCAGTCAACAATGTCGCCTTCCCTACAACATAAGGCCCTTCACGGATGAGGTATTATGTGACATTGCTCCTCTTGATGTTTCTGATGTATTATTAAGCCAACCGTACTTGTGGAAGCGACATACTTTGTATGAGTCCAGGCCTCGTGCTGTTATTATCACTTTGGGCAATAAGCTATACAGGATACCAGAGATAGCACCGCCTACCACCATCTCTTTAGTTACTACAAAACAATGCAGTAAGCTCATTTCCAAAACCAGGAAATTTTTTTTCCTAATAATCCGCCCTCAGGGAAAGAGGAAGGTTGTGTCCATGACCTCCAGACAGGGCCCCACTACACAAAAACAATAGATGGATAAGGTCATGGAGGAGTATGAGGACATCTTCACCTCCCCCGCAGGGGTGCCTCTACACTGCCAGGTCAAGCACCCCATCGATATGACCTTAGGTGAGCCGCTACCCAATGGACCCATCTATCGGTGCGCTATTCTGGAGAATGACGAAATCAAGAGGCAATTTTAGGAGTTGTTTTAGAAAGGTCACATCTGGCCTAGTTCATCGCCCTGTGGGAGCCCGATCGTGTTGGTGTAGAAGAAGGATGGGACTTGGAGACTCTGCATTGACTATTGGGCACTGAACAAGATCACTGTCCAGAATAGGTACCCGATCCCATGGATTGATGACCTTCTAGAACAAATCAAGGGGGCGAAATATTTCAGCAAGATCGACTTGAAGTCTGGGTATCACCAGGTACCAATCGAACCCTCTGATGTGTGGAAAACTGCATTCAAATCCAAGGAGGGCCTTTTCGAATGGTTGGTCATGCCTTTTAGGTTGACGAATGCCCCTGTAACCTTCATGAGGCTAATGGACGACATCCTACAGCCATTCACCAACTCATTTGTAGTGGTGTACTTGGCTGACATTCTGATCTTCAGCCAGACCTTGGAAGAGCACCTCCACCACATCCGACATGTCCTCCAAACACTGCGACAACACAAGTTGTGTGCCAATTTGGAGAAATGCACTTTTGGCATGACCCAAGTTTTGTATCTAAGATACATTATTGATGAGTGGGGCGTGCATGTGGATCTAGCAAAGATCCAAGTCATTTGGGATTGGACAGCCCCAACCACCCTAACAGAGCTCCGCAGCTTTTTATGTCTTGCCAATTTCCACCACAGGGTTGTGTTGAGATTCTCTCATATCACTTGGCCCTTGAGTCAAGTCACCAAGGGAGGAGCTAAAGAAAAATTATTTTGGTCTGAATTTCAACAGAAGGCATTTGGGGAGTTGAAGCATCGCCTCTGCTCTGCACCAGTGCTCACATTACCAGACTTGCAACAACCATTTGAGATCGAGATAAATGCCTTTGACTATGCTATTGGGGCAATCCTTACTCAACATGGGAATTCAGTGGCATATCACAGTGAGACACTTTCCGACATAGTCTGGAAGTATCCCACTTATGACAAAGAAATGTATTCCATTGTGCAGGCTTGTCGGCAATGGAAGCATTACATTTTGGGAAAGGAAACAGTCATCCACACAGACCACTGACCCCTGTAGTTCATACAGACATAAGGGAAGTTGCAGAATGATTTCCATCAGAAGTGGTCCACATACCTGCAATAGTTTCATTTGAACATTAAGTACAAAAAAGGTAACACCAATAATGTTGCAGAATACCTTAGTCGACCATCCATCTTGGTGCTAACTACTGTGCTCAACTCTTGTGGGCACGAGACTTCCAATTGGTCACTTCTCTACACAAGTGATCCAAAATTCGGCCACACATACAATACACTCTTGGAGGGTACGAAAGTTCCCAATTTTCACCTCCAGGATGCCCTTCTTTTTCACCTAGGACACCTTTGTGTTCCTTCAAGCGAGCGTGCCAAGATTATTTGGGAGACACACTACAATCGGGTCGCGGGGCATTTCGGGGTTGAGAAAACCATGGTAGTACTGCAAAAGTATTTCTATTGGTCAAACCTTCGACAAGATGTCGGGAAGTACATCCATTCCTGCACTGCTTACGCCATTGCCAAACCGACCATCAAGAACCAAGGCCTCTATACTCTGCTTCCTACCCCTAGTCGGCCTTGGGAATCCATCTCTATGGATTACATGTCGGGCCTTCCTTCTACTAAGCATGAAAATGACTGTGTTTTTGTGGTCGTCAATCGATTCTCGAAGATGTCCATTATGATGGATTGCAAGAAGAATATCACAGCAGAAGCCACTGCTAAACTCTTCTTTGAACGAGTTTGGGAAAACTTTGGGATCCCATAGTCTATCATCTCAGATCGGGACAGTAGGTTCCTCAGTACATTTTGGTCCAGCCTCTGGTTGATGCTGGACAACAAGCTCACCAAGTCCACAACTTTCCATCCACAAACTGATGGCCAGACAGAGGTCGTCAACCAGATGATCATACACATTTTGCACATGTACAATTCAAATCATCCACGCACATGGGATGAGAGCCTCCCCTATGTACAACACAGCTACAACCAGGCTCTCCATAGCTCAACCAGCCACAACCCCTTTCAAGTGGGCTTGGGATTCCATCCATTATGTCCCATTGACATAGCCATGCGATTTGTGGCTACTCAGGAAGATTCAACTCATGTCTAGTCTGAGGCTAACAAGGAAAAAAACATCATTGATCACATTCAACACATCTGCCAACAAGTTCATGACATCTTTGACAGAGCCAATGCTAATTACAAGCAGCGACATGATCAACATCGGGTGCCACACAACTTCCAGGTGGGCGACAAAGTGTGGTTGCATTTTCAAAAGGAGCGCCTCGCTGGACCCCACCGCAAGCTTCGTCCACTCCGATATGGGCCATACACCCTCACCAAGGCTGTAGGGGAAAATTCCTTTGAGCTCAGTATTCCACCATTCCTTGGTCTGCACCCTGTGTTCAATGTGGACCGCCTTCGGCCCTACTTTCCACCTCTACTAGACACATCTGACAAGGCAGAACAACTCACACCAAGAGAGTTAAATCCAGACTACATGGAACAATCCAGAACTGATCAGATCATGGATACATAGATCAAGCACACCCAAAAACAAAGGATAGCTCTATATTGAGTTGTCAAAGCAGGCCAACTCCTTCACCAAGGCAAGTGGCTCAGCAGGGACCAAGTTCAACAGAAGTTTCCTCATCTCATGGAGGAACTCAACGAAATGGGGACCATTGCTTCCTAAGGGGGGAGGAATGATCCAGGTGGATATTGGTGGCCACCCACCTATTCCACTTGGACCCCCACCATTACTTCTTTCATTTTTTTAGTTTCTGCACAGTTTACTATTTTTAGCAGTTTTTCGGGTCCTGAACTTCCAGAGCTGTTTTGAGGCCTTAAATGATGTTTTTTTGGAAAACAAGGAGCAGCATGGATTATATATGGATATTTCTCACCCAAAAGTTGTAGTCCTCGGATAGATCTTTCTAACGAGGTATGGAATGCGTCAAATGGAGATCGTATGCCAAAGTTACGTCCCTGGGAAGTTGATGTACCAACTTATCCAAACGGGGCCCATAGTCTTGGTGTTTCATCTCCTAGGGTAAGGTCTTTGGATGTTTACGGTTTTCCATTATTTCTCAATAATAATAGGTCTTCGAGCCTCATTGTAACACAGTTCAGAGGCCAGTAGCCGCCACATCTCTTCTTAGAGATAAGCTACCAACGCCCTAGCTAGTTTATTTCCATTCTGTCTGTAAGCATATTTCAGTCATTTGTTATTAATGAAATGAAGTCTTATTTCCACTGCATCTCTGCGTTTATGTGTATTTTTGTATTTCATTGTGTTCCTACATAAATCTGGATCAAAACAAGAGTGTAGAACACTAAAGAGTGACAAAACTGAACTTTTGTATATGCATAGTTGGGAACCCCCTATAACACAGGGGATAAACATGAGGTCATGTGTGGAAGAGAAACAAATATTACCCCTCCAAATCTTGAATAATCGTAGTGGAAAGAGCGTATATTGGGGGTTTTTCTTGATTTTTATTGGTTCATTTAGTCTCGGTGCCTCATGGATCTCGAATCCGTTCGAGTTCCTCGAACATTTTACTAGTCCACTTGTATTCAATCCTCTGGAAGAGATTCAAACTTTGTTATCCTTCCCATACATTCAGTCCCGACTGTCGATTGTACCCCCCCGGAGGCTGAATGTGAGTTGGTAACCTTAGTGGCCTTTCCTAGGTATCTATAGAGGTGAATGTGTGGGGATTCCCATGATACCTGGGGAGGACATCACATCACACTTTCAATACCTTTGGAGGGTTATCTTGTGAAACAAGGGTTGGTTGCACTCAGAAGGGATATTACATGGAGGTCGTGGTAAATTCTTCTCATTTCTTCACCGAAATCTTGAGATCTTGTCTTTGGAAGATCCTTTTACATACTGTTTTTATAGTTGATTACCTATAGATATTTTTTAGGGGTGTTTTCTTTCAAAGTTTGTAGTTGGCCTTAAGGATCGTTATTTTACTTTCACTATGGTTAATTTAGGGCTTTGAGTATCTCATAGAATTCAAGGTTTGGATCTTGAAGTTTAGGAACCTTGTTGGTGTACAAATATGTTCAATATATATTTTACACTTATTTAAATGTCAATCCAGGATTCGTAATCAATAGAGTTGATGCACTATATGTGCCGATAACAGAAAGATTCCTATGTCTGATGAGTATAGCTCAATCACGAAACATAACACTATGTTTTCACACTTAAAAGATAACACTCTTCACACAATTCAAAATTTAGAAATCAAAACTCATAACAAGCATATGATCTAAAGTTCTTTCTTAGGTGATGGGCATGTTCATTGATGGCTCATGAAAGGAAAATATGAACTTTGATTCTATCTCCTAGAGCAACTAAAATAACAACAATTAACATGCAACATATTCTCAAAAGAAAGCATCAATCAATTCTAGAAGAAATAACAGGTAGAGGAAGACACTCCATTGTAGGTGCATGCAGGGTGAGAGATGGAGATCTAATCTCATTTCCTGTAACAACTTAATTCAATAAAAACTTGCAAGCAATCCATATCTAATTCCTCACACTCAATCAAATCTTGCAGCCTTGAAAAGGAACTGTCTAGCTTATATACCAGGAGCATAATCCATTTACTGGTTCATGTAATACAAGAGATGGAATTCTTGAATGACTCCTTGGCTAACACATGTTACAACTCTCAACAAATTCTGAAAATTAACTCAGATTCATGAATGTAAATAATCACACTTCAAATATTGTTAAACCTATCCTATCATGCATATTTCTGACAACAAGCTAAATAAAATTCCTAAAACTATGGTGCACCAGATTTGTTATACTAGCAATAACACACTAAACACTACTCACACTTCGCCACTTACATTCAGAATATTTCTAATTCAGATAAGAAATCAATCTAACAACAAGCATTACATAGATACATGATTAAAACAAACATGTAAAAGAATAAAAACTAAGCTATATTTTGCAACAAGCCTACCGCGTTAGAACGATGGGCCCTTACTGATTCCAACATGGAAGTTGGAAAAACTCACAGGATAGTAGGTTCAAAAAATGCACAAGATCAACAACTGTAATTCATATTACTTTCCAACAAAGAGACTTATAGAAAATATATGTTCACAAGCCAATACATCGGCATAACAATATGGAATTCCCCTCCTTTAAGAACCAATATTATAGCATAACAATTCCCTCCTCTCAGTACTTCTTCCTTCATATTTATACAAGGAAATTGAATGGGGATAGATTAGAACAAATTCCCCAACTCAAAATTCGTTCAAACTGTTTATGCACAAAATATGGGGTTTTCAGCAAATATTACAAATTCGAGTTAAGGATCCTTTGATATTTGTCTATCTGTTATGAATAGTGAGAAACTATTTCTGGGTTTTTTATTTGGATATCGTTTCGAGAAACCCATTGGATGGTTTCATAATAAATTCTTCCATCTGCACGAAAATCAAGGCACAATATAACAATTTAGAAATATTAATGATTTTAGGCTGTATCGTTCCCCCTGAGCTGGAGGTCCACATGTGTGAGATATGGAGATTATGTCACAAGAGTCGGCATGAAAACACATGTATGGACAAAACCCACATCCGTAAATTTGGAGATTCATCGTCATATGCCTAAAAATCGAGGAGACAATTCAATACCAAAATGTTGGTACCAGAATCCTGTAGGTAGTTGTTTAGTACCAGAATACACACAGGCTGGTACCGGATTGCACGATGACTTGTAGTACCAGAATGATGAGATACCAGAATAAGCTGCTCATGAGTCAAACTATTAGGATTATACAAGATAGAACACTTTAATCGAATTAATTCAAGAAAGTTAAACAAAACATGCTTTAAATCATCAATTACCTCTTGTGAACATGAACTAGGTAATTAGGTATGTGTTTGGGAGAAAAAGTCAAGTATGGGCTTATAACATAGGCAAAAAGTCTTGGATACAAGGTAAGATAGGGTATTATACATGTCAAAATAGAGACTCAACATTCCCCCATGCTTAAGTCATTGCATGTCCTCATGCAACAATGATCTTCAAAATTTCAAAATTGATGATACTCCTCACTCGATCAAGCATTCCTTGAAGTCCCACCTTTCTTTAGCTCCTTAAGTTCCTGTTATACTTATAAAATTCCTAGCCTATGCTTCACATTCTTACCCATGGAAAAGTATTTATGATGAAAAAGGGGAGTCATGAGTAATATATTAGATCTACTAGTGATTTGACGTTAAGTCTTATCCAATCTATTTTCGATCATAGTTAAGAGAATGGCTTGGATATGAATCTAATATGATTATAGGATAGTGACCAAGAGTTTTAAAAATGAATTTGACTAATATCCACCCCCCCACCCCCCCTGGCTAGATTACCTTTAAAACAAAAGTGATAGAAGCATAGTTTAGATCTCATTTGAAGAGAGGAACACATAAAAGAATACATCCCAAGATGATTAACTCGTTTCGTATCCAAGTTTTTAGAGATGAAGCTCTTCTTGCTTAGGTAAGGTGAATTACACATACCGAGGGTCCCACTTTTCATGCAAACCTATTTGTTTTAAATATATAACTCTAAAGTGGATACTTGAAGGTTCTCAAGAACATCATCTGAGAGATATAAAGGTCATCTCCTAGCCTTGATTTGATAATGCTTCAGAATGAGACCCAAGAGTTTTTGTTCAGTTTTAGGTGTGCCACTTTATGTTTTTCAACTCTCTTTACCGGGCATAGCCCCACTACCATCAGGCCTATTCAATACCTCGATGGGTTTACCTTAGTACCATGCAAGTATGGCCTCGTTTCCAGCAGGTGTTGGAAGATTGGTTGTTGTCATTGATGACAACCCTAGTCATGGGTTTTGGATTGCAAGATTTATGAAGGTATTTGGACATGAAGGAAAATGCACATGCAGATACAACACCCATGGATGGATAGTATACATCATGTTGATTCTGGTGGTATGTGGCACGTCACATGGATCCTCATGGTTGAGGAGAAATGAATTTTTGAAGATGACAAAGTGAATTGTACATGTAGGCCCTGAAGATAATTAAAGAAAAGAATTACAAAATAAGAAAGTGTCAGGTCGGCCCTAATGTTAAAAGGAAGTGACATAAATGGTATAAATAAACATCATTATACATTCATTTGATACAAGTCAAATTTCAGAGGGAATAAGAAGTAAGAGAAGGCCATATTTCAAGGGAGGATGAAGTCTTTTGGTGATGTGTTCTAAGGTATGTTATTTTCAGGTCATCTTACCATTTTTGCTATAACTATTTTTCTAGAACTATTCAAATGGTGAAATCTATATGGTATTTAGAAGACATATCAAGGTACCTTTGGTAAAAATTTCAGCTCTTGATTCACTATAATTATGGATATACACTCTATGGAAGATAGGGTTTGTGACTAGTCCTGAAGCTAGTCAATAAACAGATGTTCCGGGTAAAACAGTCATAACTTCTTCATATAGAATCCAAATGAAGTGGGACCACTTCCATTGGAAAGAGTACATAATTTATTTTCTTGTGTATGAGTTTCAAAATCGGATGTTAAATATTGAGCGCGGGGCATGCTGTACAAGTCGGGTCTTATGAATAGACCAGAATTGAATAAAGTATACCATTCTTTCTATAACCTCTTTTTGGGGAGGATTCAAGGAGTGAAAATTGGAGGAGTTTCAGAGAATACATTGAATAATATTATCTACAGAATCAAAGTAATCCAAGAATTGAAGAATTGCAGAAATTGAAGAAGTCTCAGGAAGCATTATCAGGTTCTATGTGATGATTGGTTGATGGTGATTTATCTCTCATATATTCTTGGGTGGAAGGAAGGGGCAAGGATGGAGAGTTAAAATCTCTCTTTATATTGGAGGATTGTATCTTCCTCTTGGATGTTTATCCCTCCCTTTACATTTGGAAGCTGTAGCTACCTTTGGAAGTCATTACTTCCCTTGAACAATAACTATTGATTATTTATCATATATTGTGCATGGTGTAACTCTTAGACTATTGTTCATTGCTCATTGGATATGGTTGAATGGTTTAAGTATAAGTTGAAAAAGGTTTTAAATTGTACTTGATACTGATTCACCCCCCTCTCAGTATCAACAATTGGTATCAGAGCAGGTTGCCTTCAGAACAGTTTAACCAGTGGAAGGAAAATCCTGAGCAGAGATGGATGACCATGAGCACATTTCAAATGGGATTCAAAAATTTGATGGAAGAAATTATTCATTCTGGAGTGATAGAGTGAAAACTTACCTAACGGATTTGGGAGTAGACATTTGGTACTCAGTTGTAAATGGCTATGTAATCCCAAATAATGCTCCAACCGATCCAAATGAGAAGAAGCTTATGAGTTGTAATTCAAAAGCCATACATGTTATTCTAGAAGCATTGGCACCAACCATTGCTAGCAAAGTGATGGGATGCAACACTGCTAAAGAGGTATGGGACAAACTCAGGAATATCTATGAAGGTGATCCAAAAGTTAAGCAGGTCAAGCTTTAACGACATAGAGAAGAATTTGAAAATTTGAAGATGAATGAAAAGGAAGATATTGCAACCTATCTTCTTAGAGTTGATGAAGTTGTTAATGATATTAGAGGATTAGGTGAAGAGCTCGATGGATCGTTGGTTGTACAAAAAGTGTTGAGATCACTTCTCTTAAAGTATGATGCTAAGTTCTCCGCCATTGAAGAAACTGGGGACTTGACCAAAATGACAATGGATGAATTACATGAGACTCTTATGGCATATGAAATGAGAACAGGTACAGAAAGTGATCAGACAAACAATGAAGTAGCCTTTAAAGCCATAAACAAGACAAAAGACAAGGATAACGACCTTGATGAAGAAATAACAAATTTCGTAAGAAGGTTCCATAAAGGAAGTGGAAGATACAAATGTAAGTCTCCTCTCAAATGATTTAATTGTGGTAGAATAGGACATATTGTTGAAAACTATTACTATAAAAAGAGAAGTCTCAACAATAAAAAGAGATTTTACTCCAAGGATGATGAAATCTCCTCAGATGAGAGTGATGAAGAAGATAATGATGGAGGAGAAGTCCTCTTCATAACCCAAGAAACCCAGGATGATGATCATAATAATTCTAGAGAAGAAGAAATCATTTGTGAAGAAGATTCAGATGAGGAAACCAACCTTGATTCCTTTTAGGGATACAAAGACAATGCAGAGAGTGAACAAGAAGAAGAGAATCTTGAAAAGTTGTAGCATGTTGAAACTGGAAATAGCAAGCTTAGAAACACAAACATAATACTAAAAGGTGAATTGAGTAGTTGTGAAGAAGAAAATTACAAGCTTGAAAAGACCATTAATAGCTTGAAGGAACAATTAGAAGATTATGAGAAATTGAAAGCAGAATTGGATCACACAAAAGGGGAGCTACTATTGACAACAAAAAAGTTGAAGAAGTTCGAAAAAAGAACTGAAAAATTAGACGAGATCCTTAGCAGTCAAAGATGTCCAAACGACAAGACAGGACTAGGATACAATGATAGTTTGAAGACAACAAAACAAGGGAAGGAAGTTGAAAATGATGAAACCAACACTCCAGAACAAGTTGAACAACAAGATAGAAAACTAGAATTCAGAAGGAATGAGGCATCAAGAAGATCCTCTCCCATCAGGTATGAAAGCAATCATTATGAAGGAAACTACAAAAGAATAGATCGTGAACCTAGATGGACCACACCACAAAGAAGATCACTTACGCCCAGGTATCAAAATTTCTTTCTTGGACATTTTTATACTTGTGGAAATTTTGGACAGAAGGCAATCAATTGTAGAATCAATGAAAGGAATAACTATGCAAACTACATGAATGGTGAAAATAATAGATATGGAAATGTTCATAGACCTGTCAACATAAATTATAATCCATTTGACCCATTAATGGATGAAAATATTGTATGTTACAAGTGCAATAATCTTGGTCACAAAGCATAATATTGCAGAGAGATGAAGAAAGATAATCGTATGTCAAATGTCTGCATACCAACTACAACATGGAAAAGGAAAGAAATTCCACAAAATGAAAATTGTCGAATAGCATTGGTCGCTAAAGAATGCAAAGAAGAAGATGAATGGTTCATAGATAGTGGGTGATCATCTCATATGA
>ML783695.1:574727-593004 GCA_009831015.1 Picea engelmannii
CTATAACCTCTTTTTGGGGAGGATTCAAGGAGTGAAAATTGGAGGAGTTTCAGAGAATACATTGAGTAATATTATATATAGGATCAGAGTACTCCAAGAATTGAAGAATTGCATAAATTGAAGAAGTCTCAGGAAGCATTATCAGGTTCTATGTGATAATTGGTTAATGGTGATTTATCTCTCATATATTCTTGGGTGGAAGGAAGGGGCAAGGATGTAGAGTTCAAATCTCTCTTGATATTGGAGGATTGTATATTCCTCTTGGAGGTTTATCCCTCCCTTTACATTTGGAAGCTGTAGCTACCTTTGGAAGTCATTACTTCCCTTGAACAATAACTATTGATTATTTATCATATATTGTGCATGGTGTATTGTGGTGTATTGGTGTAACTCTTAGACTATTGTTCATTGCTCATTGGATATAGTTGAATGGTTTAAGTATAATTTGAAAAAGATTTTAAATTGTACTTGATATTGATTCACCCCCCTCTCAGTATCAACAACAGGCTTGTTCAGTACCCCGATGGGTTTACTTGTACTTCCTGATACTTCCTTTTTATTATATCACTCAAAAGATTTAGAATAATGTATACTGTTCATTGACAGTTTTAGAGTTATTAGGCACATAATTAATTGTTTGCAATTATCCCAAGGGTGACATCATTCACATTCAACTTAAATCTCAGCTATTCAATGTATAATGGAACATCTTGGATAATGACTAAGAGGTCCCTCTAGTTAATCATATTAGGGTTCTCATGAAAGTTCATTGCAGTTTTTCAAGGGTGGTCCACCACATGAGGTTTTCATCAATACCTCCCAAGAAAAAATTGTAAAGATAAACTTGGATAAAAACTTGTTTAAATCAACTAGGTTAGTATTTGACATAATGGTGTTACCACTTTTCAATGGATATTTCAATTAGCAATCACTTCTTCAAAATGATGAGGTAATAAGACAAGTGCACCCGTTATCATATAGAGCTAAATGTGGAAATATCTTCTTAAAGGGTAGCAAGGATGATTCATTTAGGGTTGAGTGTAGAAATGTAGGAGGAGGATGCACATGAGAGTAAAAACAATTCAACACAAGACTTAAATGATCCTTGATAAAAAGAACATGAAAAGATTATCCCATACCTCCAATTACCAAAAGTGAAAATGATGTTAAGCACAGGAAAAATATCATATCACCTGGCATCAGTATCAGATGAGCAATGGAGCATGTTTCTGGAACTAGAATTTGTAGGATTCTCTTTGTGGATGGCATGCTCCGGTGATAACTCAATGGTTTCTTTAGGAGCACTGTCTGATCGTTCCCCTATCTAAGAGTCTTTCTTCTGTATTTTATCTTTCGAAATCAAGATAGGACTTAATTTCTGAGATTGGGTGGCTTTCTTCTTTCTAGATATAGCAATTTTCCCTACAACAAACTTTCCTTTCTCCAGTCTCTCAATAGGATGGGATGAGTTGGGTGTAACAATGAATTCCTTCTTTATCCCATGATGCCTTCCTCTTGTCTTTATTTATCTTTTTTTTCTTGATCCCTCACTGTGTATTCCTGCTTCCTATTCCTCTACATATTTAGACATTCCTTCCTCACCAAAATTCTGTTGGAGTAGTTTCTTCCAACTACCACCGTGGGTCCTTAAGGCATGGACAACCAAAAGTTTTATTAAGCCATGATGATGAAGGCTAGTTTCAAGTTTCTTGGAAGCTGATTTCACTCCTCTCACCATCATATTTAAACTTATCTATCAATTTGTGGCCCTTCTTCATGATGGCCTTTAAACTTTTCCAAAAATGGCACCCAACCGACCTGTTCATCTTTTTCCTTGCAAGCTTGATATTCTGTTGTTTTCCTGTATAATTGAAATATGGGCTCATGTCTGTCGACCCCCATGATAACTTAAAATGATTCTTTAGGGCGTATAAGGCATGAACAGAGGAACAAGGGTTGAGTTCCTTATCAACGCAGACCGAGATGAAGTACTAGATCAACACAGATTGTGATAAAGTACCAGAAGGGGATAAATATGCAAAAGACACAAAGGCATGGGATGATAGTGTGATTGCAGGTAGTGTGACTGTAAAATGGTAAATAACGCTCATTTAGATGGTAGAGCCATATAGAGGAGCATTTATAAAGGGAGATTTGGTTTACAACAATCACATCTACGGTAATGATGACACAGTAAGACAGATTGAACACATTAACGATTTACAGACTCATAGGAGAGTTGGCATTAGAACATATTCAAGGGATGTGGCTCGAGTCATGCATATGGCATGATAGTGAATCATGGGATTATGAGGTTTCTTTACCAGATAGAAAGAAAGACATGATTTTGATCATGTGAGAGACACAATGAGCTTGTACTCTTAACATTTCGAGAAATAGGGATGTTTTATTTATACAGAATCATAGACCAGGATTTTATAGAAGTTCGTGGTAGGGGGTGTGTCATGATTCAAGAGTAACCATATGTTTAATGCATAATCAATCTAATTTATTTAATTACCAGGATGTTCATTTCTCTTGTTGGAGCTTCCTTTTTATTACAAAAATAATAATCCTAACTACTACTGTCTCAGCAACCACTCCCCCATGCTTGAGGTTTTGCATGGCCTCATGCAAACAATGTGAGATGCTAAAAAAGGGCTTCTTAGAGGGTTGCCAACATCTACTAAAAACAAACCAATATCACTAATTAAAACTAGATTCTTTTTCATACTTACAAACATACAATTTAGGGAAAATGTCAAAAGTTGAATTATTAGCTATGAACAAAATAGTTTGGAATTAGCATTCAGTTTCAACTTCTATTAAAAAGATCATTGAATTGATCATCCTTGTGAAATAGTGGTCTTAAAATAGATAGGTAATGATAAAGAACGACTGCATTAGCTTTAACAACTTAAGGAAAAAGAAGAAATTTCAAGAAATAGGTCGTGAAGAACTCCCTTAAATGTTATCTTCCCTTGACAAGGATGCCTTCTCTTCTTTTGAAACCCTTCCAGTATTATGTCTGCATTTGGAGGATGAAGAGATTCCCTTCTCATAAGATTCCAAACAAAATTATCATAACTTTTAGAAAGAAATCTACTATAGGAATGAAAGATCTTAAACCGACTTCTTATTAGCTTTTGACATTCCCATTTATGAACAGTATGAAAGATAGGTTGCATTGCAAAATTTATTTATTTATCTACTATTCTATTCTAAATGAACACAAGAAATTGTCCTTCAAGTATAGGAATACTCCCAGTGAAGCCATGTGCGCAATAGGGTTAGAAATATATCTATACTCAGGTTTAAAATATAAACTTTAATGCATACCAGATTATGAAGGGCCAACTTCTTTGATGATGAGATCAAGAAATAATGAAAAATAAAAGAGTGGTGTGACCTAATAACTAATTGAAGCCATATTTCAATAGGATCACTATATTCTTGTTTCTCTTCTTTGTTTAGGTCACACATCATGTCTTCCTTTTCCATGCCACACAAAGTATCTTCCTCCAACTGATTGTTCTCTGGGCTACATGCATGATCTACTGAGAGGCATGCTAAGAACTCCTCAATCTCAGGTTCCAATGGTTGCTCTCCATTGCATTCTATCCATGATTCTTGAGTCTTCTCAACAAATTGAAAATAGGAAATTGAAGGGACTTCTAAATCTTCTTGTGGAGAGACAACTAAATTCTTGAATGCTTTCAAGATATTCTCTTCCTCAGAGGTAGATGTCCCAGCTTCTACTATAATGTGAGAAAGTTCTTGGAGGGACATTCTTCAAGATCTTGATCATGCTTGAATTACTCTAGCTGGTTGATGATCCCTGTCTTGCAACACAACTTTAGTACTCGGGGGTTCTTACAACACCCCAAAACTGATTTATCATTAAAGAACTGAATTTTAAAACTATTTGCAAAAATATAACACACCAAACTTGAACTCCTTGCATTACTATGACCCTGTTGTCACCAGGTTATCTATTCACAGAAGTTAGATCATCATAAATAAAACTAAATTTGCATAAATAAAAACATACTTGCATTAAAAGAAAAACACTTCTGCATTAAAGGAAGAGGACAACCTAACTTTGGAGAAACTCCACTAAAGTGGATGCGTGGGCTCTTCCCGCACGTCTTACCGTCTTCTCTCCGCCCTTAGGTCATCCATAAAACCAATCCAAAATCTAATTCAAAGACTACCTATTACCGTTTACAACTCCCCGGTAACGACGCCAAAATGTTGGTGTACAAATATGTTCAATATATATCTTACACTCATTTAAAAGTCAATCCGGGATTCATAATCAATAGAGTTGATGCACTATATGTGCCGATAGCAGATAGATTCCTATGTCTGATGAGTATAGCTCAATCAAGAAACATAACACTCCGTTTTCACACTTCAAAGATAACACTCTTCACACAATTCAAAATTTAGAAATCAAAACTCATAAGAAGCATATGATCTAAAGTTCTTGCTTAGGTGATGGCCCTGTTCATTGATGGCTCATGAAAGGAAAATATGAACTTTGATTCTATCTCCTAGAGCAACTGAAATAACAATAATTAACATGCAACATATTCTCAAAAGAAAGCATCAATCAATTCTAGAAGATATAACAGGTAGAGGAAGACACTCCATTATAGGTGCATGCAGGGTGAGAGATGGAGATTTAATCTCATTTCCTGTAACAACTTAATTCAATAATAACTTGCAAGCAATCCATATCTAATTCCTCACACTCAATCAAATCTTGCAGCCTTGAAAAAGCACTGTCTAGATTATATACCAGGAGCAAATCCATTTACTGGTTCATGTAATACAAGAGATGGAATTATCGAATGGCTCCTTGGCTTACACATGTTACAACTCTCAACAAATTCTGAAAATTAACTCAGATTCATGAATGTAAATAATCACACTTCAAAGATTGTTAAACCTATCCTGTCATGCATATTTCTGACAACAAGCTAAATAAAATTCCTAAAACTATGGTGCACCAGATTTGTTATACTAGCAATAACACATTGAACACTACTCACACTTTACCACTTACATTCAGAATATTTCTAATTCAGATAAGAAATCAAGCTAACAACAAGCATTACATAGATACAGGACTAAAACAAACATGTACAAGAATAAAAACTAAGCTATATTTTACAACAAGCTTACCACGTTAGAACGGTGGGCCCTTACCGATTCCAACATGGAAAATGGAAAAACTCACAGGATAGTAGGTTCCAAAAATGCACAAGATCAACAACTGTAATTCATATTACTTTCCAACAAAGAGACTTATAGAAAATATATGTTCACAAGCTAATACATTAGCATAACAATATGGAATTCCCCTCCTTTAAGAACCAGTATTATAGCATGACAATTCCCTCCTCTTAGTACTTCTTCCTTCATATTTATACAAGGAAAATCAATGGGGATAGATTAGAACAAATCCCCCAACTCAGAATTCGTTCAAACTGTTTATGCACAAAATCTGGGTTTTTCACCAAATATTACCAATTCGAGTTAAGGATCCTTTGATATATATCTATCTGTTATGAATTGTGAGAAACTATTTCTGGGTTTTGTAGGTGGATATCGTTTCAATAAACCTATTGGATGGTTTCGTAATTTATTCTTCCATCTGCATGAAAATCAAGGCGCAATATGATAGTTTAGAAATATTTAATGATTTTAGGCTGTATCGTTCCCCCTGAGTTGGAGGTCCACACATGCGAGATATGGAGATTCTGGCTCACGAATCGACATGAAAACACATGTATGGAAAAAATCCATGTCCCTAAATTTGGATATTCATCGTCATATGCCCGTAAATCGAGGAGAAAATTCAGTACCAAAATGTTGGTACCAGAATTCTGTAGGTAGTTGTTTAGTACCGAAATACACACAGGCTGGTACCAGATTGCATGATGACTTGCAGTACCAGAATGCCGAGATACCAGAATAAGCTTCTCATGAGTCAAACTATTAGGATTATACAAGATAGAACACTTTAATTGAATTAATTCAAGAAAGTTAAACAAAACATGCTTTAAATCATCAATTACCTCTTGTGAACATGAACTAGGTCATTAGGTATGCGTTTGGGAGTAAACATCAAATATGGGCTTATAACATAGGCAAAAAGACTTGGATACAAGGTAAGATAGGGAATTATACATGTCAAAATAGAGACTCAACATTCCCACATGCTTAAGTCATTGCATGTCCTCATGAAACAATGATCTTCAAAATTTCAAAATTGATGATACTCCTCACTCGATCAAGCATTCCCTAAAGTTCCACCTTTCTTCAGCTCCTTAAGTTCCTATTATACGTATAAAATTCCTAGCCTATGATTCACATTCTTACACATGGCAAAGTAGTTATGATGAAAAAGGGGATTCATGAGTAATATATTAGATCTACTAGTGATTTGACGTTAAGTCTTATCCAATCTATTTTCGATCATAGTTAAGAGAATGGCATGGATATGAATCTAATATGATTATAGGATAGTGGCCAAGAGTTTTAAAGATGAATTTGACTAATAGCCCCCCCCTTGGATAGATTACCTTTAAAACAAAAGCGATAGAAGCATAGTTTAGATCTCATTTGAAGAGAGGAACACATAAAAGAATACATCCCAAGATGATTAACTCATTTCGTATCCAAGTTTTTAGAGATGAAGCTCCTCTTGCTTAGGTAAGGTGAATTACACTTACTGAGGGTCCTACTTCTCATGCAAACCTTTTTGTTTTAAAGATAGAAATCTAAAGCGAATACTTGAAGGTTCTTAAGAACATCACCCGAGAGATATAAAGGTCATCTCCTAGCCCTTATTTGATAATGCTTCTGAATGAGACCCAAGGGTTTTTGTTCAATTTTAGGTGTGCCACTTTATGTTTTTCAACTCTCTTTACCTGGCATAGCCCCGCTGCCAGAAGGCCTGTTTAGTACCCTGACGGGTTTACCTTAGTACCATACAAGCATGGCCCCGCTGCCACAGGCCTGTTCAGTACCCCGACGAGTTTACTTGTACTTCCTGATGCTTCCTTTTTATTATATTACTCAAAAGATTTAGAATAATGTATACTGTTCATTGACATTTTTAGAGTATAAGGAAGGTAGGTGGTACGAGAGTGTTTTAGAGCTATTAGGCACATAATTAATTTTTTGCAATTATACCAAGGGTGACATCATTCACTTTCAACTTAAATATCAACTATTCAATGTATAATGGAACATCTCGGATAATGACTAAGAGGTCCCTCTAGTTAATCCTATTAGGGTTCTCATGAAAGTTCATTGCAATTTTGTAAGGGTGGTCCATCACATGAGGTTTTCATCAATACCTCCCAAGAAAAACTTGTAAAGATAAACTTGGATAAAAACTTGTTTAAATCAACTAGGTTAGTATTTGACATAATGGTGTTACCACTTTTCAATGGATATTTCAATTAACAATCACTTCTTCAAAATGATGAGGTAATAAGACAAGTGCACCCATTATCATATAGAGCTAAATGTGAAGATATCTTCTTAAAGGGTAGCAAGGATGATTCATTTAGGGTTGAGTATAGAAATGTAGGAGGATGATGCACATGAGAGTAAAAACAATTCAACACAAGACTTAAATGATCCTTGATAAGAAGAACATGAAAAGATTATCTCATACCTCCAATTACCTGAAGTGAAAATGATGTTAAGCACAGGACAAAGATCATATCACCTGGCATCAGTATCAGATGAGTAATGGAGCATGTTTCTGGAACTAGAATTTGTAGGATTCTCTTTGTGGATGGCATGCTCCGATGATAACTCAATGGTTTCTTTAGGAGCACTCTCTGATCGTTCCCCTAGCCAAGAGTCTTTCTTTTGTATTTTAGCTTTCAAAATCAAGATAGGACTTAATTTCTGAGATTGGGTGGCTTTCTTCTTTCTAGATGTAGCAGTTTTCCCTACAACAAACTTCCCTTTCTCCAGTCCCTCAATAGTCTGGGATGAGTTGGGTGTAACAATGACTTCCTTCTTTATCCCTTGATGCCTTCCTCCTGTCTTTATTTATCTTTTTTTTCTTGATCCCTCACTGTGTATTCCTGCTTCCTATTCCTCTACATATTTAGACATTCCTTCCTTACCAAACTTCTGTTGGAGTAGTTTCTTCCAACTACCACCGTGTGTCCTTAAGGCATAGACAATCGAAAGTTTTATTAAGCCATGGTGATGAAGGCTAGTTTCAGGTTTCTTGGAAGCTGGTTTCACTCCTCTCACCATCCTATTTAAACTTATCTATCAATTTTTGGCCCTCCTTCATGATGGCCTTTAAAATTTTCCAAAAATGACACCCAACCGACTTGTTCATCTTTTTCTTTGCAAGCTTGATATTCCGTTGTTTTCCTGTATAATTGAAATATGGGCTCATGCCTGTCGACCCCCATGATAACTTAAAATGATTCTTTAGGGTGTATGAGGCACTAATAGAGGAACAAGGGTTGAGTACCATATCAGCGCAAACCGAGATGAAATACTAGATCAATGCAGATCGTGATAAAGTACTAGAAGGGGATAAATAAGCAACAGACACAAAGGCATGGAATGACAGTGTGATTGCAGGTAGTGTGACAGTAAAATGGTTAATAATGTTCATTTGGATGGCAGAGCCATCTAGAGGAGAGTTTATAAATGGAGATTCAGTTTACAACAATCACTTCTACGGTAATGATGACACAGTAAGACAAGTTGAACCCTTTAACGATTTACAGACTCATAGGAGAGTTGGCATTAGACCATATTCAAGGGATGTGGCTCGAGTCACGTATATGGAATGATAGTGAATCATGGGATTATGAGGTTTCTTTACCAGAGAGACATAAAGACATGATTTTGATCCTGTGAGAGACACAATGACCTCGTACTCTTAACATTTCGAGAAATAGGGACGTTTTATTTATACAGAAATGTAGACGAGGATTTTACAGAATTTCGTGGTAGGGGGTGTGTCATGATTTGAGAGTAACCATATGTTTAATGCATAATCAGTCTAATTTCTTTAATAAAAATAAAAAAATGTTGAATCTGTGTATCCTAGTACCAAAATCGAGCAACAACTTGAAAATATGATTAGAGCTACCAGTCACCTTATTACCAGTACCGGATCACCTAGTGGTAGTGCTTCTGAAACTTTCGTAGGATGCACCTTGTAGATGTAGCTGGTGTTTTGGAAGAGGACCTATGATCTGATTCAACTGAAAAACCATGTAGATGGAACAAATACCAACACTAGATGTAGGAACTCTGGGTTTACATCAAAATAATGGAAAAAAATTTGGTGACTGGGCTCCAAGATCTGTGAGAAGAGGGTATTCTGTAATTGGATGACCATATGTTAAGATTTAGAATCCTCCTCTTTTGGAACTAGGCTGATCACTGCTCTTGTTGGTACTTCCTTTTTATTACAAAAATTATAATCCTAACTACTACTGTCTCAACAACCACTCCCCCATGCTTGAGGTTTTGCATGGCCTCATGCAAACAATGTGAGATGCTAAAAAGGGTTGCTTAGAGGGTTGCCAACATCTGCTAAAAACAAACCAATAGCACTAATTAAAACTAGATTCTTATTCATACTTACAAACATAAAATTTAGGGAAAATGTCAAAAGTTAAATTATTAGCTATGAACAAAATAGTTTGGTATTAGCATTCAATTTCAAATTCTATTAAAGATATCACTGAATTGATCATCCTTGTGAAATAGTGGTCTTATAATAGATAGGTAATGATAAAGAATGACTGCATCATTTTTAAAAACTTAAGGAAAAAGAAGAAATTTCAAGAAATAGGTCGTGAAGAACTCCCTTAAATGTTATCTTCCATTGACAAGGATGCCTTCTCTGCTTTTGAAACCCTTCCAGTATTATGTCTGCATTTGGAGGATGAAGAAATTCCCTTCTCATAAGATTCCAAACAAAATTATCATAACTTTTAGAAAGAAATCTACTATAAAAATGAAAGATCTTAAACCGACTTCTTATTAGCTTTTGACATTCCCATTTATGAACCATATGAAAGATAGGTTGCATTGCAACATTTATTTATTTATCTACTATTCTATTCTAACTAAACAAAATAAAATTTCCTTCAAGTATAGAAATACTTCCAGTGAAGCCATGTGCGCAACAAGGTTAGAAATATATCCATACTCGGGTTTAAAATATAAACTTTAATGCATACCAGAGTATGAAGGGCCAACTTCTTTGATGATGAGATCAAGCAATAATGAAAAATAAAATAGTGGTGTGACCTAATAACTAATTGAAACCATATTTCAATAGGATCACTATATTCTTGTTTCTCTTCTTTGTTTAGGTCACACATCATGTCTTCCTTTTCCATGCCACACAGAGTATCTTCCTCCAGTTGATTGGTCTCTCGGGTACATGCATGATCTGTTGAGAGGCATGTTAAGAAATCCTCAATATGAGGTTCCAATGGTTGCTCTCCATTGCATTCTATCCATGATTCTTGAGTCTTCTCAACAAATTGACAATAGGAATCTGAAGGGACTTCTAAATCTCCTTGTGGAGAGACACCTAAATTCTTGAACGCTGTCAAGATATGCTCTTCCTAAGAGGCGGATATCCCAACTGCTGCTAGAATGTGAGAAAGTTCTTGGAGGGACATTCTTCAAGGTCTTGATCATCCTTGAATTACTCTAGATGGTTGATGATCCCTGTCTCGCAACACAACTTTAGTAGTCGGGGGTTCTTACAACACCCCAAAAATGATTTATCATTAAAGAACTGAATTTTAAAACTATTTGCAAAAATATAACACACCAAACTTGAACTCCTTGCGTTACTAGGACGCTGCTGTCACCAGGTTATCTATTCGCACAAGTTAGATAATCATAAATAAAACTAAATTTTCATAAATGAAAACATACTTTCATTAAAAGAAAAACACTTTTGCATTAAAGGAAGAGGACAACTAAACTTTGGAGCAACCCCACTAAAGTGGATGTGTGGGCTCTTCCTGCATGTCTTACCATCTTCTCTCCGCCATTAGGTCATCCATAAAACCAATCCAAAATCTGATTCAAAGACTACCTATTACCATTTACAACTCCTCGACAACGGTGCTAAAATGTTGGTGTACAAATATGTTCAATATATATCTTACACTCATTTAAATGTCAATCTGGGATTCGTAATCAATAGAGCTGATGCACTCTATGTGCCGATAACAGATAGATTCCTATGTCTGATGAGTATAGCTCAATCAAGAAACATAACACTCTGTTTTCACACTTCAAAGATAGCACTCTTCACACAATTCAAAATTTAGAAATCAAAACTCATAACAAGCATATGATCTAAAGTTCTTGCATAGGTGATGGACCTGTTCATTGATGGCTCATGAAAGGAAAATATGAACTTTGATTCTATCTCCTAGAGCAACTAAAATAAAAACAATTAACATGCAACATATTCTCAAAAGAAAGCATCAATCAATTCTAGAAGAAATAACAGGTGGAGGACGACACTCCATTGTAGGTGCATGCAGGGTGAGAGATGGAGATCTACTCTCATTTCCTGTAACAACTTAATTCAATAATAACTTGCAAGCAATCCATATCTAATTCCTCACACTCAATCAAATCTTGCAGCCTTGAAAAAGAACTGTCTAGCTTATATACCAGGAGCATAATCCATTTATTAGTTCATGTAATACAAGAGATGGAATTCTCGAATGGCTCCTTGGCCAACACATGTTACAACTCTCAACAAATTCTGAAAATAAACTCAGATTCATGAATGTAAATAATCACACTTCAAAGATTGTTAAACCTATCCTATCATGCATATTTCTGACAACAAGCTAAATAAAATTCCTAAAACTATGGTGCACCATATTTGTTATACTAGCAGTAACACACTGAACACTAACACACTTCGCCACTTACATTCAAAATATTTCTAATTCAGATAAGAAATCAAGCTAAAAACAGGCATTACATAGATACAAGACTAAAACAAACATGTACAAGAATAAAAACTAAGCTATATTTTAGAACAAGCTTACCACGTTAGAATGGTGGGCCCTTACCGATTCCAACATGGAAGCTGGAAAAACTCACAGGATAGTAGGTTCCAAAAATGCACAAGATCAACAACTGTAATTCATATTACTTTCCAGCAAAGAGACTTATAGAAAATATATGTTCACAAGCCAATACATCAGCATAACAATATGGAATTCCCCTCCTTTAAGAACCAGTATTATAGCATAAAAATTCCCTCCTCTTAGTACTTCTTCCTTCATATTTGTACAAGGAAATTCAATGGGGATAGATCAGAACAAATCCCCCAACTCAGAATTCGTTCAAACTATTTCTGCACAAAATCTGGGTTTTTCACCAAATATTACAAATTCGAGTTAAGGATCCTTTGATATCTGTCTATATGTTATTAATTGTGAGAAACTATTTCTGGGTTTTGTAGCTGGATATTGTTTCGAGAAACCCATTGGATGGTTTCGTAATATATTCTTCCATATCCACGAAAATCAAGGCGCAATATGACAGTTTAGAAATATTTAATGATTTTAGGATGTATTGTTCCCCCTGAGCTGGAGGTCCACACGTGTGATATATGGAGATTCTAGCCTACGAGTCGGAATTAAAACACATGTCTAAACAAAACCCATGTCCCTAAATTTGGAGATTCATCGTCATCTTCTCGAAAATCGAGGAGAAAATTCAGTACCAAAATTCTGGTACCAGAATCCTGTAGGTAGTTGTTTAGTACCGATATACACACAGGTTGGTACCAGAATAGGCTGGTACCGGATAACATGATGAATTTTAGTAATGGAATGCTGAGATACCAAAATAAGCTTCTCATGAGTCAAACTATTAGGATTATACAAGATAGAACACTTTAATCGAATTAATTCAAGAAAGTTAAACAAAACATGCTTTAAATCATCAATTACCTCTTGTGAACATGAACTAGGTCATTAGGTATGTGTTTGGGAGTAAACGTCAAGCATGGGATTATAACATAGGCAAAAAGGCTTGGATACAAGGTAAGATAGGTCATTATACATGTCAAAATAGAGACTCAACAAACCTCAACATGACTCTTCTAACAAAGGAATGGTCAAATAAAAAACTTCTGAAACTTAGAGTGTAGCTCCCAGAAGTGGCCAACCGGTCACAACCTTCATAGAAGGTATTATACCTTAAGAAAATTCCCCTTTGACTGATCTTCTTGGCCCACTACTTGTTGAACAACCATCCATGAGATTTATTGATGCATATTATTCTTATCGTTTACCGACCAATTCATCCAATAGGTTATCTTTTGATTACATGGATGGAATATTCATCCCCCCAATGGACCTAGAGATCGCCACAGTGGCACATATCACTACTATTGGTGCTTCTTCTTTATTGGAAACATTTGTGACCCAGTTTACTCTGACACAACCACTTGCAAGTACATCTCTCTCCGCACATATGTTAGGTAATATTCCCGCTTCACTGATCCCATATATGCACACACCAAGTGATTTACTTGGTTGTCCTATCGATCAGATGGAAAAAAATAAAATTGTTCATACAACCACAATTACACAAGCTACTCAACCTCCATCTCCAACTTTACAAATTTGGAGTTCTTCTATACCCTTCAATGGAGGTCAATATTTAGTTGGAGGGAAACCTTTTGGTTGGGGGAAACTCTCAACCTGCTCATGTAGGTCCTTCCATTCCCACTACTACTGGCCTGTATCATGGAAAGCCATATCTGGGAGTTGCAAATCCTTTATGGGGCCAACATAATTCGGAGGGAATTCCTCAACAAGGAAATTTTCCCAATCAATCCATGAACCCCATGATTCCAACACAATATCCCCCTCAAACACATTATATGGGAGGTCCATTGGGCCAACCAAAATACATGGGGGGACCATCGGGCCAACCATAATACATGGGGGGACTGTCAGCTCAATCACAGTACATGGAGTGACCATTAGGTCAACTACAGTACATGGGGGGACCCTTGGGTCAAACAAAATACATAGGAAGACCATTCAGTCAACCAAAATACATGGGAGGACCATCTGGTTTTATCGTGCCATCGCAACTTTTATATGGTCCTATTAGTGTTCCTATATTACATGGATACTACTATTATCCAAAAGTTAATCGAAAACTTCCATTCTTATCTACATTAGATCTTCCTGATCTATCATATTTGACCAATGATCCTATACTGCATGACCTATTTTGGCCTCCAATCCCTCCCAAACTACCTTCCGATATCCCAAAATTCGACGAGAAACCTGGAGAAGACCCTAATAACCACGTAGTGACCTTCCATATTTGGTGTTATTTGAACTCTTTGATGGATGATTCCATTCATTTATGACTTTTCCAGAAAAGCCTCACAGGAGCGGAAACAAAATGGTATATTGAACTACCACGACATTCCTTTAGCGACTTAAACTCTTTAGCTATGGATTTTTTGACATATTTTCAACTGTCAATTCGGTATGAAACCAGTATATAGATTTTGAATTTGCTTAATAAATATACCTCCACTCACATATATGATCATATTCATGAATGGAGGTTATGGTGATGGTTGATTAAAGACACTATTCTAGACCAACTCTTGGCATATTGGTTTACTGAGTCACTTTTTCTACCCATCGCTAGAGATGTCTCCATGGGAGGTTTTGTCACTTAGGAGCAAGCCATTAGTCATGATCAATATTTGGACTTGGTATATTCCCATTCTGGCATAATTTACAATTTAATCCCTCATACTCCTCTCTCATTGAATGATCTGTCAACACCTACTCTGGAATCCCATGCTGATGGCGTGGTGGGTTCCGTTACCAACACAAAAACTGCTTCCTATCCTATTGAAACCTCCAAGGTGAATGTTGTCCATTCCACTTCATATAAACAACTTGGAAGTAAGAAGAAAAACAAGGGTAAATCCAAGAAATATTCTAACCAATAGGAGAGTACAACAATTGTTGATACCTAACTGAAGAGGAAAGCTAAGCTTCCCTGCATGATTTGTATGGAGGACCACTACATGAAAGAATTTCCTCATCATGAGGAAGTCACTAGATTTCTAAAGGGTACCTCCCAACCTACAATGTTACCTAACCCTTTACCAACTCAACAACAACAAATGGTTGCACAAAATCCTTCCCCTCCACAAGGAGGCAACATAGGTGATAGGTCATTCCCACCATGGGGATGCTTCCTCAAGTGCTACTCAGGTTATTATGTGTAAGGAAATGGTTAGTCTAATGAACAAATCTAAGAATTATTACACTCATCTAGAAAATCATGCCAATGGAGGTGCTACCAATAATACCTCCACGTCCACTCCTCCATCCTCCACTCCTCTTCAGATTGAGAGGCCTGTTATTGCCTCAGTGTTTCACCTGCTGAAGGGCACAATTTGAAAATCGATATTTAATCCAAGTGCCCGTGTTGCTCAAAACTACAACATTGTTGAATATTTGGTGAAACAACTTGTGCTATGTTGATGCTTGAAGTTCTAAAAAATTGTCCAAGTCAACGTAGAACCTTGTTGTCAGCCATTGGAGCTGTGAATCCAGAGGCATCAAATATGATTCTGTTTAATATGGAATATTTTAAACCGAGGCTCTCCCACCACCTAGCATTCCAAATTCATGCTATGGTTCATGGGAAGAACATCCATCACACTTTTTTGGATGAAGGAGATTCCACATGTGTCATGTATTTGTCCTAATGGACAACCATTAGTTCTCCTGAACTTCACCAGTCTCATACCATGCTTAAAGAGTTTGATGGATGTGGTTTCGAGCCTTACAAACTCTTGCAATATTTCCCTGTGGAATTAAAGGGAAACATTGTTTCTATTGACATTGAAGTGGTTGATGCATGTTTGGATTATAATTTATTTCTTAGCTGTAGTTGGTTCTCTACGATGACTGTCGTCGCTTCTTCATTCTTTTTCATTTTTCAATTTCCCCATCAAGGGAAAATTGTGACTATTGACCAACTTGATTATTGCACACCGGATCTCAATAATTTTTCAATGAATAACATCCCTTTCCTGGGACAATTCGATCTTAAGTACGAAATTGTAGGGGTAGGTCTCCTTAAGGATTGCTCACTCATGGTAGTTTTTCTCTTACCTCCTCCTGATCCCCCACATGAGGTTTCCACATTAAATATGATTACGGCTACGATACTATGATCCTATGAATATTTCGATCCTTAGGTAGTGTCTAGCTCATTTGCCACTGACACACTAGGTGACATCGTGTCACTTAGTATAGTAGAGTCCCATCTTCTAGAAGATATGGTACCTAAACCTTCCTTTCCTCTACCTATATCAGTTGATCATCTTTATTCCTCCCTCTCTAGTGAATCTATCCTTATAAGTAACCAAGATTCTAAGCATAATAAGAGTCGGGGGATGAACCAAAGCTTGGGGGGAATGTCTCAAGTCTCTGGACATCATACTGAAGTTAAACCGCCAAATCCTTATGATGATGCTAGGGTAAAAGTACCAACCTTTAAACACCATGTTTGGGAAAAAAAAACCAATAGGTATCAATCAATGTACCAAACTCTTGACATCATGTTGGGAAGAGGCTCATTCATGGGTATTACACCGAGCATAGTTTATTCTCATTTTCAAGCTCTCCAAAAATGAAATCAACTTCGAGCACAATTTCGTTCTCTGTTTGAAGCTCATTAAAAAATAAAGCAGACTAAGAGAATACTTCATGATCATTTGAGCTCGTTAAACCACAAAGAATTGTCTTTCGAGTGGTAGTTTACCCCTTTTCCCACCACATAAGACTAACTATGAAAAATGTATACTCTAGTCAATCATGACTAGAAGAGTTTTCCCTTGTATTTTTTTACACTTTTTCGGTCTTGGGGGACTAAATTTACGAAAAAAGACATCCATGTAGGCGTCTTTAAAATATTTTTAAACTCTCTAAACATGAAAAGACCATCGAGTTTTCCTTCTTTGGATTCATAAAACATGCATTGAAGGACCCATATGGGGCTGAACCCCTCCTTATTCAGGTTCTTTAAACATATGGTGAGGGAATCATAGAATATGAGCTATAATGAGCATCTGTTATCCTCCTAAACCTCGTTAAAAAAATAAAGAGGTGGTTGTCAATCATGGTGGGGGGGAAATTGAAGGAAGTGGGTCAAGGTTTTGGAAAGAATCATGGAAGTTGTTTGTTGTCTCCCTTGAACATGGCACCTATTCGTGTCTCATCTTACATTTGGGTAATATACTTGTCTTCGAGTCATAGTAATCCCGTGAGTCCTCACACTCCTTCGACTCACCTGAAGAGTGCCTCGGTGATCATTGCACTATGTTTTCTTCTATCTCTCAGTCGATTCAATTATTCCATTTCATTTTTCATGCCTCACAATGTTCAAGAGAAGTTTCACCTCAAACCAATCATTCTGTAGTATTACCAACTTTCATCCTCGTGTCAGTCCATACTCATTTAATCCACCAACTTACATCACTTTTCATTGTCAATTTCATGTGGATGATGGGTGTTAAGAACCAAATATCAATATAGCATAGAAAATCCTCAGAAAAAGTACTCAATGCCTTGAAAAAGAGAGAGTTTCAGATAATAAGCCTCTTCGAGGGGGCAACCTCCTTTTACCCCACTTAAATGTTCAAGTACAAGATGATTCAAAATGAAAATGTCTCCTTGGTATATATAGGAGACTAGGAGGTATAATTACAACTAATGGCCTAAAGCCGACATAAATAAAATAACATTACTAATATATATGCCCCAATTAAGGGGTAATGAGCCAATATTAGGGCTTAACATGCCCCTCCCCTTGAGACAAGTGTTTTCCACAATGCTTGAGTAACTCTGGATGCTTCTGTATAAAAGACTCATCATCCCAAGTGGAATCTTCAGCCGGTAGTTTCCTCCATTTAATGAGATACTATGAAATGGATCTATTCCTCAGTTGGCGAATTCTTGTGTCAGTGATGGCTTCAGGCTCCAATATGATTTTTCCTTCGTTGTCAAGTTTTGCCAATATAGTTTGAACTGGGATCTTGTCGCCTATAACCTTCTTTAAGCATGAAACATGGAAAACTGGGTGTACTCGTGAAGATGCAGGCAGCTCCAATTTGTATGCCATAGTACCAATCTTTTGCAACACCTTATAAGGGCCA
>ML783695.1:607146-647446 GCA_009831015.1 Picea engelmannii
TGGGGGGTCCAGGGGAAAGTGCCCCCCCAAAGGAAAAACTACCTTGTATATGTATATTGTAATTTCATAGTAAATATGGACTGTTCATTATAAGGTCACATATATGACAATAGAAGTTATGTTATGGTTTTTTTCCCTAGAAGGAAACTCTCTTTTATGATGGAATTGTATTGCGGGCTTGTATCATTGCAAATATTGTATTTTGAGAGAGGAGACTGTGAGAGAAAGAAGAGGAAGTTACAATGGGTGTGTTGTAGGTTGTATCCCTTCATTTGTTGGATAATAAAAAAGGAAGGACTTGGAATTTTCTCTAGTGGAAGTATCCCACACTAGGTGAAACATGTATATATGTGGCTCTATTGTATTGTTTATCTTTTGTGTTTTATTTTCACATTTTTTTTTTATTGCTCCGCGATCTTGTTTTTCTAACATAGGGGAAATTTGTTACACACCTATTTGTCACACTTAAGTGAGGGAGTGTTTGTCATGATCCCTATGTTTGTTGGGTGAGAAATTTATCATATGAAGTTCAAAATACGATGTGCACATGTATTATTCATTTTTATTGAAAAAGGAAATTAATTTAGTGTGAGAATCCACCTCGCATCTAGTTTCCTAATCTCAAGGAGAAGTTGAGAGTCTCTTGGATGGTTGAGATATTTTATCAAACCAATATCCTAATTTTATATATCTTGAGAGATATTTCCTGCCTAAAATCCTTGAGATATATTTCCTCCCTGAAATCATTGAGATATATTTCCTCCCTAACAATATTGGAGATCCCAATTTAGTGGATCTAGTGAGTGATATTCTCCACAATGGTTAAACATCCAAATCCTATATAATTAGGGAATTCTAAGGTGAAAGGGGAGAAAGGATTTCAAAGTGTCAAACCTTTGATATTGTAAGGAGAATGCATTAAATCATAATCATTCTGATCCTGAGACATTTAGGTAAGGGATGGATTGGAGAGCTTGGAGAAGTTGTTGCAATGTCAATGTTCGTTTGTAAGTACTTCACCATGTTTCTCCATTAATATAACTTGTCTTATTTCTTTCATACTGTTGTTTATACATGTATGTCTATATAGATAGATCTACTATTGTCTAATGATATATTTTAGGAGTAGTAGGTGTTGTTCTGTTCCTTGCACACTTTCATCATCGTGATAGAAGCTTGGACAACAAGACCAAAGATTGAAGATCAACGAGGACAACCATCGAAAAGGAGTAAGTCACAATTATTTCTTCTATATTCTCTTCCTATATATATATATATATATATATATAAAGGGATTTTAGTGTCCATTTCTTTGTTTTTCTGTCTTGCACAATAGGGGTCTAGATATCCAAGGGATATTTCACATGTTTAGAGGGGAAATATTCTGTAACATGTGTATGAGTGAATGTAATTTTCAAGTGAAGTATTAAATTGTTTTTTCAAGAGATTTTTTTATGAAAGTTGAAGCATTATTTGAACATCAACTTGTTTTTTACTAAAAATCTTTTTCAAATCATTGTAAAGGAGAAAAGACGCTTGAGAGAATTATGTACTGTAACTTTTAATTAAAATATCATTTTATGGTGGTGGATATGTATCCAAGACCCGTACCAAAATTGACTAAGGGGATATAAGAAACATTGTGTGCGTGTGTACATTTTTGGATGATCGATGGTGTTTTTTGTTTACTTTTACACTCATATTTAATTTGTCAAGAAAATCAAGCACACAATGCTCATGCGCTCATATAGTGCAATGGTGATTGCAACAATTAAGTCTATTGAAGTCTTATCAAACTTGACGTCTTTGTAAACTGGTAAAAGGTTGTATCATTTTCAAATATTTGGCACTAAGTGACAAATTGTAAATATATCAAGCGTACCCTTTTTTTTATTCATGATTTAAAGGATAAATCATTGAATTGTATAAATGGAAAAGTTGTAAAACCCTTTCAATGTCAATTGTGAATTTCATGATCAAGACCTTCCTGAAATTTGAATAAGAAGGTCAATTGAGTCATCAAACTCAAGTCATTGTAATCACACTTTACGGTGCATGATCGATAGTACCTGACACCCTAAGGTGACATGAAATCAATCGAACATGATATAAATGTAGCAAGTGCAAGAGAGCGAGATATAAAAGCAACTACTGTAAGCGAGTGTGACAAGTGAGCACTAGAATAATACCAAATGGGTAAAGCAAGAAAGTGTTTGCAAGATGCCTCTAAGAAAATCAAGGAATTGCAAGCGTACAACCATGAATTGCATAATAAAATTGATATGAAAGATAAATTTATGGAAGCACATGAGTGGAAATTAATTCAAAGACAAAACATAATTGATCACATGGTTGATACAATACAATCACCAAAGGATCTTATTGAAAAGTTTGATGCAAGTTGTTACAGAGAGGATATAATAGAGAATATTGATGCAACATGTGATATAAAGGAGCTGATCCAAAATATTGATGCAATACAATGGATATTACCAAAATTTTGATGCAACATGTGATACGAATGATGCAAAAAGTTGATGAAACTTGTGACATATAAGACATAATGAAAATGGTTCATGCTAAATGAGATACAAAAGACTTGATGGTTGATACAAAATATGAAGAAGATATGGAATATTACATTTAATGGATGGAGGAAATGTTTATCAAATATGAGTCTCAAGAATAAGAACATAATGGTAGCAAGAACAATAGCAAAAGTAAATACCAATATACAAAAGAACAAAGTCAAGATTCAAAAAATTGTCTTTCCAAGATGGTTGTTAGACCTTGGGAAGAATTTTTTTTCAACAAATATCGACATAGATTAGGATATGACAAAGGTAACATCTCTCATATCCAATATTACTCCAAACTAGTTCAGTTTTTGAGTGCAGGATTTCTTGAAGAAGTGAAGAATATTGGTAATAAGTGACAACATTGTCATAAAGTTGGTCACTTGAAGACATAATGTTTTGATCTCCATCCTTGTTTTCATTGTGGGAAGAAAAATCATCTCTTAGAAAAGTGTCGAAAGAATAATAATATTAAGAAAATAATTCATTATGGATGGATAAATTCATGGATATGGAATAAAAAAGTAAATGAGTTGCATAAGTCTTACCATCTAGTTAAGACATAGGTAAAGCCACAGCTGTATGGAGAAATGAAAAAAGAAAAAAGATTTTAAACAACTATTCCATATGATTTTGGGCATGATATAGGTCCAATTCTATATGTTCTCTTAATTAAAACATGAAGCAAATATGTTATTCTCCACGCCTCAAGGGAAGAAGCACATTGATGAAAACAATACTCTTACACCTTCAGGTGGGGAGTGAATAAGGTTAGTTGTAAACCAAAATCATTACATTATTAAAATCAAATTGGTTAGTGGTCATCCAAAACCACCATATTTTTCAAGTCTCAATGGAATATGGATAGTAGTCAACCAAAAAAACCTCCACATAAAGAATACAAATATCAATCTTGGATCCATTCAACCATGAATTATTGAAGAACAAAAGAATCCAAATCTCAAGCTTGGATCCCTTCAACCAACTTCAAAAAAATTCTCACCTTGCACCTAATGGGGGGGAATATCAAATATCAATGATGATAGTCAGGATTCAAGACACAAAGTCCTATCAGTCATAAAAATAAATCAACTATTGGGATGCTAATAAACAAAATGGGAATGTTCAAACATGTTAATTTTTCACTTTGAGATGAACTACTCAACATCCATATATTGGAAGTTTTCTAGGCATATCTTTATCAAAATGTAGTTCAACAATATAATATTGAATATGATACCATTTATTGTTTTCCTTACTAGTGCAATTATTCATACTTATGATTGAGGGGGGGATGTTATATTGTGAGTCCCTATATAATCACAAACTCTGAGACCAATTTCATGTGATTTGTAATCTGTATCTATTGATGAGGTATTGTCATGATCCATTGATGAGTTGTCAATGCGATTTAGATATATAAGTGGTCCAATCCCTGTACTATAAATTCGTATTATGAGATCAATACAATGTGCATGAAAATGGAATAAAGCCTTTTCCACCAGTTACTTTCTTGTCTTGCTTGTTCTCTAATTCTTAACAAGTTCAAGGTATAGAGAGTTGGGTCTCGAGCTAATTTCACTTGGGGAATACCACTCTTGCTAGCCCAAGAATCCTCCCATGGTAGAAGAAAAGAGAAATGATGGAACATGAGATTTTACCAAGTTGTTTCTCGAGAAATCCCTCACGTGACAGAGGAATGAGATGATGGAAAATATTTCCTATATCCTTCAACAAGTACCAATGGCGACTGAGGCACCTTCAACAAGCAGTAATTTTGGAGGTACGACACACTTTAAGGTAAAATTTAACTATGATATCGATTTATATTAAATCTAGATAGACACAGATGCTTTGGAGAAATGGTTAAATTTGTTAGAGGCTTATTACTTTGATAAAAAAATAATTTGACATAAAAAATATCACCTTCGCACTCCTTAAAGTTCTTTCCCATGTAAAATATTGGTGGGAAAGTTATCAGGAAATACATAATGAAGATGATTCTATTGTTTGTTGTGGAGCCTGATTATCTTCCTGATTGAGAGGTATTGTTTTAGCTGATTTTGGACCCCATTACTTGATGGGGGGGGGGGGGGGGGGGGNGGTGTGGAGAGGATTCCCCCCCACATATCTTGCCAGGGGAGTCCATGGGTTTGAAGAGAAATTTTGGATCCCCCCTTAGTGGGGATTTAGGGGAAACGCCCCCGAAGATAAAATTTTGGGAAAATTTCCTTGTAAAATATTGTAATTTCATAATCAATCTAGACCATTCATTATAATGTCGCAGATCAAACAATAGAAGTTATGTTAGTTTTTTTTCCCTAGAAGGAAACCCTCTTTTATGATGGAATTGTATATTGGCTATGTACGTGAGTGAATATTGTATTCTAAGAGAGGAGACTGTGAGTCTAAGAAAGATGAGGAAGTTACAATGGGTATGTTGTAGGTTGTATCCCTTCATTTGTTGGATAATAATAAAAGGAAGGGCTTGGAAATTTCTCTAGTGGATGTAGCTCACACTGGGTGAACCACGTATATCTGTGTCTCTATTGTATTGTGTATCTTCTTTTTTTTGTTTCTACATTTGTTTTATTTTTTTTCTCTGTGATCCTATTTTTCTAACAATTGGTATTAGAGCAAAAGGTAACTTGTAGGAAAAGAGGGTTCTTGGTTCGAGTGGGAGAAATGGCGAAAGATGGAAAGTTTAATGTCGAGAAATTTAATGGCCAAAACTATGAGTTATGGAAGATGCAAATGGAATACTATCTATGTCAGAAGGATATCTTCCTACCATTGGGAGGAAAATCAAAGTAGTCGGAAAGTATGAAGGATAAAGAATGGGAGATTCTTGATAGAAAGGCACTAAGAATGATACAACTATGCCTGACAACATCAATGGATTTCAATATTTCAAAAGAAATGACAACGAAGGATCTAATGAAGGAATTGGATAAACTATATGAAAAACCCTCGGCCTCCAATAAGGTATTTCTAATGAAGTGATTATTTAATATGAAGATGCCAGAAGGTGGGTATGTTGTTGGCCATTTAAATGAATTTAACACTATTACTAATCAACTAAGTTCTATAAAAGTGGACTTTGATGATGAGGTTAGGGCTCTTCTAATCTTGTGCTGATTGCCAAAAAGATGGAATGGCTTGGTCATGGATATAAGTAACTTTGTCTCTG
The DNA here is from genome assembly GCA_009831015.1 of Picea engelmannii. NCBI lineage: Eukaryota > Viridiplantae > Streptophyta > Pinopsida > Pinales > Pinaceae > Picea > Picea engelmannii. The sequence goes on from ML783695.1 coordinate 612,913, forward strand.
GTTCAACTTTTTTTAAATCTGATGATGTTGTTGGTGTTATCCTTAGTGAGGAAATGCGTCAAAAAAGCATAGGTGAGACATCAGGTAATGCATTTACCATGGAGAATAGGGGAAGACAAAAGGATAGAGGAAATAGATTAGGGAACCACATGAATTATAGGAAGGGATGATCCAAATCTATACTATGAAAGATAAAGTGTTGGAATTATGGGAAGAAAGGACATCTAAATAAAGATTGCAAAGCTCCAAATAAACAAAGAGATGGACAACATGAGAAAAATCAGGAAGCAAATGTAATAGGTGATGTGTTACAATATGATTTGATTCTTTCTTTAGATAATATTATTGAAAAAATTGGGTAGTAGATTCAAGAGCTTGATTTCATGCCACACCCCATAGGAAAGATTTCCAATATTTGTTCAAGGTGATTTTGGACATTTTTATTTGAGTGATGATGAACCATGTCAAATTGTTGGAATGGGTAAGGTACAAATAAAGAAGAATAATGGAATCCAATGGTTACTAAAAGAGGTGAGACATATACCAGATCTGAGAAGAAATCTAATTTGAACAAGATAGTTGGAAAGTGAAGGTTGTATATCTACATTTACATATAAGGGTGCAAGGTCACTAAAGAATCATTGGTAATGGAAAAAGGAGAGAAGGTAGGTACATTGTATTTATATACTAGTAATGTTGACTCTTCAAACTCTTTAGCTTCTACAGGTGTGGATACAACACTCTGGCATCATAGGATTGGACACATGAGTGAGAAGGGGATGCAGATACTTCATATAACACCCTGGGTTTTTAGCCCCCATATTAAATAATGTATGTTACACTGCTGAGAGGCCAGAGTGCCCAAACAATTATTAAAAGGCCAGTGTGCCTAAGAAATGTAATGTTTTGATCATTATTAATAAAAAATACCTCGTTGGTTGCTAGACGAACAAGGAAAAGAGTTATAGGGGGATATGATTCCACAAGAGAGGGAGCTTGAGGGGCTAAGAATTTTATTTTATATTTTATTCTCCATTTTTTCTTAATGGAAAATAACAATTATGTGAGCCTCCTGGGGGAAATCCAAGAGCTTCTTGATACCCAAGTGTTAGCACTCTGTAATTTTCCCAAGGCTATGGAAGTAGTCTCAGAGGCAACATCAAAACCACTTCAAGTCTTGGATCTATCCCTCCAAGACTCAGAGAGGGATCTCTTTGTCAAATTTAGATTTGTTTGAAATAGGGTATTAGGTTGGTTATGCAGAATATGATTTGTTTCTAAGAATTGGGTAGGGGCAGAGAAGAGAAACCATGGGCTATGGAGTCACTGTAACAAATGATCGAAAATCCATGTCAACAGGATAATCTTTGCAGGGAAAGGTAGACAACTCACTGGATCCTTTAACTTAAATGAAATAGGAGAGATGAAACAGGTTAAGAAATCCAATTAAACATAGAGCAACTGAGAATTCTGATTTTAATCTTCAGTGGAAAACATAAAAAACTATACCAAGCTAGAGACATAGGGTACATTAAAACCAATTCTATTTTTAATATTCTCGAGATAATTCAGAGGCAGACATTAATTATGATAACAAAGAAAACAAATTTAAAAAAAGGGATGCACATCGCCAGTAGGAATAGTCACAAGAATCCTGCAGCGTAGCAATATATTAATGAATTGATGAAAGTACAGAAAGCTCAGTGAGTTGTTTTACAAAAACTAAATCATGGTCCCCTGACTGATGCCTTGCATATTTGATTGATTAAAATATATAAAAAATACTCTCCTCAGGCTCAGGAGGTCGAATTCAACCACCTGGCCGAAAATAGCAAGTAAATCCCAAAAATATCTGAACTGAGATTTTGGCTGAATCTGCTGAAAATAGGGGTATGCTCAGACATTTGTTTCTCCCAATCGATGACACCTAGGAAAAAAATGAAAGAGTTTATTGTATATGGGCATGTTTTGGACAAAAACTTCCTTTGGTTTCGCCAAATTCACCTCCAGCTCGCCGAAACAGCTCCATCAAAATCAGGACTGTAATAGGAAAAATGAAAAATTGGCAAAATAGGGTTCGAAGATGGCTTCGATTATCCCTGCTCATGGAACTTGTGCAAAAACTCGGAGAGGTTTGTTTTCTTCATCCCATGCTGAATAAATTTTTCTCTCGGTTTTTGAAATTTCTTCTTCGTTTTCCCGCAATCGCCTTCGGAAAAAGATTGGTCAAAACGTTGCGAAAGTGGTTTTTTTGGGCAAATGTGGTAATTTCGGACCCCCCTTGAGGTGATAAGTGGTTTTCGGTGGGGGGGGTCCGCTGGATTTTGGAGATGACAAGTGTCTGGGGGTGGTTTCATAAAACAAATTCATTCCAGATCCTCCCCTCTCGTTAAAGTTCGAATGGCCAGGGGGGGTCCAGAATTATTTATGGTCGTTGATTTTAATTTTATTTGGGATGTGTGCATAGTGAACTTAGGATAAGTTTTTTTTAAGTTTTGTTTTTAATTTTTAGTTTTTATTATTTACGTTTTATATGATTTACATTTTTGTTTTATTAGTTTATTTAAAATACTTTTTTTTTATATTGTTTATTATATGTTTCATATGTTTTATTTTTATATATATGGTCTTGAAGCTCTGGATAAACACTTTTTCAGCTAAGCTCAGGGTCATGACCATGTTCACATGCAGTTGAGAGGTAAGGGAAGAAGGGACAATGACCGAATTGTTGTTTTCAAGATAAAAAAACGCTAAGGAAGGATTTATCCCGCAGTTTCAAGTCGTGGTCACCTGGGAAGGTGGTTTGAAGAAGCACCTGTTCATAATTGATTTTTGTATCGACTAAAGGATAACACGGATGTGTTATACGATGCAGTCATGTGTGTGTGTGTGTGTGTGTGTGTGTGTGTGTGTGTGTGTGTGTGTGTGTATGTATGTATGTATGTATGTATGTATGTATGTATGTATGTATTCTTCATGAATTGGAAGGACCTATAACATTTTGTTTGGAAAAGGTTGTTTGTCACTTTCTTAACTCCGAAAAAATTGTCACTTGCACATTTTTCAGAATTATGGGGTTTAAACTTATCAACTAATTTTTTTTATTGAAGAAATGGAAGAAGGTGAGGGAGCCTCTAGCCATGATAAAGAGGTCGAAGGACATAATACCAAAGTTGGCAATGCAGAGACAAAATCCAACAGACTCAAGGGCCGAGGGGAGAAAGAAACATTGATAAAAATTGTAAGAAGCCTCAAATTAGAAGTGCAGAGCTACAAGGCAGACAATGAGAGGCCGATGAGAGAGAAAATTAAGATAAATGATCGATTTCTATAGAGCTTAAATTAGTTGCAAGGAAAAGAAAAGAATGTCTCAAGAAAAGAGGAAGGAGGAAGGTATCATGAAAGAAGAGATGAGCGTGGAAGAGCTAGTTATTCCATAAGTTCTAGAAGAGCTCATAGACACCACTCACCTCCTTACTTAGCAAGAAATTTTTATGCATCTGAATATTCCATAAGCAGTCCAGAGGTGTCTCATGTTAGGAACCAAAGAAGAAGGCATGAAATGGAAAGTTTGCAAGGAGATATGAGGAAGATTAAGCCACCATCCTTTGATGGTGAAAGGGAAAGGGAAGATGATGTTGAAGCATGTTTGCTTGGACTCAAGAGATATTTCCAATTGCATAACTATTCATAAAAGCTAGAAGCCAGAATTGCCACCTACCATTTACATGGGAAAGTTTCTATGTGGTGGGATCAACTGAAGCAAGTTGAACATATTAATGAGAATATGATCACTTGGAAGCAATTTAAGAAGTATTTTCATAAGGAGTACCTCTCAGAGAATTTCTATGATAAGAAGATGCAGGAGTTCTTTGAACTCCAGTTGGGAAGCTTGTCCATGGTAGAATATGAGAATAATTTATTTGGGTTGTTAAAGTATGTGGGGTTTATAAATGAAGAAAAGGTGAAAATACTAAGGTTTTTGAGTGGAATTCCATCCCTTTATAAAGAAAATATTCAGTAGGATGAGCCCAAGACCTTGACTAAGACCATCGGGAAGGATAAGTACATATATGAGCAAGGCCAAGGCAGAGAATCCATGCATAAATCTTTGAAGGATAAGAAGCAGGATAATTTTGATCAGATGAAGAATGGATTCAAACCTCCTTTCAATATAAATGAGCCAAATAAAAATCATCAAGACTGGTATGCTAAGGATGAATCCAAGAAATAAGAATCCATGGGAAAAAGGGGAAAACCACTAATCCAATGTTGGGGATGCAAAGAAGATTACATGTACAAGGATTTCCCACACATAAAAGACATAGTGAAGACCATGCACACCATCCAAAAGGATACAATAGTCGAAGACAAGGGAATAATTTATGAAGCCTTAGATGATCGAAAAGAAGAGTACCAATCATATATGATCGAGGTGGAAGGTAAGATAATTAATCAACCTGTTTCTATTTTAATTGATTCAGGAAAAAGTCATTGTTAGATTGATCCTAAGATAGTGGATAGATTACATTTGGATAAAAGTAAGCTTGGGAAATCAAGTTTGGTTCACCTATCCACTGGAACCAAAAGGAGAATCCATGATATGGTAAAAGGTTGTTCCATAAGTCTTAATGGTGTGAATACTAGTGTTGATCTGAATATCACACCATTGGGATCTTATGGTGTTCTAATTGGAATGGATTGGTTGGACAATCATCATTATATCCTAGATTGTCATAGAAAGACATTTACATGTCTTGATGGAGATGGAAAACATAGCACTTTGAAAGGTGTACCAAGACCCATATCTATAAGGGATATTCCAGCCTTACAACTGAAGAGATGTTTCATAAAAGAGTGTTTGTTGTATGCAACCCATGTGGAGGAGCCAAAAAAGACAAATGGGCCAAGCCTTGAAGATTTTACGGTACTGCAAGAATTTGAGGATGTATTCCAGAAAATACCACGGTTTCCATAAAAAAGGGAAATAGATTTCTTTATTGATTTAGTGCCAGAAGCTGCCCAAGTGTCAAAATTACCTTACAGAATGAGCACACCAGAGTTAAAAGAATTACAAATGCAGTTGGACGAATTGATGAAGAAAGGGTACATACAAGAAAGTGTTTCACCTTGGGGAGCACCAATACTCTTTGTCAAAAATAAATATGGGACCTTGAGGCTGTGTATTGACTTTCGATAATTGAATAAGTCCACTATAAAGAACAAGTATCCTCTACCCATAATTGACGACCTCTTTGATTATCTTAATGAGGAGAAAATATATTTTCAAAGATAGACTTGATATTGAGATACCATCAGGTAATAATCAAAGAAGAATATATCCATAAGACAACTTTTAGAACCAGGTATGGGAATTACAATTTTGTAGTGGTGTCTTTTGGATTGTCGAATGCACCAGTTGTCTTTATGTGCTTAATGAATGTCATATTCAAAGATTATTTGGATAAGTTTGTCATAGTATTCTTGGATGAGATACTTGTCTATTCTAAGTCAGAGGAAGAGCATGAACATCACCTAAGATTGGTATTTCAAGTGTTGAGGAAACATTAGTTGTATTCCAAGCTACTTAAGTGTTATTTTTATCAAGAATGGATCCATTACTTAGGGCACATTATTTCAGAACAGGGTATAACAATGGATCTAGAGAATATTGAAGCCATTAGAGGATGGCTCGCGCCCATGAATGTTTCAGAAGTCATATATTTTATGGGGTTAGCTGGTTACTACAGAATGTTTATAACATGGTTCTCTAAGATTGCTCATCCCATCACGTCTTTTCAAAAGAAGGGAATTAAATTTGAATGGACATCTGAATGTGAAGAAAACTTTAATTTGTTGAAGGGGTTACTCACTAGTGAACCCGTGTTAAATATTTTTGAAACAAATGAAGGTTTTGTGGTATGTACAAATTCATGCAAAGAAGTACTTGGTGGAGTCCTCACTCAAAATGGACATGTCATCGGTTATGAGTCCAGAAAGTTTAAGGAACATGAGAGGAACTATGCCAGAAATGACTTAGAGATTGCTTCCATTTTTCACACATTGAAGATGTGGAGGCATTACCTTATGGGAAAGAGATTTGAATTGAGAACAGATCACAGTGGTCTTAAGTATCTTTTTGAACAATCAACTTTGAATGCCAAGAAAACAAGATGGCTGGAATTTTTAAGTGAACACAACTTTGATATCAAGCATATCAAAGGAAAGGAAAATAAAGTTGTCGATGCACTTAGTAGAAGAGTACATCTCATGTATGCTACAACTGTTAGTATTCATCAGTCAGACTTGAAGATAAATTTTTTAGATGTTGTTTTTACAGATCAACATTACCTATAGGTAAGGGAAATCTTATAACAAGGAGATGTACAACATAAAATGAAAGAGTATGAGATAAAGGAGGATGCATTACTTATGCATAAAAATAGAATCTATGTTCCTAGTTCCAAAGAACTTGTGAATTTGGTATTAAAGGAAATGCATAATGTTCCATATGTTGGACATCCTCGTTACCAGAAAACAATTACACTAGTAAGAAGCCAGTTCTTTTGTCCGGGGATGAAAAATGATGTTGCTGATTACATCGCCAGATGTATGGAATGTCAGAAGGTGAAGGCTAAGCATAGACACCCAACATGTTTGCTACAAACATTACCAATTCCAGAGAAGAAATGGGAAGTCATAACCATTGAATTTATAACTAAATTACCCAGGACAACAAGACAACATGATTCAATCATGGCAGTGGTTGATAAATTGACAAAGGCTGCTCATTTTGTTCCTATACAAACAACTCATACAACAACTAATATTGCAGAAATTTACATGAAGGAAATTGCTAGGTTGCATGGGATACCTAGGACAATTGTCTCAGACAAAGACACAGAGTTTACTTCAAATTTCTGGAAGGGATTATTTAAAGTATTTGGTACAAATCTGAACCTTAGCAAAACATATCATCCGTAGTCAAATGGGAAGATAGAGAGGGTCAACTGAGTAATTGAAGACATGTTGAGAATGTATGTGATGGATAAGCCATATAAGTGGGAATATTACTTGCACTTGGTTGAGTTTGCCTATAATAATGGGTATCAAGCTTCATTGAAGATGAGACCATTTGAAGCCTTGTATGGTAGTAAATGCAGTACTCTAGTAAGATGCGACAACCCAATAGATAGAGTGGTACTTGGGACATAGTTGCTCAAGGATATGGAAGACCAGATGGTTAATATTAAGAAGAATTTAAAGGAAACTCAAGATAGACAAAAAGTTTATGAAAATAAGAATAGGACATCAAGATAATTTAAAGTGGGGGAGCATGTGATTTTGAAAGTAAAGCCCAAGAAGAGCTCTTTGAAGTTGGGTAGTTGTACAAAGATGGTAGCTAGATTCTGTGGTCCATTTGAGATATTGGACAAAATAGGGCAAGTTGCATACATGCATGCATTGTCTGTTTCCATGAATGTGCATAATGTATTTCATGTCTCTTTTCTAAATAAATATGTACATGATCCTAACCATGTTATTGATTGGCATCTGATTCATGTAGAGAGAGAGGGAGACTTTCAGGTCCAGCCAATGTGAATATTAGACAGAAAAGTCAAAATGTTCTGGAATCAAGTTATAGAGATGGTAAAAGTTCAATGGACTTCCTACAGTCCTTAAGATGCTACCTGGGAGCATGAAGATGCCATGCGGGTAGAGTACCCACGATTTTTTGAATAAATTTTAGAATTTTGATTCATGTTTGTATATGCATTGAGGATAGTGCCAAAATAAGGGGGAGGGGGTGTAACACCCTGGTTTTTGAGCCCCCTTATTAAACAATGTAGTGTTACACTGCTGAGAGGCCAAAGTTCCCAAACAATTATTAAAATGTCAATGTTCCCAAGAAATGTAATGTTTTGGTCATTATTAATAATAAATACCTCATTGGCTGCTAGGTGAAAAAGTAAAAGAGTTATAGGGGGCTATGATTGAACAAGAGAGGGGGCTTGAGGGGATAAGCATTTTATTTTATATTTTATTCTCCATTTTTTCTTAATGGAGAATAGAAGTTACATGAGCTTCTTGGGGGAAAGCCAAGAGGTTCTTTATCCACACAAATTACATAAACGCGTCCCTGGTCTATTGGGGGGTTATCATGTTCACTGATCCTCTCATTCATTGGTCATTTCATTCATTCTCATTCTCATTTCTTATTCTCGTTCTGTCGTTGGTCGGTTCACTCTTCCCTCACATATTCATTCACCCGATTGTTCACTGTTTCACACATGTCATGGAGACTTCACTAAATTCACTCTTTCACCGCACTCATCTTCCTCATTTGTGTTTAGCTTGGGAAAATAAATTGGACTATTGAAGAACAACCATGGGTTTTTTGGCTGTAGATATTGCTGGTGAAATATAGCTGTGAACGAGGCTTGCATATCTGAGATGTTTTGGCCTGTGCTCAACTTTTCTCACAACTGCGATTCCTGAGAGTCCCAACATGGAGATTCTGGACCAACTGCACTGAAGTGCTAGAAGGAGAAGGATTTCCCGAGGGACTACGTGGCATAGAAGGGTGGGGGTACATTCTCTTTGGTTGTGCAGGATGGGTAGAAGAGAGTTGGGTATTTGGATTGTTATGGGTGTTGAGAAGCCCGTGAGAGCTTCAGTGCTGACTTATTTGGGAATCCGAGTAACACTCTAGAACCATCCTTGTAGATTCATAGGCCTGGCTCAGGGGTGACATTATTGTTGATACTTAGAACAACATTATCTATGGTTGGGTGGAACATCCTTGGTTTGAAACCAGTCAATGGTTCTCTTCTACAAAATATAAGTGCTCTCTATTATGGTATTATTTATGTGTGTATGAATTATTTCCATTGTGTATTTAATTATTGTTGAATTCGATACGTTTAGAGTATGCATGCTTGTTGGGTATTGTTGTGCATGTCATATGCTTCATTGCTTTTATGTTTAGCATGAATCTTGATCAATGCATGAGAATATTTCATGCATTTCCCTATTATTTAAAGTTAGAGCAAGGGTCGAATTGGTCCAGAGAAGGGACTTGTGGTTAGCATGCCCGACCTGTGGGTGGTTGGGTATGTTACAATTCAAAAAATAAATTTGTTTCCATATCTTAAACAAGTTTATTTAAATTTCTTTGAACACTTTGTTTATGGAAAACATAAGAGAGTCAGATTTCTCAGGGTTGGAAAGGAAAGTAATAGTGAAAAGTTAGAGCTTGTGCATACATATGTATGGGGATTAACTCAAGTATCATATCTTGGTGGGTTTCGTTATTATGTTAATTTTATTGATGATGAAACTAGAAAAACATGGGTTTATTGCATTCGACAAAAAAATGATTTTTTGACACTTTTAAGAAATGAAAAGATTTGGTTGAGAATGAGACAGGAAAAAGGTTGAAGTGTCTTAGATCATAAAATGGAGGTGAGTACTTCAATAAAGATTTTTATGATTATTGTTCATACCATGGGATTCGTAGAGAGAAGACAATTCCAAGAAAACCACAAGAAAATGGTGTGTCAGAAAGGATGAATAGGACAATCATGGAACATGCAAGGAGTATGAAATTGCATGTTGTGTTTCCCTTATAGTTATGGGAAAATGTTGTAGATATTATTGTTTATTTAATAAACAAAGGGCCTTCAAGATCCTTGGATGGTGGCATTCCAGAGGAGGCATGAAAAAGTAAAAAGTTAAACCACTCATTTATGAATACTTTTGGTTGTGAAGAATTTTTCCATATTGATAAAGAAAATAGAACAAAACTTGAGGAAAAATCCAAGAAGTTTACCTTTTATTGGATACAATGTTAATGCTTTTGGTTATTTCTTATGGGATTATGAAAATCATAAAATAACTAGGTGTAGAGATGTGGCATTCAATGAAAGGTTCATGTATAAATATAAGTTACATGGAAAGAAATAGGAAAAGGAAAACAAAGAATACACAGTGTTTGATGAAATCAAAGAAAATGAAATTCCAAAGATACTAGAAAATCAAAATGTACAACAACAAGAGAAAAAAGCACCTAAAAATCTTGCAAGTGTTGTTAGAAGATCTTCCAGGTTAAGTAGACCCCATGAAAAATACTCTCCTTCATTGTATTATTTATTGTTGAATGACACCCATGAACCAGAAAGTTATGAAGAGGCAATGTGGGTAGGAAGCAAAAAGAAGTGGGATAAAGGCATGAAAGAGGAAATGGATTCCTTGGTAAATAACCAGAATCAAGACTTGGTTCAGTTTCCTACAGGAAAAATATATTTAGTATTCCATATATAAAACAGTATGCAGAACATAAATATTTTAGCTAGAAATGGTAGAACACAATGATATAACCAGACCAATACCAAAATAATACTGGATTAACACCAAAAGGAGAACCTTGATTAATGATATGAATGTTCACTTGCCTCTTCTAGGGGGAAACCTCCAGCAGACCAGAGCTCTATTACAATAATATCTAAGAAAAAACTTCTCATACCCTCTACTCCTATTTATACTAAATTTGTCCCTCCAAAAGAACAATCTAGAGGACGATCCTTCTAGAAGAAAAAGCTTCTATTAGGTCTTTTAACATTTGAATTATTATTCCTTATTGATAGGACTTATTAATGTTGGAATTTATTACATGGATATATATTATTCTAGCTACGTCAGGGGTTAGGGATGTTAGGTCCCTAACATTTCCTCCCCCTTAAAAACAACCTTGTCCTCAAGGCTTGAGACGAGGAGATTGTTGTAGAATGGTAGTTGGTTCTCAAGTAGCATAAGATGGAGTTGTATCTTTCCATTGGAATAACACTTCCTTGATGATGCATTGATGCAGATGATGCTCACGCTGGTCCAAAACTACTTGTGGATGCAACCATATGGATCCTTCTTCATCCAACTAGGTAAGGCTGGTTTGAGTTTGACACTTAGTTCCAATCACCTTCTTTAAAAAGGAGACATGAAAATTGGGATGGAGCTTAGAATGAATGGGAAAAGCTAACATATAGGCCAACTGTCCCACATGCTTGAGAATGGTATAAGGACCATAAAATGTGGGTGCCAGTTTCTTACAATGGTCATCCTTGAGGGAAGTTTTCTTATAAGGATACAATAGAAGAAACACCTGGTCTCCTTCAACAAATTTATGTTCAAAGAGACCTTGATCTTCCTGTTGCTTCATGCAATTTTGGGCCATGACCAAATTATCTTTAAGGGTAAGGAGAATATCTTCTCAAACTATAAGCATTTGGTCAACCTCCTCGACCTTCAAGACACCTGACAGGTATGAGAGAAATGATGGTGGATTTTTTCCATATACTGCTTCAAAATGATTCATGCATGTAGTTGTATGGTAAGAAGTGTTGTACCACCATTCAACTGGTGGTAACTATTGATCCCACTGATTTTTCCTTTCTGATGAAAAAAACCTAAAATATGTTTCCAAACACTTGTTGACAACTTTAGTTTGACCATTAGTCTAGGGATGATAAGTTGTGCTGAGATGCAATTGGGTGCCCTGTAGCCTGAACGGTTCTTTCCAAAAGTTGCTGGTGAAAGTGGGGTCTCAATAAAAAACAATAGAATGAGGCATACCAAGAAGCTTGCAGACTTGATCCATGAAAATTCGAGCCAAAATGGAGGTGGTAAATGGTTGTTGAAGAGCACATAAATGAGCATACCTGGAAAGACGATCAACGACCACCATGTTGATTGATTTTTTGGCCAATTTAGGTAAGCCCACAATAAAATCCATAGAGATATCCCTCCAAAGAGAAGGTGGAATTGGAAGCAGTTGTAGTGTTCCAGGAGATTTGACTATTTATTCCTTGTTGCGTTGAAAAACATCACATTCTGCCACAAAATTGCGAACATCCTGTTTCGTTCCATCCTAGAAAAAACAACGTTTGACCCAGTCATAGGTTTTCATAAGCCCCAAGTTCCCATATGTGGGTGTAACATGAAGCTCAGAAAGTACCATGGATTTAAGTTATGACTTTTTTCTTAAATACAAATGGCATTTGTAGTGAATCTCATCATTTTTCCAAGAGTACCCTGGGGAAATTGGAGAATTTCCCTACAATTGTTGGATCAGATGCGAAATTTTGGGATCTTGTAGCCATTCCTGGTGAACAACTTGGAGCCAATCTGGTACAATGAAGGAGAGGGAAACAAGGGACCCTTCGTCTTCATATTTTCTTGAAAGTGCATCAACAATCACATTGTCTTTATCTTTCTTGTAAATGATCTCATAATCATATCCAAAGATCTTAGTCACCCATTTTTGTTGCTTCAGGGAGGAAGGACATTGTTCATGAAAATACTTGAGGCTTTGATGATATGTCTTAATTTGGAAGTGATTCCCCAATAGATAAGGGCGCCAAAGATCCTCTACATGCAAAATAGCCAACATTTCCTTTTCATATATTGATTGGCCCAAATGTCGCTCTGACGATTGTTTTTTGGTAAAGCCCAAAGGAAGACCATCTTGCATAAGGATTGCTCCAATTCCTCTCCTTGAAGCATCACATTCCAGGACAAAGGTCTTTGTGAAATCAGGAAGGGCTAGGATTGGAGTGGTTCACATGGTCTCCTTTAAGTTTTGAAAATATCGATGAGCTGCGGGATTCCAAGTGAAAGAATTCTTTTTAAGGAGAGAAGTGAGAGGTGCCGAAATATTTACATAATTCTTAACAAACTTGTGAAAGTATCCTATTAAAACAAAAAATCCACGCAATATTTTGAGAGTCTCTGGGAAATCCCAATCCTACATAGGTTCAATATTTTTAGGATCCACCTCGACACCTACCTTGCCAACAATATGACCCAAGTATTTGACTTATGAGGCACCAAAATAACATTTATATTGTTTGAGGAAAAATGTTAGAATATGATGGATGTGCTCATTTTACCATAGACAGTATCCATATTGTCACCCAACCATAGGCCGGAGCCACCCTCCGAGCACCTTAATCTTGACAAAGAATCACTTTGGAAGAAAAACCTAGGCTAGATAGCCGAACAAAGGGTATCACACCTTTATCCAAGGACAACGGACCAAACAAGAGCTGATCAGATAATCCAAACCATAACAAGGAGATAGTCCAAGCCAAAACGTAATCTGCTAGCTACAACAACTGCAATGACAACTCTCCTACAGACTTGTGCACAAATTGGCTAACTTTAATGCGCACAAGTGAGCTCTGTAGTTCTAAGAATGCCTACCAGAATGAATACTGGCCTCCTATATTTGTACTAATTCTGGCTAACTGCCTGGGCTGACTTCTCATTCTGGGTACCTATTTACTCAGTATATATTATTTTTTTTGGCCGACTTCTTCTCTTGGAGGCTAATAACCTAATACAAATTATCCTCTTGAGTCGAATTGTCTTCTAGGGTTATTAGCCAACTCATTAGGGTTTCTTATTGCTTCCCAAAATATTCTATTCTTTTTAGGTTTACACATGGAGGTAAATACCTCCCGCAGTTGCCATAATATCAACACTCCCTCCTAGCTAGGGAGGTATTGAAGGTAATGGTCTTGAGCACACACATACCATTTACCCGGTAGCATCAATATAGTTGTATAGACTAACTCATGATTAGATCATGAGCACCATAGTCACTATCAGTTTCATCAATTGCATCATCTCTAGAAACCATACTCCATCTGAGTAATCAGACATGATGCTGGATAAGTCACTCACTCCATAGAGTGACGTAAGAGCCATTCTTCTAATCCAGACATATGTCCTAGAAGAATAAATGTCCTAGACCATTTTCCATCTGGGAAATCTCTGTCCTTTCATCATCCATCTATCTCTAATCTTTTCCAACACTATTGATAGTCTTCAAGGCAATCAGAGCAATATCATTCAATAGAACACAACTATGTCTGTCCATAGTAGTACACAACTACAATCCAGTGGTACATTACCACACCAGGTAGCACATAGATACTTGATCTATGACGTATTGTCACAATCAATGGAACACATCCACCATAGTAGCATACATCTATTGTCTATATACATATAGTCTCCATAACAATCATCTAATATCAACCTGCACACAAAACATTGTTATGATATAAACTGAATCATCTGGGCCATTCTTCCACTCACATCTGTGATATCTTGGAAGAGCATGTGCCGTCAAAAGGTAAAACATCAATGATGAGCTATCTAGACTATTCTTCTCAGGCAAGAAAGAATAACTATCTCGATTTCTGAGCCTGGACCATTCCCCACCCTGGGCCATTCCTCCGGCACTAAACAAAGTGAAACCTGCAGAGAATGAGTCTGCCCTTAGAAATTCTTGTTCCTGATTGCTGAACCTGGACCATTACCCACCCTGGTCCATTCCTCCAGAACTAAACAAAGTGAAACCTGGAGAGAATGAATCTTCCCTAAGGAATAACTGTCCGGACCATTTCCTAAGGAAATGACTATCCTGCACCAACCTCCAAAATGGACCATTCTTCGAAACTGCTCACAACTATGAGCTTCAAAAGAATGACTATCCAACGAGGCGGGCCAGTCTTCTTGAGTAACCCTCAATAAGAGAGACTGCCCTAGACCATTCCCCATGTTAACCACAATGGGAAATCACTATCTATGGTACATCAGAAATACATCAAACCATTTTCATTACGAAAATAACCATTTGATCTAGTCGATTTTCTGAACTAGAAAATGCCTATCCATCAAACATTTCAAACCACTTTCCAAACTAGAAAGGAACTGCTCATCCTGGACCATTTTTCAAACTGAAAAATGTCTATCCATAAATCAATAACACATCAGTGCTCCCTCCCAACCTGGGAGTCATCTCTTCCTTTTTCAATAAGGAAGTCGTTTCCACAAGCTCCAACTTGAGTAAGAAAACTCGTTCATCTTGGAAAAAATCTTTACCAAAATGTTTGCTTATCTGCTTATCTATGGAGAACCACTTTTTATTTTCTGGACTTCATCATGGAGAATGTAATGCTTGATCTCAAATGTACTTTGGTTTTTCTAGAACACTGGTTTTCTCTGAAAGCTTCATATAGCTCTAATAAATAAAGTGTATCATTGTTGGATTTCTCTTTGGTTCTTGCTAGCTCACAATATCACGGCAAGGGTTAAACTGGAACATATCCAAGTGGTACTTCTTAGGCCATCATGAGAGTTTGTCATGGATTAGTGATCCATCATCCTAAGCTTCTGAGTAACCATTCTGATACAATATCTCTGTTATAGAAAGTCTTCATCATGCTTCTGCTGTGCATTGGAGGTTCTCCACCAAGTTGTATTCTTCCATCTACATACAAGGGTCTCTTATTGGTATACCTCAAAGCCTTGAGGTTGCTCTTCATACGCTCTTTTTTCAATTGCTCTCAAGAATAGTCTTTGCATTCATCTAATGTAGAACTCCAACCCAAGGATATTTGTGGATGATATAATGACTCATGTAGAGGTATGTATGGTTTACTGGAACAAGTAATGATCATAGTCTTCTCCCTCCATCTGGGAGAACCTCTAGTTCTGGATCTTGCAATGCTTGCATTCATATACATTGTTCTTCATCACAACTTTCATTTCCTTTTATTGATTTCTTTTAGTGATTTCATATCAGGCTGGTAATCTTGTGATTCTCGATACAATGACTGGTTTTTCTGGCTTCTCTTTCTTTCTTGGAATCTTCATGTTCTTCATCATGTTTTTCTTTAGCTCTTGGGTTCATCGAGTTTCTTATATATTCCATGCCCTAAAGATTACACTTCTTTATTTCATAATAGGATCATGGATGTGGATGAACAACCAGAGATAAATTAAGGCTCTTCTTCGAAGAAGACTTCTTCTAAGGTTGAACTGAACACATACTGCTTTTCATGGCTGCTACCATGGATATATACTTCATCATCTTCAATGGATCATAGGATTAGCTCTCTCATAATCCTTGCTTCATGTATGAATGCACGATCTTCTTTATATAACTGACTCCCTCCATCTAACAGAGTCCATGCTTCCGTCTGCATCCTTATTTCCTTCTGCAAGGTGTCATAAGTCTTTCTCCAATTTCTTCTTGATTGCTGATTTCATCTTGATTTGTTTGATGTACTTTGTTAATAAATTCAACATGATTTGTTTGATGTACTTTGTTGAGTCGCCAAAGTACCATCTTTTTACCAACCTTTCACTTCACTTTCACTTCACTTTTAACCATATTTATCTTTCCCACACCCTTACATTAAACCATTTTCATGATTACATGGGTTTTAGACATATTATTTTCCAATGCATCTATTTTAGTGTTTTTGAGTGAATTTATGATTAAATATTGGAAAAATGACATGTTTACACTTATATATGAAAGTGGGATGAGTTTCATGATGTTTACAGATGTATTTGAAGACTCCAACCAAGTCAAATTTGACCATCAAGCCTCAAATTCGAATTCCCTCTTCAACCCTTTGAAGATTTTGAGATCTACTCAAGTATCTTGGATGGAGATTAATCATGAAAGAGAGATTTGTGAGAGGATTTGTAGAGATATCACCTGATAGGTGTGAGCACATGGTTGTAACCAAATGAGACATTTGTGGATCTAGGAGAGATTTGTGGATCTAAGTTATCTTAATTTTTGTATAACTAGGAATTCCTCCTCCATTTCAAGGGGAGGACTCTTGGAGCATTGTATCCAACTTATGATGGAATAAGAATCAAGCTTTCTTTTCACATCAGTTTCCATTCTCTAGTTTAGATTTAGAATGCTTTAGTTTATGTGTTACTTTGTTCTTGGGAGAATTGAGCTCACTCCAAATAGATCATAGTATAATTTTCTTCTTGTTTTTATTAGAATTATTTGATGATCTTGATTGTTGATAGGTTTTGTGAAACATCTTGAGAGGACCTCCTGAATGGGAGCTAGTGTTTTCTTTCCTACAACAACTAAGCCTTTTTAAGTGTCTTTATTTTCAATGCATGAGTGTTTACTTGATGATCTTGATTGTTGATAGGTTTTGTGAAACATCTTGAGAGGACCTCCTGAATGGGAGCTAGTGTTTTCTTTCCTACAACAAATAAGTCTTATTAAGGGAGAATGAAAGAGTTAGGATTTGATTGAATTTCCTAGATTAGAAATTAGGTGCCTAATCCTGCATATATAGTGCATGTGCTTTGTAAGCCTACGAACCTCAGATTGACAAATTAAATGATTGGGCAATTACTACGACGGAATTAAACGACAATATTTTCTCCTAACATACTTCATCCTTTCATGTGTTTTTTCTGACTTGTACTCATAATGATATAAATCCTTATCTTGTTGTTATTCCTTAGGTATAGTTCTTCTTGGAACATATTATCTTCTAAGAGATAGATATACAAGATATGTACAGAAAACATGGTATGTACAAGAACTATGAAAAGTATTGTTACCTTGTCTTAGAAGAATAAGTCTTTTTTGTCCTCCTTGGATTTCTTTGAGGGTTCCCTTTCTTCGAAGATTGATGCTTCGTGCGATTTCTTCATTTTCTTTAAATCGGGACAATGATTCTTGTAGTGACCATACTTTCGATAATTGAAGCATTGCATTCTTGACATATCTTTCTCTTGATTTGGTTTCTTCCTGGAGCCAAACTTGTTTTTATTCCTAAAATCCTTGAAACTTTTTATGAAGGATTGATCATCATACTTCTTTTGGGGTTTCTCTTTTGCACTGATCCTTGATTATTCTTGTGCACAACAAGTCCAAAGTTATTCAAATGTAGGATACTCCTTCCTTGTGTTCATGCTTGCGGAAAATGCATTCCATGTCTTGGGAAGACCATTGAGTACTATGTTTACCAATTCTTTCTCTGAAATGATCTCTTCAATGGATTGTAGTTGATATCTTAACTGAGAGATTTTCACAAAGTATGATGTTATGCTGTCATCATCATTCATCTTCATGTCATAGAGCTCATTCTTCAGACTCATTACTTGTCTAATGTTTCTGACTGAGAAGAGGTTTGTTAGGGCATTGCACATCTTCTTCGATGAGTCAAAATAGGATATGTAGGGTATCAAGTCGTATTTTATAGAGTCCACTATGATACTCATGGAATTGATATCACCATCTTTTAACTTCTCCATAACTACAACGTTCTGCGGTTCCTTCTCTTTTCCTTCCTCAAACTCTAGTTCCATGATATTTCCTTTCACGATATCCAACACTTTATTCCTAGAAAGGATGAGGTCAATCTTGGTCTTCCACGCTCTGAAGTTATAAGCTCCATATAAATTGTTATCTGACTTCATAGAGTAAGTCATGGCTTCTTTGACTTGGTCAACCCTAGATTTGAACAAAAACTCAAACTTGACATCTTCGCTTGCTGAGAGTACCAAGAGATGCGCTAGACTAGGGTACACTGGTCTATCTAGAAATTAGGTCAATCCCTTCACTTAAGGTGCCTCAACGAGAGGGTTAGGATTTCTGCAACTGCACCTACTAGTAACCCTAGCGACAATGCTTTGGTGACTGCTCCTTCTAGAAGCCCTAGCGACAATTCTTCAATGAGCTTAATATCCTTATGGATTTGCTCCCTTCGAGTGGTTAGACTGAATGAAGGAGGTGTGGGCCCATAACCTGTTAGAATATGATGGATGTGCTCATTTTACCATAGGCAATAT
Source organism: Picea engelmannii (assembly GCA_009831015.1). Lineage (NCBI taxonomy): Eukaryota > Viridiplantae > Streptophyta > Pinopsida > Pinales > Pinaceae > Picea > Picea engelmannii. The sequence goes on from ML783695.1 coordinate 631,600, forward strand.
CACTATTGTCACCCAACCATAGGCCGAAGCCACCCTCGGAGCACCTTAACCTATACAAAGAATCACTACAGAAGCAAACCTTAGGCTAGATAACCAAGAAAAGGGTAGCACACATTTATCCAAGGATAGTGCACCAAACAATATTTGATCAGGTAATCCAAACCATAACCAAGAGATAGTCCAAGCCAAAATGTAATCTACTAGCTGCAGTAGCTGCAACGACAACTCTCCTCCAGACTTGCGCACAAACTGTCTAACTATAGTGTGCACAAGTGAGCTCTGCAGTTCTGAGAATGCCTGCCAGAATGAAGATTGGTCTCTTGTATTTATACTAATTCTGGCTAACTACCTGGGCTGACGTCTCATTCTGGGTACCTATTTACTCAATATATATTATTTCTTCTGGTCGACTTCTTCTCTTGGAGGCTAATAACCTAATACAAATTATCCTCTTGAGCTGACTTGTCTTCTAGGGTTATTATCCAAATCATTAGGGTTTCTTCTTTCTTCCTGAAATATTCTATTCTTGTCAGGTTTACACGTGGCGATAAATACCTCCCGCAACTACCATAATATCAACACTCCCTCCTAGCCAGGGAGGTATTAAAGGTAATGGTCTTGAGCACAAACATACCATTTACCTGGTAGAATCAATATAGTCATATAGAATAACTCATGATTAGGTCATGAGCACCATCATCACTATCAATGTCATCATCTGCATCATCTCTCAAAACCATACTCCATCTGAGTAATTAGACATGATGCTGGATAAGTCACTCACTCCATAGAGTGAGACAAGAGCCATTCTTCTAATCTGGACATATGTCCTAGAAGAATAAATGTCTTGGACCATTTTCCATTTGGGAAATATCTGTCCTTTGATCATCCATCTAGCTGATAATCATTTCCAACACTACTGATAGTCTTCAAGGCAATCAGAACAATATCATTCAATAGAACAAAACTGTGTCTATCCATAGTAGTACACAACTACAATCCAATGGTACACTACCACACCAAGTAGCACACATATACTTGATCCATGATGTATAGTCACAATCAGTGGAACGCATCCACCACAGTAGCATAAATTTATTGTATAGAGACATATAGTCTCCATAACAATCATTTGATATCAACCTGCACATTAAACATTGTTATGATATAAACTGAATCATCTAGGCCATTAATCCACTCACATCTGTGAGATCTTGGAAGAGCATCTTCCCTCAGAAGGTAAAACATTAATGATGAGCTATATGGACTATTTTTCTCAGGAAAGGAAGAGTAAATGTCCCGATTTTTGAGCCTGGACCATTCCCCACCCTAGTCCATTCCTCCAACACTAAACAAAGTGCAACCTAGAGAGAATGAGTCTTCCCTAAGGAATTCCTATCACTGATTGCTGAACCTGGACCATTCCCCACCCTGGGCCATTCCTCCGACAGTAAAAAAAGTGCAACCTAGAGAGAATGAATCTTCCCTAAGGAATGACTGCCCGTACGATTTCCTAAGAAAATGACTGTCCTACACCAACCTAAAAAAAAAACCATTCTTCAAAACTGCTCACAACTATTAGCTTCGAAAGAATGATTGTCCAGCGAGGCGGGCCAGTATTCTTGAGTAAACCTCAAGAAGAGAGACTGCCCTAGACCATTCCCCATGTTAACCACAATGGGAAATCGTTGTCTATGGTATATCAACAATCCATCGAACCATTTTCATTACGAAAATGTTCATTCTATTTGGACCATTTTCTAAACTGGAAAATGCCTGTCCATTAGAAATCTCAAACCACTTTCCGAAATGGAAAGGAACTGCTCATCCTGGACCATTTTTTGAAATGAAAAATGACTTTCCATAAATCAATAACACATCAATTCTCCTTCCCAACCTGGGAGTCATCTCTTCCTTTTTCATTAAGGAATTCGTCTCCATGAGCTCTAGCTTGAGTACTCAAACTCTTTCATCTTGGACAAAATATTTACCAAAATGTCTGCTTATCTGCTCATCTATGGAGATATGTATTGGAGAACCACTTTTTCCTTTTTGGAATTCATCATAGAGAATGTAATGCTTGATCTCAAATGTACTTTGGTTTTTTTGGAACACTGTTTTTCTCTGAAGGCTTCATATAGCTCTGATCAATAAAGTATATGATTGTTGGATTCCTCTTTAGTTCCTACTATCTCACAATATCGTGGAAAGGGTCAAACTAGAACATATCCAAGTGGTACTTCTTCGACCATCATGAGATTTTGTCATGGATTAGCGATCCATCATCCTGAGCTTCTGAGTAACCATTCTGATACAATATCTCTGTTATATAAAGTCTTCATCACGCTTCTGCTGTGCATTGGAGGTTCTCCACCATGTTGTCTTCTTCCATCTACATACAAGGGTCTGTTTCTAGTATACCTCAAATCCTTGAGGTTGCTCTTCATATGGTATTTGTGCAATTTCTCTGGAGAATAGTCTTTGCATTCATCTGATGTAGAAGTCCAACCCAAGGATATTTGTGGATGATATGATGACTCATGTAGAGGTATGTCTGGTTTACTGGAACAAGTAATCATTATAGTCTTCTCCCTCCATCTGGGAGAACCTCTAGTTCTGGATCTTGCAATGCTTTCATTCATATACATTGTTCTTCATCACAACTTTTAGTTCCTTTGCGTGATTTATTTTAGTGAGTTCATATCAGGCTAGTAATCTTGTGATTCTCAATAGAATGACTGGTTGTTTTGGCTTCTCTTTCTTTCTTGGAATCTTCATGTTCTTCCTCATGTTTTTCTTTAGCTCTTGGGTTCATGGAGTTTCTTATAGATTTCATGCCCTAAAGATTCCACTTGTTTCTTTAATCATAGGATCATGGATGTGGATGGACAACCAAATATACTTGAAGGCTCTTCTTCGAAGAAGACTTCTTCTAAGGTTGAACTGAACATGTACTACTTTTCATGGATGCTACCATGGATATATTCTTCATCATCTTCAATGGATCATAGGATTAGCTCCCTCCTAATCCTTGAATCATTTATGAATGCATGATATTCTTTATATAATTGGTTCCCTCCATCTAACGGAGTCCATTCTTTGGTCCACATCCTTATTTCCTTCTGAAAGGTGTCATAAGTCTTTCTCCAATTTCTTCTTGATTGTTGATTTCAGCTTATCTTGCAGCTTGTTACTTATGTAATAAATTCCACATGATTTGTTTGATGTACTTCATCCTTTCATGTCTTTTTTTTGACTTGTAGTCATAATTATAACAATCCTTATCTTGTTGTTCTTCCTTAAGTATATTTCTTCTTGGAACATATTATCTTCTAAGAGATAGATATACAAGATATGTATAGAAATCATGGTATGTACAAGAAATATGAAGCGTATTGTTACCTTATCTTAGAAGAAGAAGTTTGTTTTGTCTTGCTTGGATTTCTTTGAGGGTTCCCTTTCTTCGATAACTGATGCTTCATGTGATTCCTTCCTTTTCTTTAACTCAGGACAATGATTCTTGTAGTGACCATAATTTCGACAATTGAAGCATTGTATTGTTGACATATCTTTGTCTTGATTTGGTTTCTTCCTGGAGCCAAAATTATTTTTATTCCTGAAATCCTTGAACATTTTTGTGAAGGCTTGATCATCGTACTTATTTTGGGGATTCTCTTTTGCACTGATCCTTGATTCTTCTTGTGCACAATAAGTCCAAAGTTTTTCAAATGTAGGATACTCCTTCCTTGTGTTCATCCTTGCGACAAATGCATCCCATGTCTTGGGAAGACCATTGAGTACTATGATTACCAATTCCTTTTCTGAAATGATCTCTTCAATAACTTGTAGTTGATATCTTAACTGAGAGATTTTCACAAAGTATGATGTTGTGCTGGCATCATCATTCATCTTCATGTCACAGAGCTCATTCTTCAGACTCATTACTTGTCCAATGTTTTTGACTGAGAAGAGGTTTGTTAGGGCATCGTACATCTTCTTTGATGAGTCAAGATGGTAGATGTAGGGTATCAAGTGGTATTTTATAGATTCCACTATGATACTCATGGCATTGGTATCACCATCTTTGAACTTCTCCATAACTACAACGTTATGCATTTCCTTCTCTTTTCCTTCTTCAAACTCTGGTTCCACAATCTTTCCTTTCACGATATCCAACACTTTATTATTGGCAAGGATGAGGTAAATCCTTGTCTTCCATGATATGAAGTTAGAAGCTCCATCTAACTTGTTTTCTAACTTCATAGAGTAAGTCATGGCTTCTTTGACTTGGTCAACCCTAGATTTGACCAAAAACTCAAACTTGACATCTTGGCTTACTGAGAGTACCAGGAGATGCATTAGGCTAGGGCACACTTGTCTATCTGGAAATTATGTCAATCCCTTCAATCAAGGTGCCTCAACAAGAGGTTTAGGGTTTCTGCAACTGCACCTACTAGTAACCCTAGCGATAGTGCTTTGGTGACTGCTCCTGTTAGAAAACCTAGCGATAGTTCTTCAATGAGATTAATATCCTTATGGCTATGCTCCCTTCTAGTGGTTAGAATGAATGAAGGAGGTGTGGACCGATAACCTATTAGAATATGATGGATGTGATTGTTTTACCATATACAATATCACTATTTTCACCCAACCATAGGCTAGTGCCACCCTCCGAGCACCTTAACCTTGACAGATAATCACTCTAGAAGAAAACCCTAGGCTAGATAGCCAAACAAAGGGTAGCACACCTTTCTCCAAAGATAACACACCAAACAATAGTTGATCAGATAATCCAACTCATAACCAAGTAGTCCAAGCCAAAATGTAATCTTCTAGCTGCAACAATTGCAATGACATCTCTCCTCCAGACTTGCGCACAAACTAGCTAACTGCAGTGCGCATAAGTGAGCTCTGTAGTTCTGAGAATGCCTTCCAGAATGAAGATTGGTTTCCTGTATTTATACTAATTTTGGCTAACTGCCTGGGTCGAATTCTCATTCTGGGTACCTATTTACTCAGTATATATTATTTCTTTTGGCCGACTTCTTCTCTTGGAGGCTAATAGCCTAATACAAATTATCCTCTTGAGATGAATGGTCTTCTAGGGTTATTATCCAACTCATTAGGGTTTCTTCTTGCTTCCCAGAATATTCTATTCTTGTCAGGTTTACACGTGGAGGTAAATACCTCCTGCAACTACCATAATATCAACAAAAAGTTGGCATTGAGAGAGTAGATGTAGAAATCAATCCACAAGAGCAAGATGAGTTGTCCAGGTTTTACTATAGATGAGGATATTATCAAACAAAACTGAGACAAAATGACGGAGAAAAGGACAGAAGACATGATTCATGAGGCTTTGGAAGTGGAGAGAGAATTACAAAAGCCAAAGGGCATGACCAGAAACTCATAGTGGCCCTCATGAGTTTGAAATTTAGTCTTAGGAATGTCTGCCTCGTTCATTCATATCTGGTCGTAGCCAAAACAATGATCAATTTTAGTAAAGAACCGGGCACCACTCAATTCATCCTAGAGGTCATCAATGATAGGAATGAGAAATTTGTCTTTGATGGTGAGTTTGTTGAGGGTGCAGAAGCCATGTAACATGTGCCAAGAGCCTTCTTTCTTAAGGAACATGACCACATGAGAAGAATAGGGGCTCGTACTAGGATAGATAACACCCGTGGTGAGAAATTCTTGAACAATTTTCTCAATTTCATTTTTTTGGGAAAAGGGATGACGATAGGGATGAACATTGGCAGGAAGGTTGTCGGGGACAATGTGAATGTAATGATAATGAACACCATGGGAAGGAGGAATTCCGTGGGGAGTGGAAAAAACAACTTGATGTTTGGAGAGGATGGATTGGAGGTCCTGCATCACAGAGGGTGTCTCAGTGGCGTGAATGACATGGAGTTGTGCAACAATTATAGAATGACCTTTTTTGAGGATATTTTCCATGCGATGGGAAGTGATGATCTCTAGGGAACTGATGGTGATTCCTTAGAGATTATATTTTTGGCCCTCCTATTTGAATTTCATGGTTAATTCATTAAAATCCATGTGAATGGGACCCAGAGTCCTTAGCCATTTTGTACCCAACACAATGTGACAACCACCCATGTCGATAGCAAACATATGAGATTTCATGCGGTATTGACAAATTTGGAGATGCACATTTTCACAATGCCCCCCGCATTTCATGGACCTGCCATTGGCAATCATGATTTGAAAATGATTGAATACACAAATATAACAATTATTTTGTTGGGAAATGCAACGATGAATAAAATTATGGGTGCTTCCACTATCAACAAGGATGATGAACTTCCTATGCTTAATGTACCTAATTAGCTTGAGGGTTTGGGGAGCAGAGAACCCAATGAGAGCATTCATGGAAATGTACAGTTCAACTTCAGGAGGGTCGGAGGGTGGGGTCATGTCAGTGGGTTCAGGTGACTTGGGAGCAGGGGGGCCTTGACATCATCTTCCGAAAAATCCTTGGAGATGACAATACAAATATTTTGTTACTTACACTTGTGCCCAGGAAAATATTTGTCATCACAATTATAACAAAGGACTTTGAGTTGGCATTCATCCATTTCTTCCCTCGTCAATTTATGGATCTTTAGTGGAGTGGAAGGAGGAGTGGGAGTGACTGTTTTAGGATGAGGAATAAAGGATGGTTTTCAGGTTTGAGAAGAGACAAAATGTTGTGCTTCCTTAGATATTTTAATAAATTCCACCCAACTTTGAGGCCAAGCCATGAGGACATGGGCACAGATATAATCCTTGAGGCCAGTGATAAAACATTCTCGGAAAAAAGCATCATACATGCCCTCTATACAGAAATCCAACCGCTCAAAAGAGGTTATAAAGTCTTCCATTGTACCAATTTTTTTCAACTTTGTCAAATGAACTAAATGGTTAGTTTCAGTGTCAAAGAGTTCATAAATCTCTTATAAAAATTTTGTCCAAGCCACATACCCTTGGCGGGCATTTTTTGGCAATTTTCTTGATCTATATGGAGAACACCATACTGGATTTTGGCCAACTCATCTGTAATTCCATACAAAGAGAAATAATGTTCCGTTTGAGTTACCCAACCAGTGGGATCTGATCCATCAAATTTGTTCACATCCACATGCGGAAGGCGTAGGTCACGTTGAAAGTGATGAGGTTGAAAAGTCGGGGAATTAGAGAAAATTTCACCTTCAAAGTGAAAAGGTGGATCAAAGGAGGGAATATATGTAGGGAAATTAATCTTGGCACAGATCTTGATAGTGAAGGATGCAATATGGGTAGCGAGGTCTTGTTTGATGGTTTCCATTTTGGTGTCTATGGAGGATTGCATGTTTTTATTGAAGGTGTAAAAATTGGCATGTATGGAGGAATGCATGTTTTTATTGATGGTGGAAAAATTAATAAACAATTAATAAGGTAGAGAACAAACAAACAAATTAATAAACAAACAAGTAATTAATTAATTATTAAAACAATTAATTAATTAATTAAACAAACAATTATAAACTAAAAAATTATAATTATTGATTTCATTTCAATAAGTCGGATCCTTACAATAACTTTTCAAGTATTTATATACATGTTATATTCTCTTTTCCTTCATTTTTCAAAAACGCTTTCCTGATGATGGACCACACTAGTTTGGTCTGAAACGTCGAAAAACATAAAACCTATGCGATGGATCTGAAAGTACTCTCTGAACAAAAAAATAAAATTTCTAGACAAACCTGGGATGTGCAGAACACCAGTCAGTGTTCTAATCCTTCCATATATGAGCCTCAACTTGAATTTTCCTCATCCTATGATTTTGGTTGTCGAATCATCACCTAAGAAAACATTACTTCCATCATACCTTTCAATTCGCAGAACCACTCCCTGTGGGGAGTCATATGAAATGATGCACCAGAGTCAACCAACAAGGCCTCATGATCTGCATGTGTGATTGAAGAAGCCAAGTACACATCCCTTTCTTCTTCCTTGGAGGTATTTTCTTATGTTGAAGGAGATTCTTTAGATCCCTTCTTTTTCTCAACTTTGGGTCTACACTACTTCTTGTAGTGCCCTTATTTTCCACATCTCCAACATACCTTTACAAAATTTCCAGGAGATTTATATGTACCCTTAGACTTAGATCTCCGAATTGAGAACTTAGATCTATTTCTTTCCTGGGAACGTCCTCTTGTAAATAATGAGTCTGTGCTCTGTCCTTCCATATTCTTCCGTCTCATCTCCTCCGACAACAAGGATGAGACCAATTCATAAAAATTTAAGGCAGTTGTATTAGTACCTATGACCACAACTAGACTATCCCACAAGTCTGGTAAAGAACACAATAAACTGATACATTTAACTTCATCTAAAATTTTAATCTCAACAAATATTAACCGACTTACCACAGTATTGAAGGCATTCAAATTCTCTGCCACCGAGTCTCCATATCTCATCCTCAAGATATACAACTTCTTTCTCAGGAATAGGTTATTCACTAGGGAATTAGACTGACACAACTTCCCCAACTTATCCCATAAATCCTTGACTGTAGCTTCCTCTGACACATTCAGTAATACTGAATCTAAGAGACACAGTCGGATTGTGCTCTTCACCTTCCAATCAAAATTTTTCCAGTGATCTGTTGAAGTTCCTGTAGGTGGGGTACCTGGATCTACCGCGATCCATTGATATTTGCCCACCAACAGATCTTCCATATTGAGCTTCCACAACTCAAAAATTTTCCCATTAAACTTCTCGATCTCCATTTTTGAATTGCTCGCCATTTCTTTTCACCTGAAAAATCAATACCACAGATCTCCCACTATAACAAGGATTTTCATAGTCTCGAGCCAAACCCTTGACCAAAAAGGCATCCCCCTGAAGCCAACAATGATCTGATACCAAATGTATATTTTAACCTTTTACAATATTTACTGCAAACATATTTTCAATAAAAGAACAAAAAAGATACAATGGAAAATACAAACATTACCAGTAGATTTTTCCCCTAGAAACCCAAACCGGGAAAACCAACATATTCTATATTCATTCATCGCATTACATTGTTTACAATACAATATACATATATGATCCATCGGCATAAAAAACCCTAAAACAATGACCTGGATTAGTCAAAAACCCTAATTCCTTAACAAAAAATAGAAAACCATCGGCAAAGAAACCATGTGCCGAAAAACCACCTAAATATGTGACACGTTTCTCGAGGAATAAATTTTTTTCTTGGGGGCGCTGCCCCTGAATCCTCCTCAAATTCCCTCTGCTATAGCTCTCTGATATATGTGCAGGGTCCAACAGTAGTACTCATCCCAATATCTCAGGGCACCAACTAAGGAGGCTAGATCGTTCCCTTATCCGTACTACCCGACTACCTAGGTACTAGAGAGTATCTTCCCGAGTGTCGTTCTCAGTGGCACTATAGCATTTAGAAGGCCGATTCATTTATCTATGGAGAGCTTCATGACATCTAGGTCGATTCGTATACAGGTGTTGTCTGATGTGCTACCACTCGAATGGGTACCAACAAGGGTTACAAGGGTGGCCAACAAATTTGCACTTGAGTACCTGCTATAGTGGGAAAACCCCCCTATGGAATACAATAGGGTTCAACATGTAGGTAGAGCTAACCATATAAAGTATCCTACTTTTTAACAACTACCCTGACTATACCCCACATTCATGCATAAAACACAAAGTAAAAGGATCTGGTATCTCTACCTAAAAATCCACGTCCAATGTTGATCCTTTTGCATTCAATTATTCCTCGACGACAAGTCTCCTCCCAAGGATGACCTACATTCATAAATAGACAAACAAAGAACTATGAACATGCATCTTATATATGAATTAGTGGGTTAGATGTCATAATAAAACATGAATCAAACATAAAGATTGAACACATCATATGGCGGGACAAAAAAAATACTTCTTTTTATTAATCTCACAAAGTCACTTACAATGAAATCGATGACTGCTCCTAGAACCTAGTCTGGGCTCCTCTTCACCAAGCTCCAATTTATTCCATGTATCCTTCTCCTCTCACAATTCTCTCTAGGGAAATGACATAGGCTTATGAATGAGGAAAAAGGCAAGAATAGGGAATTTTGTCTCAAATCTCACAATGTGGCTGCAAATTCTTGGGGCAAGGGGGGAAAGTGAAATGGGCAGAGTTTCACTTATGCTTAGCTTTTGACTGAGACCCCAATACCTCATTTTATATGAAAAAAGGATGGTTATTCGGTTGGGTGACGGGCTATAGGTGGTGGAACAGTTGGGAAACTGCCAAATAGCCCGTAATATCAACGAATTCTTTGCAAATTTTTAATTTTTTCAACTTCTGTGGGTATACGTGTGCTGTAATGGTGTATATAGCGTACGTATGTGAATTGTAGTGGTGCAGCCGACGTATGTACGTGGGAAATAGTGGTGTAAGGTGCGTAGATCTTCAAAAATAGTGTTTTTAAGAAGAGTTGCTCAGTAATGGATTGAAAAAAATAGCAAGTAAGATGGCCTGATGCCAGGTATGCATGTATGGTGAAATTTAGGGTTATAATAGATGCCCCCTAATGTGTGAGGTCATAAGAGCATATGATGGCTGAAATACATTACAAATATTCACCAACGTATGAAGCGAGTGAGCCCGGGACTAGAGTTCAAGAGGCGCCATCTGCAAAATAACAATTGTCTCACCGAGGCAGGCATACCCATGCCTAGGATGAAATAAATCACGGCTTCCAATCAAATACACTGCAGATCCATATCATATAACTATATAATGTGTAGCCGCGAGAAATACACAATGTATCTACATCTCAAAATCAAAGATATACATGTATAGTATCCATCTTCAAGAAACCAATGACACCCGATGGCTGGAGATGAGGCCTTCAAAGCTTGAGAAACAAATTCAAGATATTCATAACTCAAGTAGAAGTGTAATGTGAGTGTATGACTTCACTACCCATAGGTCTTCAATGACTTGTTGGGGAACAAACAAGAGGATCTCGGTGATAAGGTAGAGAACTTCAGTGATTTTGAACAAGGACTTGATTGGACTTTCAGGATGGTCAGGCATGAGGGAAAGAGACAAACTACAGAAGGGCTGACTCAGGCTTAGTAAAAACTTCCCTTGGACAACAGTACGATAGATGATTAGACTCAAGCAACATGAAATTGACATAAGTTCACGATGCAAGAGGTAACACAAACTCTCCATGTGTTTGGAAGAATAACCGAATGGAGGAGGACACATATCTATGTAGCGAGAAAAACTTCCTAAGGTCATATTAAATCCCAAAGCTTGACGAACAAAAAAAAGAATGTGCTTTGTCCAATGGTGACTCATTGTGCTGCCACAAAAAGAAAATACTTTTCCCATCCTCTTTTTGGGGTATATTTGATTTCTTTTTCTCTTTTTCAATATTTTGAAAGAGCTTGAAAAAGAAAAAAATAATGCTACGTTACAAAGGAGGAACGAGAGTCGCAAGAATACTAGTTCCAAGCGCAAGGAACACACTAATGCTCAGAGAAAGAGGACATGTGTAGGAAAATGACACTCAGGAAAATTCCTCCATGGGTCAAGGTGTCAAGATGCAAAGGCAAAGTGCTACAAGGATTGCGTATAAGGCATGCTTCAGAGGTTCAGTTGAGAGCAACATGGAGCCAACATTAGGCCAAAAATATAGAAATGCAAATATGATTGATAGGACACGATGAAACCCCCTTCAATGTATTTTTTATGAGCCCAGAGAAGGTAAGCTCGGTAGTTTTTCATTTTTAGAGAGTCTGAAAAAGCATAAAAGAAGACTCCATTGGGGTACCTTTTTCGAAGGTAGTCTAGTCAGCTCGAAAAGGGGTAAACTAGCACCGAAAATACGTCTATTCAAAGCCATTTTAATGAGTGTGACAAAGACAAGATCACTCGACAATATTTTCAATTTTAAGGAGTCTGAAAAGAGCTTAACTATGGACTTGCTGCCTTTTTCTAGATTTAGTCTCCTTAGCCTGAAAAAGTAAACTTTACTTAGGAGAACTCTCTCGGTGAGATGAATATCCTGAGGTGTACCTCTTTTCTACTTAATCTACAGGCCAAAAAAAGTGGTAAACTCATGCCAGTAAATATTTTTCTGGACCCATTCAACAAGTGTGGAAGAACAAGGTCACTCGATGATCTTTTCAATTTTAAGGACTCTGAAAAGAGATTAACTATGGACTCCGTAGGGGATGTTCTTCTGGACCAATTTAACGAGTGTGAAGAAACAAGGTCACTCGACGATGTTTTCAATTTTAGGGAGTCTGAAAAGAGCTTAACTATGGAATCTGTGGGGGTTCCTTTTTCATAAATTTAGTCCCTTAGGCCCGAAAAAGGGTTAAAATTATACATGAGAATACTCTTCTAGCAACCTAAGTTCCTAGAGTATACCTTTTTTCATAAAATTCACCATCTAGACCGAAAAAGGGGTAAACTACCGTTGGACAAATGTTCCTTCAAATTTTAGTTTGGCGAGAATGAAGGACAACAAGATCGCTCGACAATATTTTCATGTTTAGAGAGTCTGAAAAGGGCTTCAAGAAGACTCCAGGGGGCTATGAATCATGTATGAAACTGGTTCAGGTAGAGCCCACTGCTAGGCTCAACCAAGAGTCTCTTCGACAATCAACTTGTAAAGTCTCCCAAAAGGGAAGAAAACACAAACTATGGTGTAAGTCCTCCCACGATATAGAAATCATAGTCATGGCTTCAAGGAAATCCCCATTTGAAGGAAATTCAAAATCCGAGAAATCACGCAAACGAGGGTCAACAATCCTAGAGGGTGAAGTAAACTGACCATATTCCATATTATGATGGAGGCTCTGTCTAGGACTGGCATAGTCTATTAGTGAAGAATCACAAGCACGAGGGGTTGAGGATCTCCAAACAACAAGATCAGATTCAGAAGGAGACTCAAGATCACTTGGACCAAGAGGGGGAAGCAAAGGCTCCCATGCCCCCATTGGATAAACCAATGGATCAATTGCCGAGATCAAGTCTCGAGAAGAAAAACATGATTGTACAGGTTCCTTCTCAGAAGCAATTGAACACCAAGGATAAGACACCACATAATTAACCTATGGCGGGTTAGAGTCTACACAAACACTGGGAACATGTAAAGGGGTAGCGGGAAATAACATCAAATTATGATGGTGATTATTAGATGCCAACTGGTCGATAGTGATAATGCTTCCATTATGAGTGAAAAGCATCACCTGGAAGAGCGTAGACACCACAATGTTCATAGCATATACATAATCACGCTTGAGAAGCATATTACAATCTAATGGGCCTTGAACCACTATAACATCAATAAGGACAATCTTCCCACCTAATGAGATGGGAAACTGAAGAAGAATCCCCAAATATTCACTAGCATGTCTGTCGAAAGCCAACAACTCATGTGAAGTAGACACAAGCTCGGGAGATCCCAAGACTTTCCGAATCGAGGAGGATAAAATACTTGCAGTGCTCCTTCATCCACAATACATTGATAAATTTTTGTTGAATTAACTTCAACCATTATTTGAAAGAGTGTGGAAGAAGGAAGATGAGGCTCAACAAGGTCATTCCAATCAAAGGAAACCATCCTAGGGATTGGAGGGGGTTTTCTTGAAATGCGTGGGATGCCCCCTTGTTTTGAAAGTACTGAACTGGAAATGATAAAAAAATAGTCGGTAGAAACATCACTCTCTAAGAGAAGAGTAGGATCAACTGAATATTGCATCGGCATAACCACTTTTGTAGACTCAACACTCTCCAAGAGAAGAGCGGGATCAACCGAAGACTACATTGGCATGACAACTTTGGTAGAATAAACACTCTCTAAGAGAAGAGTGGGATCAACTGAATACTATATCGGCGTGACCACTTTCTCAAACAATGGATGAATAGACTGCGAGACAACATGGCCTAAAGGCACCTCACCCCCCAAAATAGGAGTGGGATAAATTGATGACTGCATCGACATGACCTCTTTCTCAACCAATGGATGAATAGGTTGCGAGACTACATGTTCTAAAGGAACCTAACCCCCCAAAAGAGGAGTGGGATCAACCAATGAGTACATCACCATGACGAATTTCTCAACCAATGGATGAATAGACTGTGAGGAAACCTCATAAAAATCAGAATCAGAAGAGCTTGGAGACAAGGACCACAATCTTTGTACCTCTGGAAGGCCAGGGTATAAATGAGTAAGGTGATCTCCCTTGCAAAGCTTACAAGGGAACTTAGGCTTAGATCCTATCTATCTAGGTTTCTCAACAGAATAAATGCCCCCAACATGACAAGCAACAGCTGGTTTCACATCTCCAACATGACTTGCAGAGATTGGTGATGGGTCGATAACATGACTGGTAGAGGCTACAAACCTATTACCAATATGACTAGTAGTGACTGGATTTTTTCCCCCAACATGACTTGCAAAGGCTGGGTGTTTTCCCCCACCATGAATTGCAGAGGCTGTGTGCTGGTATTCAACATGAATTGCAGAGGTTGACGAACTATCTCCAACATGACTCGCAGAGGTTGGTGATTTCTTCTTCCTATTTTCCTCTTTCTCCTTCGTTTAGACTTTTGGTTACTAGTAACTATACTTTCACCAAAGGCGAGAGGAGGAGGAGAAGTCTTTGTTGACAAAGGAACATTAACATGGTGACCATGAAATAAAGTGCCTAATTGAGAAGCATTAAGAGAATTCCAGACATTTGGAATGGTGCCCAACCAAACCGGTAGTCCCACATTCAACTTAGGAATCTACAATGTGGCCATCAAAGGGACACAAACGTTTCCGAAGAAAGGAAAAGCACAAGAATCCCCTTGTGAAGGGTTTCCTTGGTTGGTATCGTCGGGAAATTTATGCATGAAGCTCTTATGCATAGGCTCTCCCCTTGCGGGATCATTCAAATACGTAAAAGTCTCACACACTGACTTTGACAAACCAGTGTTACCAAAACAACGCCTATAAAGAGGTGGCTCCACGTTTCTAAGTGAAAGACCTTAACATCCTCATGACCGACAAAGTGGGCGATCTACCACCCTAGGTTAGAGGCTGAAATAAATGACTGACTAACTCACTATGGAAAACTAAGGAGCACAAAGAACACAGTAAAATTTCCTAAAGGAAAATCAAGAAAATGACTAACTAGTAGGAAGAACAGTTACGCCAACCAACACTAGAGAAACTTACCGGTGCAAGTGAAACTCAAACACGGAAGCACCCTATGGGTATACTCTGCAAAGCATGGCTCGACGTCTGCCCTAGGTATCGCGGTATACCCCTGCAGTCATCTATGTAAGTCCCTAAAATAAAGGAAAGTAGGTTGTCAGATCACGAATAGTCACCAGGAGGGTACAGTTGACAGTCGGGTGGACTACAATGAGCAGGGTATCAAGCCAAAAACCTATCGAGGGTATCGAAAGAAAGTGTTCTAGAAGACAACCGAGGAATTCGAACGAATTCAAGATCCATGAAGTTCCATGGAAAATGTGACCGACATAATCCCAAGACAAGTCCTCTATATGCGTTCCCCACTACGCTTGGTCTGGATTTGGAGGGGTTATCTCTGCTACCTTTCCGTAGAAAACCTCGTGTTTATCTCCTATGTTAGAGGGTGGTCCCAGATAACTTTCACGTTTACTGGACTTTTGATACTCCCTAGCACTGATTCCTATGTTTGTTTTTAAAGCCTTGAAGAGTTTCCTCTTCAACGTAAATCAAGGCTCTATCCTAGACTAGTTGATGGACCCTACAAACATAAAGTCTAATAAATTTTAGATTAG
>ML783695.1:647890-675026 GCA_009831015.1 Picea engelmannii
CGGGGATCGCACCCGGCCTGAGCCACACCAACCCTTAACATGGTTGGATTTTTTGTCCCCGCAGGTTTCGAACCGGTGACTTTAACATCACGGAGTGGCTTAACAACACACTCCGTCACCGACTGTCCTATACCTCGGGGACTGTAGTGCAACTGATGTTGTTAAGACTCTTGCAAAAAAATAAACTTATAAGAACACTAGCAAAGAATGATTATCTTTCTTATTTTTCTTTTGAAATGCTTTTAAGAAGAGAAGAAAACATAACACTATGCTATTTTTTTTTTTTTAATTTTTATTCTTCAAAAAAGAAACTTGAAATAAATTATTTTTCTTTTTCTTTAAAGCAAGCACAAGGGGAAAAAGTGAAGACAAGACAATACCAAAACTGAATTCTCGCCCACTGCAAATCGTAGGGAGCCAATGAAGATACCAAATAGGCTGATCAGAAAAGACTCACAAACTCGTCTAAAACCCTTTCAAAGAAAACACAAGAAATCTTTAAAAGATAAGCAAACTGATGTCAAACCCAGGCTAAATACTGTAACAATAGAGACCAGTACTAGATCAAGAAAACCCTGAGAAATATGAATTCAATTAGGGAGCATGTTGATTGCCTCTTCTTACAAAAAATATCTCTTGACACAGGCACACAACTGACACTTAAGCAACCTGCATATGTACACAGGCTGTCTAAAGGTAGGGCACGTATGTATGCGTGCATACCCACTATATGCCGCGTAGACCTCTGTAACTTCTCAAAAAAAAGAAAACTAACAGTTAGATTGACAAGGCAAGGAGTACTGGTATGGAAGAACATAATCCCTTAAAGGCTCAACAGCTTACAAAGAACTCAAAAAGGTATTCAAACCAATTAAAACACCCAAAAATATCCCCTAAAAACCCTAGAGGCTTCCCAAGTATGGTCTCCAATTCTGCTATAGTGGGAAAACCCCCCTATGGACTACACTAGGTTTCAACATGTATTTAGAGCTAACCGTCTAAAGTCTCCTACTTTTTAACAACTACCTCGACTATACCCCACATTCATGCATAAAACACAAAGTAAAAGGATTAGGTAACTCTACCTTAAACTCCACGTCCGGTGTCGATCCTTTTGTGTTCGGTTGTTCCTTGACTACAAGTCTCCTCCCAAGGCCAACCTACATTCATAAACAGACAAACAAATAACTACTAACATGCATATTATATATGAATTATTGGTTTAGATGTCATAATAAAACATGAATCAAACATAAATATTGAACACATCATATAGCGGGACATAAAAAGTACTTCTTTTTATTAATCTCAAAAATTCACTTACAATGCGATCGACGACTGCTCCTCGAACCTGGTTCAGGATCCTATTCACCAAGCTCCAACAGTTTCCACGTATCCTTCTCCTTTGACAATTCTCTCTAGGAAAATGACATAGGCTTATGAATGAGGAAAAAGGAAAGAATAGGGAATTCTGGCTTAAAACTCACAATGTGGCTGCAAATTCTTGGGGCAAGGGGGGAAAGTGAAATGGGCAGAGTTTCAATTTTCTTATGCTTAGATTTTGAATGAGACCCCAAAACCTCCTTTTATATGACAAAAGGATGGTTATTCGATTGGGTAATGGGTTATAGGCGGTGGAACGGTTGGGAAACTACCCAATAGTCCATAATCTCAACGAATTCCTTGCAACTTTTTAATTTTTGCAACTTTTGTGGGTATACGCGGGATGTAATGGTGAAGATATCATATGTATGCGAGATGTAGTGGTGAAACCGATGTATGTGTGTGGGCAGTAGTGGTGCAGGGCACATACATCTTCAAAAATAGTGTTTTTAAGAAGCGCTGCTCAGTAATGGCTTGGCAAAAATAACTAGTAAGATGGCCTGATGCCAGGTATGCATGTATGGTGCAATTTAGGGTTATAAAAATACCACTTGTATTTCCTACATGTATGACTCCTTGACTGCGGGTTTATGAACGTAATGATAGATATTTTTAGCTTTAAGACGCCAAAATACGTCTCTACCCTGAAAAATAAATTAACCCATAATTTTCTACCAAGGAAAGTGCTTTGATACCACTTGTAGTATTCCAGATATAAAATAGTATGCAGAACAAAAATATTTTAGTTAGAAATGGAAGAACACAATGATATAACCAAAACAATACCAGGATAATACCAGAATAACACTAGAAGGAGTACCTTAATTAACGATATAAGTTTTAGCTTTCCTCTTCAAGGGGGAAACCTCCAGTAGAGCAGAGCTCTATTACAATAATATCCAAGAAAAAACTTATCATACCCTCTACTCCTATTTATAATAAATCTGTCTATCCAAAAGAACAATCTAGACGAAGATCCTTCTAGAAGTAGAAACTTCTATTAGGTCTTCTTACATTTGAATTATTCTTCCTTATTGACGGGCCTTATTAATATTGGCCTTTATTACATGGAAATATATTATTCTACCTACATGAGGGGTTAGGGAGGTTAGGTCCCCAACAATATCATTGCAAAATAAATGGGTTTATAGGTTGAGGGAAGAAGATGGAGGAAAAAAGCGGTACAAGGCCAGACTTTCTGTAAAGGGGTTTTTAAAAAAGAAAGGTATATATTTTGATGAAATATTTTCTCTTGTTGTTAAAATGACTTCAATCAGGACTATTTCAATTCTTGTGGTAGTATAATATTTGCATCTTGAAAAGTTATATGTAAAAACAAGTTTTCTCCATGGGGATTTGGACGAAGAGATTTATATGTAGTAGCCACATGGGTATGAGGTCAAAGGAAAGGAGAATTTGGTATGTAGGTAGAATAAGAGCTTGCATGGCCTAAATAAAGATCCAAGTTAGTGGTATTTAAAGTTTGACAGGTTTATGACATAACAAGGTTATAGTAGATGTCATTCTGATCATTGTGTTTATTTTAAGAGGCTAGGAAATGGACGCTATATTATCTTTCTATTGTATGCAGATGACATGCTTGTTGCAAGGTCTAACATGCAGGATATAAATGTGCTAAAAAAAAATAGACAATTCATTTGTGATGAAGGATTTGGGTGCTGCAAAGAAAATCCTTGGTATGAGAATAATAAGATACAGGAAAAATCACAAATTGATATTGTCTCAAGTTGATTACTTAAATAAGGTGTTGGAGAGGTTTAAAATGCAGAATGAAAAACCAATTAGTACACCTTTGTCCAGCCATTTCAAATTAACCAAGGAAATATGTCCCAAGACACAAGATACGATAGAATACATGTCCAAGGTACCTTATTCATCAACAATTGGTAGTTTGATGTATGTTATGGTGTGCACAAGACTAGATTTTTCAAATGTAGTACAAGTTGTGACCGATTATATGAACAATCCAGGTAAAGAACATTCGGAGGTAGTAAAGTGGATTCTCAGGTATTTGAGAGGTACTATTACTCATGCATTATGTTTTGGATCTTTAAACATTGTTCTAAAAGGATATGTTGATTCAAATATGGCAGGTGATAAATATAGCAAGAGGAGCACCTAAGGGTATGTTTTTACTATAGGTGGGACAATAATAAGTTGGATTTTGAAACTAAAAAGGTTGTTTCACTTTCAACAATGGAAGCAAAGTATGTTGTTGCTACATATTCTAGTAAAGGGATGATTTGGTTACAGAGGTTTATGGAGGAATTGGGAAAGAAGTAGAAGAATAAAAGGTTGTAGTGTGACAACCAGAGTGTCATTCATCTTGCAAAGAACTCAACCTTCCATTATAATACTAAGCATATACATCCCAGGTACCATTTCATACGATCCGTTTTGGAAGATGGACAATTGAAGTTGGAAAAGACACATACTAGACATAATTTTGCAAACATGTTAACAAAGGTAGTAACCATGGAGAAACTGATTTCCTTCTTAGTTTCAATTGGTCTTCAAGCATGAAGGTGAATATGAGAAATTTTATAGGTCTAAGATAGATCATAGTCCAATAGGGACAATAACAGTGGAGTTGTTGTGATCAATCTCCAAGTGGGAGATTGTTGGTTCTGGATCCCAATTATCTTCCTAATTGAGAGGTCTTGCTTTAGCATCATTTGGACCCCATTACATGATGGGGGGTGTGGATTCCCCCCCCAAATATTTCACTAGGAGGGGGTGATGAGAAATTTTGGATCCCCCCCAACGAGGGTTCGAGGGCAACGCCTCCGATGATAATAATTTGGGAAAATTTCCTTGTAAAATATTGTGATTTCATAGTCAATCTTGACCGTTCATTATAAGGTTACAGATCTGATGGTAGAAGTTATGTTATGCTTTTTTTACCTAGAAGGAAACCCTATTTTATGAGGGAATTGTATTGTGGCTATGTATGTGAGTGAATATTGTATTCTAAGGGAGGAGATTGTGAGAAAAAAAGAGGAAGTTACAATGAGTATGTTGTAGCTTGTATCCCTTCATTTGTTGGACAATAATAAAAGGAAGAACCTAGAAATTTCTTTAGTGGACGTATCCCACACTGGGTGATTCACATATATTAGTGTCTCTATTGTATTGTGTATCTTCTGTGTTTTATTTATGCATTTGTTTTATTTTATTGCTCCGTGATCCTGTTTTTCTAACATCTAAAACATTTGGGACAGAACCCACTTGGGAAACCTTTGTTGATTCCCTCAAGGAGGAATTCTACCCCATTGGAAACTACGATGACCAATACACGAGATGGAAAACTTTGCATCAAGAGAGAGACCATACGATACCGTAGTACACCAATATATTCCATACCTTCCACTCAAAGGTGGGTATCAAATACTCCAAGAGGCACTTGGTTTTTAAGTACTGTAGTGGCCTACACGTGTACATCGAAACAAAGATGGATTTCTTGGAAATATCCTCATTGGGAGCCACTTATTGATATGTTTTCAAAATCAAGAAAAAAATTAAGTAACATAATAAGTGGGAGTTTGGGTCTATAAATATGCCACAAAAAAAATGGTAAAGGTGGCCCTAACTCACAGAACAAAGGACAGATCAAGGATATCCAACCTCAAGACAACTAGTCCAAGATGAAGGAAAATAAGGGTAATGAGAAGTCAAAGAAGTATACTAGAAAGTGGTTTGAGTTCCACAAAATCTTGTATGACGATACCGATGAATGTCACTCAAAACAATCATTGTTGGATGATATTAAAGAAAAACAAGTGGAATTTGAATCAAACTCTAAATTAGAGCAGGATAAGGGAAAGTGAATCGTTGATGCAGAACCCAGTGCTACCATCACAACTACAAAAATCCATCTAGAAGAATAAGAGGATATTGAGAAGTGGGAGCACCTCTTCCATTTGTATATGTGGGTGAAGATGACTCCACTACATTTCATTGTTGAGAGCAGTGTCCATAAGAACTTGATCTCCACCAAGGTCATCAAGATATCGAAGTTGTCGATAATTTTACACCTCCAATCATACACCATTGCTTGGTTGATCCAAGGATGAGATATACATGTCATCCATCAATGTTTCCTATCCTACAGAATCAATCCCTTCAAATATGAGGTACTATGTGATGTTTCCTCACTTAAATTTTGTGATGTTCTTTTAGGAAAACCCTATATGTAGAAATGACACGTTGTTTATGAGTTTGGACCATGTAGTGTCTTTGTTACTTTGGGAGGCAAACTCTATAGGGTACTAGAGGTAGTGCTAACTACTGCAATTTATTTCTCTCGATAAAGTAGTGTCAAAAGTTAATCTCTCAAAATGTAAATTTTTTCCTCTTCATGGTTCAGTTGGAAGATGAATGGAAGGTCACTACATCTACCAAAGCCTTACCAAGGGGCCTCACTACATAGTAGAAATAGGTGGACAAGAATGTAGAGGAATAAAAATATATCTTTGCTTCACCTATGAGG
This sequence comes from Picea engelmannii, assembly GCA_009831015.1. NCBI lineage: Eukaryota > Viridiplantae > Streptophyta > Pinopsida > Pinales > Pinaceae > Picea > Picea engelmannii. The sequence goes on from ML783695.1 coordinate 653,784, forward strand.
GTGCCTCTGCACTGCTAGGTAAAACATTCAATTTAATTGATGTCTAGTTATCCTTTACCTAATGGCCCAATATATAGTTCCTCTCTTCTAGAGAAAGAGGAAATAAAACATCAAATTCATGAGCTCATCCAAAAGGATGGCATTAAACCAATATCCTCACCTTGTGGGATCGCAATCATATTGGTGCAGAAGAAGGATGTGACCTGGAGACTTTGTATTTATTACAAATCCCTAAAAATGATCACTATTAAGAATCAATACTCAATCCCCTGGATTGACGATTTTATTGATCATCTTAAGAGTGCCAAGTTATTTGGTAATATTCACATGAATTCAGGATACCACTAGGTACCGATCTAACAAAATAATGTATGGAAGACCACCTTCAAGTACAAATAAGGCCCTTTTGAGTGGTTAGTCATGACTTTTGGATTGAATAATGCTTCAGAATCATTCTTGAGGATGATGGATGATATCTTGCATTCATTCAAAAAATCATTTGTGGTCATATATTTGGATGAAATCCTCATCTTTAGTAGAAATTAGGTAGAACATTTGCAACACATTCAATAGATCCTGGGAACTCTGTGGCAACACAAGTTATATGCCAATATGGAGTAATGATCATTTGACATGCAAAGAATTTAGTATCTAGGATACATCGTGGATGAACATGGGGTGCATGTGGACCTAGCTAAGATACAAGTCATTCGCAATCGACCACCTCATACGACTCTAATAAATCTTGAAAACTTCTTAGGCCTTTCCAACTTATACCATAGGTTTATGTTGGGGTTTTGTTATATCACTTGGCCCTTAATCCAAGTGACCAAGGGTGGAGATAAAGCCAATTTTTCCTATTCTGAGTAAAAAACAAAGGCATTCGAGAATCTGAAACACCACCTATGCTCAATGCAAGTCCTCATTTTTCCAAATCTTCAACAACCATTCAATATTGAGACATATGCCTATAACTATGATATCGGTGCAATCCTCACTCAACATTGACATCTGGTGGCCTATCACAGAGAGACACTCTCTAATATTTTTTCTAGGTATCCCACCTGTTAGTCTCTACTTTTGTCTTGGTTTGAGTAAAAAACCCTTGTCCTAAAACCCTCCTTACCCATCCCTCTTTTTCCGTTTTCAGCTGTTTTCATTTTTTAATATTTTTTATATTTCATGGTTTGCATTAATTTTTGATGATTTATTTGAGTTTTGGTTATGAAAAAATTTGTTTAAACTAGAAGTGTCTCCTTTATGCCATTGGAATTTCAAATTTTATATTGTCAAAACGCGCTATGGGAATAAGCCTATTCCCATAGTGCCAAATAATCATGCCATATCGTGCGCCTATTATCCCGATTTAGTTATGATAACGAGATCATGAGCTAAGAGTTCGTGTGTTCCCACGAGAATTTGGTAATCATCTCTAAATCCAACATGTTCAGAACATAATCGCTATACACACGTGCAGGGTTCATTTCAAGATCCCATGTTATTTAATGATTATTATGTGATCAGTTCGAGTTGTTTTAAGTTCAACCCTGCATGAAGAAATACATGCATCCATTCAAAGCATCAAGCATATCAACAATTTTAGGAAGGAAATTCGGGACCCAAGGGCGTTAGTTGCAGATTTGAGTTGAAATGGCGCCAAAGCGTAGCGGACAAGTGGCCAGAATCGAACTAGAAGGTGGCGAACTCCTTGAAGCCTACACTCAAATGGCTCAAAGATTCAGAGACGCTGGGTGGTTTGAGTTCCTCACTACATTTCAAGGATATGACAAACGGGTTTCCATGGAATTTGCTTTGAATTTCGATGGTCGTGAAGTCAAAATCGGCAAAATGTTGATGCTGGTAACAGAGCAGACTATATCCAAGGCTTGCAGGCTCATGGTTGGAGGGGAAATATGGTGGAAGAAGGAACACGTGGTCACTGAGTTTGTGAATCAATTCCTCCTTCCAGAGAAGTAGAATCCGGATTGGAGAAGGGGAATTCCTCGCAGTTGGGTCTGACCCAAATGGCACACTGCCCTGGTGGTGATTCATAGATACATCACTTGCGAAGGGAGGTTTTCTTTGATCTATATCTATCATATCAAAATATTGATGCATCTAAACGATGACTATCCTTTAAACCTTCCTTATTTCCTGCTTAAAAGTTTGACAAAAATGTCCGAGAAGGTACAATCTATTTCCACTAATGCCAAGGGCAGTTTGTTCCATCAAGTCCTGATTAAAACCCTAGTCATGTATTCCCTAAATGAACTACAAAAGCCCTAGAATTGTCTCACAGAATCCTTAAAACTTGTTGTTAAGTCAAATAAGTCAAAAAAGGGCAGAGGGAGGAAAATTGTTAAACAGGGTTGAGATTTTGTTGATGAAAACCCTGTAAAAGACAAATCTTCTGATAGCAAGGAAACTAAAAAGAGCAGGAGTAAAAGACCTAGATGGGAGCCCGAACATGAGGTGCTTCCTGAGGAAGATGTCAGAGAAGAGATGGAGTCAGAAAATAATCCCATTGCTCAAACTGTAGTCAAGACTGAAATGCCATCCACCGGCAAAAAGAACGTTGCAGTCAAAGGAAAAAGGAAAAAGGGTGCGTGTGTATCACAAAAACCTCCGAGGAATTCAACTAGAGATACTAATAAGTATAGGCTGAACTCAAAATCAATGTTCAATCTTTCCATTAAATAAGAAAACACCATAATCATAGATGATGATTCTGAGGAGGTTGAAACAAGCACCAGGAAAAAAGCAAAGAGGACTCCTTTTCCCAAGAAATCTGTCAGCAAAGGAAAAGGAAAAATTTCACCACCTGCAGGACCTATAACGAGAGCCTCAACTAGATTAGCTAAGGCTACAGAGATGGCTAAAGGCATTAGTGAATTTCATGAAGAAACACAGGATTACATGGAAGATTCAGATTACTTACCAGATGTACCTGGAGCTGTGGACTCATCAAGTTCTGAAGAAGAACATAGCTCAAACTTGATTTCAAAATATCAGGTTAAAGCCAAAGAACCCAGTGTTACTTTAAATCTGAATGAAACTGCACCCTCTGAAGATTGTTCAGGATTCAAGGTCGAGATAAGAACTGATAAGGAAAAGATTAAAGAATTTCAGAAAACCATAAAACAGTTAAAGAAGGAAAAGATGCAGGTAGAATAGTGGAATGATCACCAGCAGGAAAGAATTCAAAGTCTTAAAAAGAAGAAGAAGGAGCAAAGGGCGATGCTTAAGGAACTCAGGGAAATCAATTTTAGACTTTACTGGCACAATGTTGTGTTAACCACAAAGCTCAAGCAGAAAAATGCCAAAGCCTCTGCTTCGATTTTATCTTAAAGGTAACATCAAGATCGGTTACAATTTTGTTTAAAGGTGCTCCAGGAGATATGGAAAATAATACTCGTTTTGATCAAGGAGATGCTAAGATATCGATCTGCTTTACAGATTTAACCAAAATCTCTATTTTGTAGAGTATTGCTGGCAATGTTTGTTATATTAAGTTGTTGAGGTGTGGACTATTTTGGAAATAGTAGCTCATTTTTGAGTGACATAATTTAGGATCTGGATACTCTTGGATTCTAGTCATTTAAAGTTGTCCTAGATAATAGGATCTGGTAGTTTCATAGTTGTTTTAAATAGACAGAAGACATACCTTATTGGGGTCGAAAATTTGGAGATCTATAGAGATTCTTTTTGGACATTATTGTAAAGGCATGTATGTTCAATTGACACTTAATAGCAAAGGCATATGGATGGTTAGACCTTCTCTTTTCTACTCTGTTATTTCATTTTCATGCTTGAATTTATTATTCAAATTGCAATGCTTTTGGTTCTTGAATGTTAATTTATAAAATGAAGATTTTGCTGTAGAGATAATTTTCAAGTAATGATTTCAAGTTGATACCCCTGTTTCTTTATGATATATTGAAACCAAACTTTGTGAAATTGACAAATTGAAGATTTCACTTTCTTTTCTTGAATTGGTTTACTCCATCTATGTATCTACCTATTATTTAGCCAGTGGGATATGCAATGTTTTAATCTTGATTTTCATGCCATGTTGTAAGCTTGACCCATTTTTCAACCATTAAACCAAAACCAAATCATAAAACCCTCAAAAATAATTTGCAATAAAATCAATGATGCCCTAGCTTGCCCTTACCAGTCGAGTGCAACTTTAGGGACTAACACCACCTATGAAAATGAGATGTAATCAATTGTGTAGGCATGTCGATAGTGGAATAATTATATTCTAGGAAAGGAAATGATCATCCACATTGATCACAAGCCTCTAAAATTCATGTAGACATAGGGAAAGTTATTGAATGACCAAAATCATAAGTGGTACACGTACTTGCTAGAATTCCATTTGATCATCAAGTACAAGAAGGGTAGCATAAACCGTGTTGTAGAATGACTTATCCAACCCTTGGTTTTGGTGCTAACCATAGTTATTAACTCATGTAGGCATGAGATCTAAGGGTGGCCCCAATTGTGTGGCAACGACCCTAAATTCATTGCTACATATCAGGCACTATGTGAAGGTAAATAAATTCCATACTTTCACCTCTAGGATACCCTTTTATGTTGTTTGGGACATATTTGTGCTCCTTGAAGTGAGCATATAAACATAATTTGGTATGCACATTACAGTCAGGTAGCAGGGAACTTAAGTGTGGAGAACATAGTGGGAATACTTCAGAAGTATTTATGCTAGCCAATACTCTGACAAGATGTCAACAAGTATATTATATTGTTCACTATTTGTGCCATTGCTAAACCTGCCATTAAGAAGAAAGGGTTGTAAACTCCTATACCTACCCCATACAAGCCCTGGAAGTCAGTCTCCATGGATTACATTTCAATTTTTCCCTCTACCAAGCATGATAATGATTTTGTCTATGTAGTTTTCAATCAATTCTCTAAGATGGACATTTTAGCGTCGTGTAAGATAAGTATCATAGTCAAAGCCACTCCTAAGCTCTTCTTTGAGCATGTTTGGGTTCATTTTGAAATACCACAGACCATTATTTCAGATAGGGATAGTATGTTCCTCAATACCTTATCGTCCATCTTGTTGTCTCTAATGGACAACAAGATGACCAAATTAAATACCTTCCACCCCCAAACAAATGGAAAAAAAAAGTGGTCAACAGGATGATTGTGCATATCCTACACATGTAAAACTCCAAGAATCCACATACATGGAATGAGAGGCTTCGATATTTTCAACACAGCTACAAAAGACTCCTCTAAAACTCTATTAGACATAACCATTTTCATATGTGATTGAGGTTCTAGACATTGGCCCCCATTGACATAGCTCTTCCCACTACCTCTTCATAGGAGATTCCTCCCATGATTAAACCAAGGTAGATAAATAAGACAAATTTGTTGAACAGATCCAACACATTAAAAAAAAAATTTCATCATATCTCATACAAAGACAATGCCAAGTATAAGTAGCAACATGATTAGCATATGTTTCCACATAGGTTTCGGGTTGGTGATAAGGTGTGGTTTCAATAGTAGAAAGAACACCTCCTAGGCCCCCATAGGAAGCTCATACCACTATGATATGGGACTTACATAATCACAAAGGTTGTGGATGAGAATGATTTTGAATTGAGTATTCCCCTTTTCCTTGGCTTGCACCTAATATTTAATGCAGAGCTACTTCAACCATATTTTCCACCTCTATTGGACATGTCGGAGGTGGCTGAGAATTTGGCCCCAATAGAAATAGATATTGAATCCATCGAGAAGGACACAATGGATCAGATCACGGACACCAATATAAAGGGAAACCGCTAGCAGAACATACAATTATATTGGGTTGTCGAAGTAGGATAACTTCTTCACTAAGGCAAGTAGATAACCAGGAGTCAAATTCAACAAAAGTTCCCCCATTTAATCAAGTAATTTTACGCAATGGGGAAAATTTCATCCTAATTGTAGAGGACTAATGTAGGTGGAGATTTATGGACACACATCTCTTCCATTGACTCAACAAGGTTCTCCATCTTAGCAATTTTTCGTCCATTTTTTTTCAGGTTCTAAACTTCTAAGGCCATTTTGAGGCCTTAAATGATGTATTTTAGAAATTTGGGGGCCTAGGTGGCCATGGCCTTCCTAGGCATGCCAACACTTGTAATTCTCGATTGCATATTTCCAATGAGCTATTGTGCACCCCAAACAGAGATCGTATGCAAAAAAATTTCCCCTAAGAAGTTCATGTTTCAACTAACCACTTAGAGGCCCACAATCCTTTTGGTGCTTCGTCTCCTAGGTCAAGGTTTTAGATTTTTAGGGGGTTTTACCCTTAGGTTTTATTACTTTATGTTAAAAGGTCATTTTCAACCTCTTGTAATGTCTTCTTTTGAATCAACATAACTGACACCTCTCTCTTCAGAGATAAGTTACCACCATTCTAGCTAGCTTGTATTGTTTTGCATTTTATAGTCTTTTCTTATTACATTCATTAATATAACTTGGGTTTCATTGTACTACTGTACTCTCTGCAATATTTATGTGTGTGTGTTTCCATTCATATTCCTAAATTTAATTTCATTCTCTATACAACCTAGATCACATAGGTACATCACCTTGGATCCATTATTGTGCATGAGATCACATGGGAGCATGGCATATGTACTTTAGAGTGTAGCATCTCACTTGTGTTCGCCCACAAGTTCTCATTGTAGGTTGATTGTAAGGTCTAAGCCCACATTATGTTTTCAACGTCCCTTACCTATCATATAAATAGAGGAAGGATAGAGTCTTTCCATTCACATATGTTCATTCACTTGATTAACTCTTGTGATGAGATGTGACCTAGAGAAGAGTGTGCACTAGATTCTCTCTCTCTCTCTCTCTAGAGTCTTCACATGTTATTTATCTCTCTATATCTCAAGTTCACAGGGATCCTTGGAGTATCTTGGAGCATCTTGGAGGTCTAGCATTGGGATTTATCCCTTGGATATTGGAGATTAGGGTTTTGTGATAAAACCCTAGAGTGGAATTGTGAAGAAACAAAGGAGAGGACATCACGCCTTGGAGAATGTGTTGGAGTGATTCTTGTACATTGGATCTTATTGATTGCTAGGGTTTTGCTAATTTTACCTAGCTATGGTTTGGATACATGAGAATATTTATATTAGTCTTGAGAGAAGGCTATGGTATGTACATGTATTTCATATAGGGAATATTAATGAAGTTTTTAGCTATCCAAAAATTGTGCAATTTCTATATTTGATTTTCAGCTATATATTTTCTTTATGCATTGTCACTCATAGATATATATCTCTTGATTATTTGAAATAAGTAGAAGGACAATTTTTAAGTGATTAGACATCTAAGTGAAGAATATAAGGGGTTGATTTTAATTCTATCGTACTAATGTTGTAGTGTTGTTATCACTATTACAAAAGAGTATTTTCAAATCTATTTATTCGTTGATAAGTTGCCCTAAAAGGGATGAAACTTATCCCTTTGGTTTTCTATATTTTCTCCTTGAATTGCTTGGAATTTTGTGTTACTTGGAAGTGAAACATTGTACTCTTTTCACTGCTATTTTGTACCTTGTTTTAGAACAACCCTAAGGTTGAAATTTCATAGGGCTAATATCCAAGAAACCTTCTATGTGGAAGGTGAAATTCTATTTTGCATTGAATTTTGAATTGCAACAAAATTTCATAGTGATCCACTTTATCAATATTTATAACACTTTATTCCTCTATCAAATCCCAAATCATCATCTCTATGATTTTCCATTGATGTCTCAAGCCAATCTTGCAATGAACTAGTCCACATAGTGATCTAGGAGGATCCCCCCAATTGATCCAATCACATGATCTCAAATTCTACAAAATATTTCTGCATGTCAAAGAGATCATCAAGAGCTTTCCAACACAATTTGAATGGGGTCATTCAAACATTGTACGCAAAAATTATGACATGTTGATGTTGAATAGATACATGTAAATAAAACAAGGTACATTGCTAACACGTGGACCAATAACATGCTAACACGTGGATGAATAAGAATGAAACACATACCAATCATGGCTTCAACGTGGCACTTCACATTCAATGTATGATGTATGTAGGCTACATTTAAAAAATTTCGTGATTCAATAATCCCCACCAATGTGGGATAGAACAAAAATAATGGGATTTACAAAATTATATTTTATCATGCCACCTGAAATTGGTATCATGCCAACCAACCAAATCATGTGCCATTAATGAAACACCATTAAGGGATCCAACAATGCTATTATTATGCCTTCTATACAATCCACAAGCTTTTAAATATAGTGTAAAATCATGCTACCTATGGAATGTGAGATATATCCCCATGAAAAAAAAAGGAGCAGATTCAATGGGATTTGAGCCATGTCCTTTTGTGCAAAAGATAAGCACCTTACCATTAGACAATGCACTTGAAGAGTGCTATGTAATGTATTGAATTTCATTTGAAGTGGTAGCAATATTCTTTATGGAGAAAATATGAAAGATAATGTTCTTTGTTGTGGGAAGAAGCCATTGAGGGTTGAAAGACCAATGTTATTGTCTTCCTAGAAGAAAAACAATGACTCTTTTGTATATCAGAGGCCATTCTTTAATGTAAAGAAGATGTAATTTTTTATTTTTCATAATTTAATGGATTGGTTCCTCTTTTGAAGCAGATCCAGAGACATAGCCCAGGAAGGGTGAAATTCTTTATAGATTTTTTAGTATTTTATATGATTATTGTAGTTCCATTCTCAATTTCAGTTATTTAAAATGATTAAGTCAATTTTAAACTAAATTATGGGAAAATTGAGAATCTTTTGCATAAGAATTCAAATTAGTACAAGAAAACAATTTTAGCACTAATTTTGGATTACATAGACCCCCCCAACTTATAAATAGTCTCTACAATGAACATAGGTGAATATGTTTGGATTTAGGTGGAAAAGAAGAACAAAAGGAACAAAGAAACTAGAACCCAAGCCATAAAAGTTCAAGCCTCTAAATTTATATTCCTGGTTGGATCTAGTAAGCCACCAACTACAGTGGCTAGTTAGGCTCCTTCCCCCCATTGCTAAGGATGTAGCCATGAATATTCATAGGATTGAGGAGGAATCCATCTAGAAGGAACAATGGTATGACCTCATTTATGCTCAATCTGGGTCTTTATATACCATTCTCCCCAATGTCCCTCATTCTCACTCAGGTGAATTTTCTGCACCAAGGGAATCCCATGTGGATAATGGTTTTATTGGATCTATGTTGCATAACCATCCTCACCCTAATCCCCTTGGACCTAGTGGATATGGTAACCCTTATGGTGGGTTTAGTGCTTCTCACCCTCAAGCCTTTGTTGGGTGTCCTTCAACACATTACAATTATCTTAACCCCCTTTAGGCTTCATCTCATACCTCATCCCAAGTAGGTAGTAGAACTTCATATGCCTCACCTCATGGACATCAACATGACATGGCCATGCTTGCGCTAGTTCCTCTTATGGTGGGTGTTGTATTCCAGAGATTAGAAGTAGGCATTCAAGAAGAGAGAGATACATTATAGGAGAAACAATAGGGACACACACGTACTCAAGAAGTGAGAGAGATTTGTGGGAAGGATATACATCCCATTTTGTATTCCATCTTCATGAGTATTTGTACAATAGAGAGATGGTTGGAGTGGTTGTACCCGATCCAACTGATCCTTCATTAGGTTATATTTATCCTCTATGTGCATTTACATACTTTATTACATGTATCCATACATTATTATGCTAGTGTATAATGTATGATGACTTATTATAAGGGCCTAAAAGGCCTCCCAACATCTCCTCCACACTCAAATCCTTGCTCGTCTTGAGTAAGAGTGCATATAAGTAATTACTTGTTACTCGTTAGCCTTTGTATTCAATATGTTAAATTTATGTGCAGTTAGTGAGTCTCCAGTTATTAGCTACCTCACCCAACAATGGTCCTCTTGACTCTCTTGTTACACCATTGTGACTTCAGAATGGTGCTTAATCCGGTTTTTTCTTATCTTGCCTCTGCACACACCCTACAATGGAACACCATGCTTTGTCCAACCTACTATTTTTTTTATTTCTGGCTTTCGAGGTCACAACTCAAGAACTATGATGCAACTATTATACTAGGGGAATCGATTAGTTCATTATATGTGCCATCGTATTTCTTTTAATCTCTTGTGTGTGTGTCTCATCATCTAATGTCTCTTTATTGAATGCTTTTAAATGCTGTCAAAACTATCTCAATTATTGCTCAATGTGCTCAATGTATGTGTGTTTTCTCTATCAAACTATTGCTTAGTCTAAAATATTTTCTTTTCTATTGGCTATGCTTCTTCAGTGCTTTCAAAATATATGGAATTTGCAATTTACATTACATGAAGGAGGACTCTTCTACAAATCAAGACTATGCATGATCATGACTTGATTGACTCGACTTATGACATAACTCAATTATACAAATATTTTTTTTGGTACCAAGCTTTTACAAACTCAATAAAATGTTGTTGATTGGGTATCGACCGATGTCATAAAAGAACCAATCTCATGAGCTACTTACATTACATAGGTGGAGGAGATTGTTTCCTTTTGAAGATGCACGTTTAACCCCCTCCTTTTATTTGATTCAATTAACTCAATTACACACTTGAATTAATCAAGACATTGACAACATTCCTCCTTTTATTTTCAACTTTACAAACTCATTCTAACTCAAACTCAACTAGACTAAGCTATATTTCACGTAACTCTTTTATAATATTTTATACTTAAGGACTCCATTTCCTTTTACATCACTTTAATGATATATTAATAATAATTATGCTCCATACTCCAACTATATATCAATTATATCCCATTCATGATTTACAATTTTCAACACTCTCAATGCTAACAAATTCTTGATTATAGAGTAACTAAAAGAACCATTTACATGCCTTTAAAACCATTAAATGTTTTACCAAAATCACTAAGGAAATGTCTTCTCTAAAATATTGCCACCATATCAAGGGTGCAACTACTCTTTATCAAATCCAAAATTATATTATTATTGATAATGATGCTTGGAAACTGGTGTTGTTATCTGCTAAAAATGAATTAGCATTGATGGGAAAGTATTCCACCGTAAGTATGGGAAATTGTTAATCCCTGAAGTTTTGGTGAAAGAAATATAATTAGTTTCATCACTGAGATGTTTTCTCGTTATAATAAATTCACATATGCTAATGTATATTTCGTTATATTGATTTTTGGTGAAAAATGTCATTTGATTGAAAATGGGCACTATCATGTTTTGGAATTGCATTAACTGCAACCACGTTGACACATTTATTTAATATATAAGCATATGAAGAGAAGCATTTTACTTGTGGGAAGAAGATGAAGACAAGTGTGAAATCCCATGTAACATTTCAGGTGCCATCATTTCCGACTTCTCCATCTTCAAGCTCCTCCAGTGCACCATTTCGTTGTGATACATATCGATCTTGATCTCACCGATGACACTTATGCATGTTCTCGCTATCGGATTCGTATCCATTGTTTCAAGAAAACATCTTCTGCATGTGCCTGTGAAAAGTTTTTGACTCTTCTCTTTCTTCTTTCCCAAAGATTAACAATGCGTCCCATTAGTAAAGAAATCCTCTGTTTCACATCAATTCTCTTGGTCTTTTCCTTTCTCCATCGAAGTCTCTCTCAATTGTACAACTTCTCATATTGCATAATCGGTTGTTTTTTCTATGCTTTCTTTCTACCAGCTCCAACATTATGTTTCTTCACGTGATAATTTCTTCCTCTTGTCCATGATATGGTGATGGCATGTTTAGTGAATCCTATCTCATCTGGTGACGTGTATGTTCAGAGAAGGTTTGAGACCTATCTCATTAGACTCCCCTTTTCATCCTGATTGCAGTGATACCTATCAATTTTTAGCCCTTTTTTTTCCTGTGGTCCTGAATGCTTTTTCGAAACCCCTACTTGGGACCTATTCCATCAAACTCCTATTTTCATCCTAATCACAATGATACCTATCATTTCTTAACCTTGTTTTTCCATGGACCCACCCGCCCTTTTCAACCACTTTTATTTACCACCTCTTCATATGTTTTCTCCTCACTATGGCCAACACTCGCAACCAAGACCTTGAAAACCACGTAGTTACCCACATTGAGTCCTAAATGGACCACCTAAAATAAAAATTGAAGAAGGACCTCAATTCTCACCTTGCCAGCCAGCTTGAATTCCACCTTGAGTCTCAAATTGATTCATTTATTTCCAAGGTCCTTGAAAATTTTCCCATTTATGGAATCCATTCCTCATCTGATCAACCTTCTAACCTCGAAGGTACCACTTCCTCCAATTCCCACCAGTATCAATCCAAAATTTCATCGTGATATATGTCTTCCACGAGTGGAGGTGAAAACATTCAATGGCTTGGATCCCACTAGTTGGGTCACTCAAATGGAACACTACTTCTCCTTGCATGGCGTCACTGATGACTTGGAAAAAAATCATTATGGTGTCCTCTATTTGGATCTTGAACGTTGACAATGGTAGCAATGGAATAACAAATCACGCCAAGGATATTTGACTTGGACCCAGTTTTTGGTTGAACTTTATGACCGCTTTGATACTGATGTAGACTCCTTGGGCCATCTGACCAAATTGAAACAATCATGTACAGTGGAAGAGTTTATAGATTCATTCGAGAAATTAGATTTCATAACATAGGGCATGTCTGATACTTTTTTTCCAAGAATGCTTTATTAGTGGCCTCAAGGATGACATCTGATCCCAAGACCACATGACTCACCCACAGACTTGTTGGAAGCTACTCGACGTGCCAAGGAAGCTCAACAAGATATTTTTTTCCAACATCACAAACCTTCTTTCCATATTCACCCTCACCCATCCACTCCATCCCCTCATCCCACCCTGCTCAAGAGCCAAAAATTAACCCGGGCATAAATGGAAAAACGTCAACTCAAAGGTCTTTTCTATTATTGTGATGAAAAATATTTTCTAGGACATAAGTGTAAGGAGAAAAAGTTGTTCATGGTCATGTCTTGGGATGTTGTTGAAGACAAGATCAAGGCTTCTCATGCAGTCGATCTACCTGAGCTATCTCCTATCACTCCATCATCTGATCCACCATAAGTTGAACTGGTCATTTCCTTGAATGCACTCACTGGCTTCTTTTCTCCCCAAACCCTCAAGCTAATTGGATACATTAAAAACTAGAAGGTCATCATCCTAATTGACATTGGTAGAAGTCATAATTTCATTCATCAACACATTGCTCAAGAAACCCATTGCTATATCCATGTAGTCAACAATTTTCAAATCATGATTGTCAATGGAGGTTCCATGAAATGTGGGGGGCATTGTGAAAATGTGTATCTCCAAATTGGCCAGTACAACCTGAAATCTCATATGTTCTCTATTGACATGGGTGGTTGTGACATTGTGTTGGGTGTTGAATGGTTACGCATTATCAGTCCCATCCTCATGGATTTTAAGGAATTGACCATGCATTTTCAATAGGAAGACCAATAGTATAATTTCCAAGGCATCACGGCAGGCTCCCCTGAGATCATCAATTCCCATTGAATGGAAAATCTCCTCAAAAAAGGACATTCCAAAATTATTTCCCAACTCAGTTCCATTCAAGAAGTTGAGACACCCTCTATGCATCCTTACCTCCAATCTATACTTTCCAAACACCACACTATTTTTTTCATTCCGCATGGCCCTCCCCATTCCCATGGTGTTCATGATCATTCCATTCCTCTAGTCTTGGGAAGTATTCCTCTCAATGTCTTCCTGTATCGTCATCCCTTTTCGCCGAAGAATGAAATTGAAAAAATTGTTCAAGAATTGCTCGACGTGGCTGTCATCTTCCATAGTACTAGCCCCTATTTGTCTCTTGTAGCCATGGTCCTAAAAAAACAAGGCATGTGGTGCATGTGTCCCTACTTTCGTGCTCTCAAAAAACTCACCATCATAGATAAGTTTCTCATTCATGTCATTGATGATATACTGGATGAATTGAGTGGTGCTCACTACTTTACTAAACTTGATCTTCGTTTTGGTTACAACTAGATACATATAAAAGAGGATGGCATTCCCAAGACAACCTTTCAAACTCACGAGGGCCACTATGAGTTCTTGGTCATGCCATTTTTCCTATGTAATTCCCCCTCCACTTTCCAAAGTCTCATGAATCATGTCTTTCATACTTTTCTCCGTCATTTTGTATTTTTTTTCTTTGATGATATTATCATCTATAGTAAAACATGGACAACCCATCTTTCCCATGCAGATCAAGTTCTCCATCTCCTTTCTCAGCACCAACTTTTCCTCAAACAATCTAAATGTTCCTTTGGAGCTTCAAAAGTGGAGTATTTGGGTCATATTGTTGGCCACGATGGTGTCAGGGTGGATCCTAAAAACATTGAAGCTATGCAGGATTGGCCTCGTCCCAAAACTCTCAAGATTTTGCATGGTTTTCTAGGTTTAATGGGACATTATAGAAAATTTGTTAAGAACTATGGGAAAATTGCATCCCCTCTCATTACTCTCCTTAAAAATAATTCTTTCAGTTGGACTCCTACAGTTGATCAATCCTTCCATGCTTTGAAAGAGGCTATGTTCACAGCTCCTGTCTTGACCCTTCTTGACTTCAAAAATACTTTTGTCCTAGAATGTGATGCATCTAGGAAAGGAATTGGTGCAGTCCTTATGCAAGATGACATGCCTTTGGCCTTCACTAGAAAATGACTGTTAGAGTGCCATATGGGCCAATCAATCTATGAAAAGGAAATGATGGTCATTCTGCATGATGTGGATCTCTGACGTCCTTATCTATTGGGGAGACACTTCCAAATTAAGAAATATCATCAGAGCCTCAAGTATTTTCTAGAGCAACGCCTTTCATCCCCAAAGAAAAAAAAATGGGTGACAAAGCTATTTGGATATGATTACGAGATCATTTACAATAAAGGAAAAGACAACGTGGTTGCAGATGCTCTTTCAAAGAAATATGAATATGAAGGGTCCCTCTTTTCTCTATCCGTCATTGTACCATGTTGGCTCCAAGATGCTCTCCAGGAATGATTGCAAGATCCCAAACTGTCATGTCTAATCCAACAATTGCAAGACAATTATCCAATTTCTCCATCGTACTCTTGGCACAATGAAGAGATTTTCTATAAAGATCATCTGTATTTAGGAAAACAATCATACCTTAAATCCATAGTGTTATCTAAGCCTCATGCTACACCCACAACTGGGCATTCTAGGTTTACCAAAACCTATGTCAGGGTCAAATGTTCTTTTTTATGGGATGGTATGAAACAAGAAATTCACACCTTTGTGGTGGAATGTGATGTTTGTCAATGCAACAAGGGATAAATAGTCAAATCCGCAAGCACACTACAACCACTTCTAATTCCACCCCCTATTTGGAGGGATATTTCTATGGATTTCATTGTTGGCTTACCTAAATTGGGCAATAAATCAGTCATCATGGTGGTCGTTGATCGTCTTTCCAAATATGCTCATTTCTTTTCTCTTCAACACCCATTCACTACCTCCACAAGTGCTCAACTTTTCATGGATCATGTCTTCAAGCTGCATGGAATGCCTCATTCCATTGTTTCTGACTGAGATCCCACTTTCACCAGTAATTTTTGGCAAGAATTGTTTAGGCTATAGGGCACCCAATTGCATATTAGCACAACATATCATCCCCAGATTGATGGTCAAACTGAAGTTGTCAACAAGTGTTTGGAAACATATTTGAGGTGTTTTTCATCCGAGAGGAAAAATTAGTGGGATCAATGGTTACCTCTGGATAAATGGTGCTACAACACTTCTTACCATACAACTACTCACATGACTCCTTTTGAAGCAGTATATGGACAAAATCCGTCTTCATTTATCTCATACATGCTCGTTTTCTTGAAGGTCCAAGAAGTTAACCAAAATCTTAGAGTTCAAGAGGCTATTCTCCGTACCCTCAAAAAGGATTTCATCCTGGCTCAGAATTGCATGAAACAAAAAGCAGATCAAGGTCGCTCAGAATGTCAATTTGTTGAAGGGGACCAGGTGTTTCTTCGACTGCAACCTTATAAGTAGAATTCACTCAAGGATGACCATTGTCATAATTTTGTGCCCAAATTTTGTGGTCCTTATATAGTTCTTAAGAATGTGGGATAGGTGGCCTATCAGTTGGATTTTCCTAGTGATTCTAAGATCCATCATGTTTTTCATGTTTCTTGCTTAAAGAAGGTGATTGGAAGTAAGTGTGAAACTCAAACTAGTCTTCCCAAGTTGTATGAATAAGGCTCCATCTGGTTGCAACCATAATCATTCTTAGAATAGCATGAGTGTCATCTCCATCAACACACCATCATGGAAGTGTTAGTACAATGGAAAAATACAACTCCAACAGATGCCATCTGGGATCCATCTACCATTTTGCAACAATTTCCTCATATAAAGTCTTGAGGACAAGGTTGTTTTTATGGGGGAGGGCATGTTAGGGACCTAACCTCCCTAACCCCTCATGTAGGTAGAATAATATATTTTCCATGTAACAAATGCCAATATTAATAAGGTCTAGAAATAAGGAAGAATAAGTCAAATGTAATAAGACCTAATAGAAGCTTCCACTTTTAGAAGATCTTCCTCTAGATTGTTCCTTTGGTAAATATATTTAGTATAAATAGTAGTCAAGGGTATGATAAGTCTTGTAGTGAGAATTATTGTAATAGAGCGTTGCTCTGCTGGAGGTCTCCCCCTTGAAGAGGCAAGTGAACATTTTTTCCTATTAATAAAGGTATTATTTGGGTGTTGCGATTTCATCTATTGTGTTGTTTCGCTATTATTCTTTGCAATATTTATGTTTTCAAATATTATAATAGATATGGTACCATACAAATAGTGTCACAAATGTACTCAATAAGAGAGATATATTTGTTGGAAGGATATCCATATGAGTTTGTATTCCATCTTCATGAGTACGTGTACAATAGAGATATGGTTGGAGTGGTTGTACTCGCTCCAACTAATCCTTCATTAGCTTATATTTATCATCTACATTCATTTACATAATTTATTACCTGTATCCATACATTATTATGATAATGTATAATGCATGATGGCTTATTACAAGGGCCTAAAAGGCCTCCCAATAGTGGGGTAGCCATGAATGTGTATTATCGTTTCCCTATCCATCTGCCATTAACTTTGGTTACTCCAATCATGATACCACAAGACTTGGTTACATGTATCCATACATTATTATGATAGTGTATAATGTATGATGGCTTATTACAAGGGCCTAAAAGGCCTCCCAATAGTGGGGTATCCATGAATGCATATTATTGTTTCCCTATCCATTTTCCATTAACTTTGGCTCCTCCAATCATGATACCACAAGACCTGGTTGGTCAACCTGCACCTCCATAAGGACAGGTCTATGTGCAGCAAAACATTCCCAAACCCCTCAATTAGAATTAAAAAAAAGGAAAATAAGGGGAAGGGAAAATATAATGTCAAAAACCAAGGGAGCTAGGGGGATCATAACCAAAAACTCAATACCAAATCCAACAACAACCAAAATGCCACAAACCAAGGATAAGGTAATGATCCCCATCCTAAATCGAGGAAGAACCTATAGTTACACACTGATAAACCTTGTTCTAATTTTGGCGTCTATTAACATTACCCTCATAATTTCTCATTGTTACCTGAGTTTCTTTGTTTGAAGAATGCAATAGAACAAGCTTAAGTTGTAGCTAAATAGTCTAATAATTATCCCACCCAACCTTCCTTGTCACGACCAATTATGCTAAGAAACCATTTTCCAACACAAGGTTATGTATGTACTTCATAAGCCCCTTTTTATATAAAACCCCTCATACTGAAACCCCCAAGCGATGATACTTACCAAATCCTTTACTTGCATACAATAGATATCAACCTAACTACCTAATCTCGTCAATAAAGTATGCCCCCTAAAGCACCACATACTAATTCTAATGATCCTCACCCATATACTAATGGAACTTCACATATTCCTTAACTAAATCTTGAGCCTCCCCTAAGGTGCAAAATATTAGATTACAATAGAATTCCCTCAATCCTCACATGCGAGCAACCCATAAATATATAATAGTATATTATTTAGCTTAGTCATCTATATTTATTTCGTCCCTTGAAGTCCTCCAAACACATCCTTCATAGTGGAAGGATTTAATATCTTCTTTGGGTGTTTTTCATCCTTCAGGTGATAGGATAATCATTTTTTATATCAACAAAGTTAGGCCTCCTTGTTTACCCCCTTTTGTTGTCTTTCAAGTTCAATTCATCATTAAGAACATCATTATTTATTATTTTATCATTGATGGAGTGTATACATGCATGATGTCTTCCTAAGTCTAAAAGAAGATAAGTTCACCTAAGCTCATTCCGTATATGATCACCCTTTGTTCATACTATGGTCAACCCTCTTATCCAGAAGGGTTGTATCAAAATTGTCCCATCCAATTACCATGGAAGTAAGAGCTTCTATATGTTGAGTTTATATATGCCCCCTTGGATTATAACATCCTCTTAGGTCATAGTTTCATGTATGACATGTAGGTGTTTTTCTCTTTGGTATTCCACACAATGAGCTTCCCCCATAAAGGGAATATTGTTACAATAGATCGTATTACATACCATGATCCTAAGTATCAACTAAATATCGATAACCTTGTCCCTTCATTGGATGGGAACCAAACCATTAACTATTTTTCTAACATCAACCCTAGGCTCTATAAAGACTCTACATTGATTAGAACATATTATGGTCCTCCACCTATACTTACCCAACCAGAGTCATCCAATGTATGCATGGTGTCAACATCCCAAAAACCTGATAAGCTTGTGGGTTCATATTTGCAGCCCTCAGTTGATGCCACAACACCTATGTTTTCAACATGAGGGAATCCCCCTCCAATATCTCCCTTTACCCAATTGCATTTCTTTTTTCCACATTTGAGAATTCTAAGTGTCAACTCACTAATTGGTAAAGATCAGGACATAAAATCATCAATTCGGAAGTCTGTAAACTTGCCAGACAAAATTATTATATGTAAGGGAATTAGTATTAAAATCAACCTAAAATCTATCAAGAATGCTTTCACACAATGCTATAAAACACTTTTGTAAACTAATTTTCAAAAGAAACAAGAACTACTTCTTCAAATTTTCACAACCTCAATGGTAGACAATTAGGTCACAAAGGGAATTTCTCTCAAAGGAATGAAAGAAACTCCATGACAAGACTCAACTTGACCATGAAATTAAAGAATTTCTTATGCATCTAAGAAAGTAAAAGATTCAAGAAATATTAAATCCTCTCAATTTAGTTACCACAGTTTTTCTTGGTTGAAAATCAAATTGTAGGGTGAATTTTAGCTTCCTCTAGTGACTAGTTTCATTTATCACAGTTCAATGGTGGAAACAAATATTGTAGGGTGAAGAAGCCCCTTACAAAGATACTCTAGTAATTGTGAGATAAATTTAACTCAGTAAGAGATAGACTCTACAATAATGATATGTTTTAACTGTGGATTTCATAAATTGTAAAGGAAGGAAATACAAACAAAATTATAATCTCTTTTACCCAAATTTGTCATAGTCTTGAATGGTGGAAAAATAGGTCACAAGAATAAATTGTCATTTAAATGCAATTTTTAAAATAGAAACCTCTACAACCAAAAATGAAAACAACATATTTATATGATTACAAAAGAAAATGAGAAACATTTACCATGAAATGGAGAAACGACAAACAAAATCTACATTTGTATATGAATATACAAATGTGACACAAACCATTATAAGGGGGCCTTCTAAGCTCTTGATTATGCACATAATAACAAACAAAATGGAGAAAATCAACACTTTTGCATTAAACATAAGAGTTCAACTACAACGAGTTTATAAATTCATCATTTTGATCCCCCAAAATGCTTCATAGTTTTTCATATTTATACATCATGAAACATAACTAATAAATCTCAAAACACTCCTTGGAGAAATGATAGATCTTCAACAACCTCCTATTGATGTTGGATCGAGCTCAAGATAAGTGATTTCCTCCATGATTTGATGGACAGTTTGAAAAATTGACAACACTTAAAAATTTGGGTTTTACATCAAAAAAACCTCCAAATCTCCCAAATCATAGATTCTATGGAATATCTTCCTGTCCAAGGCCTAAATGGGCATGTTCTGCACAAAACCCATCATTTATATTTTCCAAATTTGTCTTCATCAGCTCAAAACTCTCGTCTGAAGATCTTGACCTATTTTTGTTGTTGTACTTTTGCTTGTGGAAGCCACAAGTTTTACCAGTGTTTACTTATGACTTTTGGGCAGTTTCCCATGCTACAAAATATCGTGAACCATGGTGTAAATGTTGGGAAAAAAACCCATATTCTTGTTTTCTATAATTCAACTTGAAAATATGCTAAGCTCGGAGCAATTATGGGAAAAATTCACTTCTAGTAATAATGATGATAAAAACACAAGAATTTGATAATTTTGTTTATTAAATAGAAAATAGAAACAAAACTATATATTTAGCTTTTACATCCTTTATTGATCCTGGGTTTAGTGAAAATAGGTACAACATTCCAAAAATGGAGGAAAAGTGGGTGAAAAGGAAGGTATTCATGGTGGTTTTTGACAACAAAATGCAAACCCAACAATAAGCACACATATTATGGATACATTGAATTTTCCCAATCTCATTTAGGAAATCCTAGTATGTGTTGGTCACTATAATTGCTTAATTAATTTCAAACAACCAAGTGAAACATAAATTATCAACCCAGGGAAGTCTTTTGTTTCAAAGATAGCTGCGCACTATATATGCTCAATTCCAAAAGCACTTAGTGTTGTAATAAAGAAAATTATTCTACCTATTCTTGCTGGAATGAGCTGAAGCTCTGGATTGAATCACAGGAAAGTAATCTCCCTATTGCAATTCTTTATGGTTCAAATTTAAGAATCCTGGATTACATTTAAAATAACATTGCAATGGGTAAGAACAACTATCTTGCAATCAGAGAACAGGACCCTTACTCTCAAACAGAGACTCAGTGCTAACACTCTTTTATGAAAGCAATAGTGCAGAAAACAAT
>ML783695.1:676147-716040 GCA_009831015.1 Picea engelmannii
GATAGTTCTGTGTTTCAGCATCGGCCTTGAATACTATTCTGCAAATATGGACACTTATGCGCTTCTAATCAATGGTTAGGTCAAAAAGTAATGTAAAGTATTATGCAAAACAGATTAAGCATATAATAATGAGAAAGGGCATTGTATACCTTGGAATGATCAGGTGTAGTGATATTATGAGTCTAAACACTAGTGATGAAGGGTATAATAATGACAAAAAGTATGGGCAAAAAGGTGCAATATGTGGTCCTAACAGTATGGTACTTGGATCCTCCTACCCCACCTCCCCCTTCGAGTGAATTTCTTATCTTTCCTTGACACCCATTCCATTGATAAGAACCACCCCTATAACTTCTAAGGCACCTACATAGGCCCAATGCACTCCCACCAAATCTAGGAAATGAGTTGACAAAGGGGGAAAATCCAATAAGAAAGGGGGCATTGATAGCTCTAAACAAGCTATGGCCACTCCCAATGCTGCACCTAGAGCCACAATCCCATGTTCTTTATGTGACCTTTCCATCCATGCCACCAATAACTATCCCACACTCCTATAATTTAAAGGACTTATTATAAACAATAATTTATAACCTAACCCATACACACCTATGGTAAATGTTATGCTTCTTGAATCATCATCCAAATGTATTAATTCCTTTCCCATGAACCACCCATTTTGTTTGTGTGATACTTATTGTCATTATTCTCATCATTTTCCTAAACTATTCGTTAGAAAAAACATCTGCAGTGGCAAAGTATCTCAGAGGCACTGTGAACTCTAGATATGGAAAGTGATGCTACTGAAATTGAGCTCTCGGTAGGCCAACCAAGTCCTTTGTTTGCATAGGAAGTGTCCAAATGCAACATTCAAAGCAGTCCATTTCGGGATTGAAAGACAAGCAACATACGGGTTAAATTTTCAACGATGGAGATCCCCTGTACAGTTTAGATTGGAGGCTCTCATGCATTCATAATGTCAAAGTTGCATGAGGATTAATGACCAAACAAAATCCCTAGAGTTTTATATCAAGTGCCATGCGTACTTCCGGATCATACGGTTCTTATTTACTTCGATAGTTTGGGCTTTGGGAGTGTAAGGACTTCCACTTCCGATTTCCTACGGAGTACTTTATCTCGGAGTGATCATATCTTTGCCGCATGTCTCTCCAAATCTAACGGTTGTGATTTACTTCGATAGTTCGGGCTTTGGGAGTTTTGGCTTCACCACTCCCGATTTCATTCAGAGTACTTTCTCTCAGAGTGCACAGATCTTTGTCACGTGTCCTTCTAGATCCAACGATCAAGATCTTCTCTGAGAGTTATATAGGCACTACATGTAGAAGCCCCCGAGCTCCGAAGTGCCAAAGATACTTGGCACCCATCAGTTCAGATGCATGGTGCTCATCTGTCAGAGACACGTGGCATCCATCTAGCGCTGGCACATAACACTCATTTCAAGCATTTTTGGACATGTCTTCAGCCTATATTCGAGTGACACATGTCACCCCTCCATCCATGACAGGTCAGCATAGTGACGTTAGGCCACCACGTTAGCTACGGTAGATCATCCTCCGGTAAGTGTTCTTGTTCAAGCACCAATATTAGCGTCATCTCCATGCGCGATTTTAATGGATCCTAGAATTGGTGGGAGGATAAACTTTAGTGGTGGCACTAAATTTAGCAGGTACGTCTAAATTGCAGATTGCGACCACATCAACGACCACGTTTCATTGCGGGAACACAACATGCTTGAACGATAAAGTTCTTGAGTGGTCCCGCAATTGAAACCATGGTATATCAAAATAGCTACATGGTGGAAGGTAGTGAATTGAGGGCTCAAAAGTGGTATGAATACAAACTGCTTATGATGGCCCCACAATCGCATGCATATATAACATCAAATATGACAACAACATGTGTCCACCCCTAGGCATTAAGCCTCATTGTGATCCTGAGGAAAAAAGTAGTTCATGAAAAAGGAGTGGTGGTTGAAACCTCAACTCACTCCGTAAATATAAAGCATGGAGGGTCTAGCTGTGGAGACAGAACTGTCAGCCTGAGGTAACACGTTAGATGGTTTTTCCTATAGGCCCATGCTGATCTAATCTTGCATCTGACAGAAGGATAGATGCACAATCTGATAGAAGGATGCACAAATGTAAGGATTTGAATGGAATGGCTAGATCAAACTCCTGGCAGTTATGGATTGATCTAAGTATAAATAAACCAGTTCAATATTTTGTTATGGTCATCAACTAGTTGAGTAGAGATCCCTATTTTGTAATATTTTGATAACAAATTTGTTCACTAGTTTTGTATGAGACCTGAGACTTTCGCATTAATAGAAGTCATCTTCTTTCATCATCTTGTTTAAATCTTTGCCGAGCCACTTATGCATGGAGGATCCAAACGAGGTTGTGGTTTTATTGTAATGTAGGGTTGATTATAATGTTGTTGTGACCTATTTCAATAATTTCCTTATTTCCTTTTCCCCTATTATGCTGAAATGCTCGTGCATGGATGATCCAGACGAGTCGTCGTAGTCTCATGGTAATGGAGGTTTGATTATTATGATGTTGTGATATATTTTAGTGTTTGAAACTTGAGTTCAAGAGTGCTCTTGTGCCTGATTTTTTCTTCACCAAGCTACTTGAAAGCCGAATTCCCATGGAATACTTGTCCACCTCTCTCACTAAGTCTTCCCTTTGCTCACCTTTAACCTTAAACCACTAACTGAAGTTAATGAGGACCTCATTTCCCTATGCATTGCTTGTCCAGTTTCTGTGTTAAAACATTCTTGTAATGAGTTTTTTCCATTTGAACTCCACTCATAAACCTACCTCCACAAAAAGTTTGATGGGTACTGGGCTTGTCCTCTTGCAGTCTGAGTGTGACTCTCAGTTCTAACATTAATGATGTCATTTCCAGGGACAAAAGTGAAGATATATTCCTTGGGAGAATGACATAGATCCATTTCTTGATGGTAGACAAGAGAGGGACACAAAAATTGACTGTAATCATATACCTGGCGACTCCACAATCAAAGATTCCATTTGGGAGGATTGTGTTGAAAAAAAGATGACCATATGAAAGGGGATGACCAGGTATCAGCTTATGAGATTTCTCCATGAAATCTTGTTTTTCTTTATCAACTCATTTTTCTCTTTCCCTTTACATATCAAGAGGATTATCCTCTACTTTGTTTATTCATATGATCATCAACCTTCCTTTATATATCCATCCTTGGAAGAAGAATACCTTCCTTCTGCCTATGTTGTAGATGTTGGTCTTGTATCTTCACCTCAACTTATTCATAAGGATGAGCTTTGTATTGAAATCCCTCTTGATTTTGATCACCCTTGTAACCTTAAGGAGGTTGCAACTGATTCAAATCCTTCTCTTATCTCATCACCTCCTACTATTACTGTTGAACCTTTCCATCAGCTTGTTAAACCTCATATCCAACCCACTAGTTTTCAAACTAGAATCAAAGACAAGATATTTAAACCTTTAAGGTTTCCATATCACCTTCATCCTTATCCACTTGATTTCCTTGAGTATCTTCCTCGTTTCTCTGGAGAAGATCATGTTACAACTGAGAGGCATTTGGAGGCCTTTGAGAACTTTATTGATCAATTTGAGATAGTACATGATGATGTTATTATGAGGTTTTTCTCCAAATATTTGATTAGAGATGTTGTTGTGTGGTTTAAGGGTTTGAGAGCTGATTCCATTGGTTCTTGGATCAAGTTGTGCAATGCCTTTTTAAAGTGTTGGGGTAAGAACAAGTCCCTTGATCAATACTTGGCTTATTTTAATGCTTTGAGGAGAGGTGAAGAGGAAGCCTTGGATGTCTTCAACACAAGGTTTTATAGTGTTTATCATAACATGCCACTAGAAATCGGACCTTCCAAGACTGCTACCATGGTGTACTATGTAATGGATCAACATTCAGATCTTGTTCTTGTCTTGAGAGGAAGGAAATATTCATCCTTAAAATTCTTATTTGAAGATGTTGAAGAAGTCGAGGAGAACATTCGTGCTAGAAAGAATATTCAAGATCGAGTATATTTTGAAAATATGCATGCACAAGATGAGCAACAAGAGGACTACCAATATATTTTAGATGAACAACAAAAAGTCAGTGAGTATGAATCAGATATGGTGTAGTAGCAAGCTTGTAAGTATGTTTTACATTTGGAACCAGATTCTTCAGTATGCTTAGATTTTCCTATAGAAAGGGATGCATGTCATGTTTATGATCAGTTTTTGAAATATTTTGAGCATGAGGTAACAGATGATTGTATAGATAATAATATGTTCCTCGTTGAGAATTATCAGTATGATTTAAATTCGGTTGTGCAATTATCTTGTGATCACTATTTTAAAGAAGAAGTTGTCTCTCCTGATGACCAAGATATGCTTATGAAAGAGAAATAAGGTTATCATTTTTCAAGTAAAGAGGCATTCATGGATGAACAATTTTTTCCTGAAGATCAACAGGTTTATGATCTTGGTTTCAAAGATTCATTTGCATCCTTTCTGGAGTCAAGTTTTTCATATTTTCTAAAAATTTAAGTTTTCATTTCACCAGCGTTCATGAGTGAGTATGGTTTTCTGAAAGATTCTCTATCACTATTAGTATATTTCTGTTAGGATCATATCAGTCTTGAAATTACTTGAATGGCTACTGTGGAAATTTGCTTTTACTTGACCAAATTGCATACTTGGTTAGAGGTAGGGTAGTGTAGGAAATAAGCTCGCTTCCCGAGCATTTTCTTTCCTTCAATTTTGCAGGGGGTAATAAGATTGCTTCCTGAGCCTTGCTTTCCCTAGTTTATAGTGTGTCTTTTAGTTTTCTTGAATAAGTGGAAAATTGTTAGCAGTGTTTGGAGGTTGGTTACACAGATGATTCCATAGCCCAATGGATAAGGCGACTAGAACTGATAAGGTTCTTGGAAGCCTCACAGGGAGGCCCCCATCCCAGTTGGAACCTGATGTTAGCACAAACATCTACAGTGGAAAAGTAGCTGAGAGGCGCTGTGAACTCTAGATCTGGAAAGTGGCGCTACCAAAATTGAGCTCTCAGCAGGTCGACCAAGTCCTTTGTTTACACAGGAAGCATCCAAATGTAACATTCAGAGTAGTCCAGTTCGGGCTTGAAACATAAGAAAACATACATGTTAAATTTTCAACGGTGGAGATCCCCTGTATAGTTCATATTGGTGGCTCTCGTGCATTCAAAATGTCAAAGTTTCACGAGGATTAACAATCAGACTGAAGCCTCGAAGTTTCAAATCAAGTGCCACGCGTCCTTCCGAATCAGACAGTTTTTATTTACTTCGGTAGTTTGGGCTTCGAGAGTTTCGGGACTTCCACTCTTGATTGCCTCCGGAGTACTTTCTACTAGAGTGCTCAGATCTCTGCCATGTTTCTCCCCAAATATAACAGTCATGATTTACTTCGAGAGTTTGGGCTTCGGGAGTTTTGGCTTCACCACTCCCGATTTCCTTCAGAGTACTTTCTCCAAGAGTGCACGGATCTCTGCCATGTGTCCTTCTGGATCCAACGATCAAGATTTACTCCAATTATACAATCTCTACATGTAGAAGCCCTTGAGCTTCGAAGTGCCAAAGACACTTGGAACCCATCAATTCAGACGCATGACGCTCATCTTTCAAAGACACATGGCATCCATATAGCATTGACACATGGCACTCATTGCAAGAATTTTTGGACATGTCTTCAACCTATTTTCGAGTGACACATGTCACCCTCTGTCCATGACAGGTCAACATAGAGACGTCAGGTGGCCATGTCAGCTGTGGGAGATCATCCTCTGGGAAGTGTTCTTGTTCAAGAGACAATATTAGTGCCATCTCCATGCGTGGTTTTAATGGATCCTAGAATTGGTGGGTGGGTAAAATTTAGCGGTGGCGCTAAATTTAGCAGGTATGCCTAGATTGTAGATCATGACCAGATCAACGACCATGTTTCATTGCAGGGATGCAAATTGTTCGAATGATAAAATTATTGAGTGGTCTTGCAATTGAAACCATGGTATAGTAGAAGAGCTACATGGTGGAAGGTGGTGAATTGCAGGCTCAAAAGAGGTGTGAATCCAAATCCCTTATGATGGCCCCACAATCATGTGCTTATATAACATCAAATATGACAACAGGACGTGGTCACCCCCTAGTTGTTAAGCCTCATTGCGATCCCAAGGAAAAAATTAGTTAATTAAAAAGGAGTGGTGGTTGAAACCTCGACTCACTCCGTAAATATAAAGCTTGGAGGGTTTGGCCGCGGAGACAAAAATGTCAGCTCGAGGTACCATGATGGACAGTTTTTCCCACAGGCCCATGCTAATTTGATCTTGCGTCTGACAAAAGGATACACGCACAGTCTGACAGAAGGATTCACAGACGTAAGGCTTTAAATGGAATGGCGAGATCACATTCCTGGTAGTTGTGGACTTATCTGAGTATAAATAGATCAATTCAAGATTTTGTTATGATCGTCAATTGGTTGAGCATAGATCCCTATTTTGTAATATTTTGATAACATAGTTGTTCTCTGGTTTTGTATGAGACCTGAGAATTTCACATTAATAGAAGTCATCTTCTTTCATCATCTTGTTTAAATCTTTTCCAAGACACTCTTGCATGGAGGATCCAGACGAGGGTTGTGGTTGTATTGTAATGTAGGGTTGATTATAATATTGTTGTGACTTGTTTCAGTAACTTCCTTATTTTTGTTTTCCCTCTTATGCTGAAATGATCATGCATGGAGGATCTAGATGCGTCATCGTAGTTGCATGGTAATGGAAGTTTGATTATTATGCTGCCGTGATATATTTCAGTGTCTGAAACTTGAGTTCAAGAGTGTTGTTGTGCCTAAGTTTTTCTTCACCAAGCTTCTTGAAAGCCGTATACCCATGGAAGACTTGTCCACCTCTCTCACTAAGTCTTCCCTCTACTCACATTTAATCTTAAACCACTGACTGAAGTTAATGAGGACCTCATTTCTCTATGCATTTCTTTTCCAGTTTCTGTGTTAAAAGTTTTTTGTATTGAGTTTTGTCCATTTGACCTCCACTCATAAACCTACCTCCACAAACATTTTGATGGGTACTGGGCTTATCCTCTTGTAGTGTAAGGGTGAATCTCAATGATAACACTACCCCAATTATTTTATTCCCTTGATATCATTCATCATCTAGATTCTTATACAAAAACCCCTATAGTGGATCACCTCACCCTTAAATGAGAAAGGTTTTATATATCAACAATAAACCAATTGTGGAAATTTATCCCCTTCTATTCAAACCAGTGAGAATACCATGCAAGTCTACCCCTCAACCTCCATGTGATAGATAATTTCATAAAATTATTCATTTTCCTTTTATGTACACTAAATCATTCCTTGTATTCCTAATGTCTCCTTGGTCTCAACATTAGTGGAGCCTTCATCCACTAGTCATATGTCTACCACAGTATATGTTGCATATTTGAACCACACCTCTCATTCAAATGGCCTTGATACTAGTTTCACTTTCCCATCTTACACCACCTCATTTTGTAGTGTAGGTTCTCACATTCCCATATTTCATTTTGATAAAGACATCTTAGAGTCCCTCGCCACTTCTATATTACCCTTCGGATGATATGCATCAATGTTCCTACTTTTTACCACGCTAACCTAGTCCTTATGATAATATGCTATTGAATCAAAAGATTTTATCCCTTACGGTCAAATCTATTGGTTCAAGAATCCTATCCTTTCCTCTGATGCATTTGAAGAGGGGAACATGGCCAATATTTCACCTACCATCAAGGTGGATATCTTTGTTATGCCTGGTGTCGAAGAAAATATCCTTCTTGGGGAAAATTGTTCTCCTAAAGAGGTTGCCACTTACAAATTCCTTTTTCAAGAGTTTAGATGGAGAAAACCTCTTGGTCACTTCACCTAAGCATCCATTATAACAAGGATGAATCCATATAATCCTCAAGGATAAATAATTATTATTCATTATTCATTGACATGTTATTGAGATACAATGGCGTGCATATAAATGCATAGAGGGTTGATAAGTCATGTCCTTGGAAAAGGGCGTGTGATGTAGGAGCATCCTTGGGCCCAGGCAATCCGCATCTCCCAAAAATATTTCTATTCTGAAAATTAGACAATGATTCAAATACAGACTTTGTTAGTGGTCCATTTTATTTAGTCAGTTTTCTATAAATTCAAACTATTGTTACTCGTTCAACTACTCTTGTGTATGTTGAAATGCATGTTGAAACTCGTGTTGAAAATGCCACGTATAGTGAAATTTTACAAGTGTCATGCTGAAACTCGTGCTGAAACTGCCACGCATAGTGAAATTTTACAAGTGTCATGATGAAACTCATGCTGAAACTGTTGATGAAACTCCCACGTATAGTGAAAATTTACAAGTTTCATGATGTTTATTCATTTGCAACATTGTGATCACACGCATTTGATTTTTCCACATTGGAATTCATTCATGATGATTCATAGCCAGCGTTAGGTAAAAGAACTCACAACTAAAGGAAAAAACATGACCCGAGGCCGAAAGGAAGTTAAAGTGGTCTGGAAGATAGAGGGACAGTTTGGTAACTGGTTGGTTGAGGAAATAGAAGACAAATCGATTCAGAGGAAAAAAAGGGAGAATTTAAAAGGAGCCAGGGTTGCAATAGGAAGGGGCTGGAAAATTGAATTGTGGAAGGGACTAGAGAAAAGACGTTCAGGTTGGGGCAAGCACTCGGAAGGATAAAAAACAATTTCAGCCTTCACATGCATACCATTAATCCCTGGGTGATGTTTGTAATGGGTTTTAGTCCCACAAGTAACCATTCCTGATTTTCCTCTTAACTTAGGCTCGTGGTAATGTAAACTTTGTTATTTACTTCGAACCATTAAAAGAGTGGTGTTTCATTTCATGTTTTTATAGGGATTAAGTTCCCATTTGAATCTCCTTATTATTTAGCAACAATATATATGTTTTTTTTCCACTGTGTATTATGTAGCAGGGTGTGTGTTGTAATTGTATGTGTGTTGCATCCCAGTTCGCTCTACATTATGTGGTATCAGAGCCCGATTTTGATCTAAGATTAGCATCTAATATTCTTATGTGATACAAGATACAAAATACCTATTCGTGGTGGTTGCTCGGCAAGAGTTTTGAAATTCAAGTTGGGTTATAAAACTAGTGTGAGCTCTCTGGATGTTGGTGATACACATACAACTTGGAGGAATGACACCATGAAGGAAAGGAGCAGGAAGGGGAGGTGAAGGAAATCATGAAATGGAATATTTGAGATGAAGAATAGAGGAATTGTAGAATCATAGGAATGGAGATGATGAAGTATGTTCATAGCCAGAAGAAGAAATCAAAGATGAATAGGTTAGTGATGAAAGAGACCCAGTAATTAGGATGATTTCCTATTTGAGAAACAGGGGTAGTGCAAAGGTTGAGGTTTCCTAGATTGGATAACTCTATTGTTCTCATTGACTGGATTGGATAACTTGAAATATATTTCGAGTATGAAAATGTTTAGGATCCAAATTGGGTAAGATTTGATGTTAAAAAACTAAAAGGCCATGCAACATTATGGTGGGATATGCTATAGAAGGATACAATGAATAATCAATTGGAGAAAATCAGAACTTGGAAGAAGATGGTTACCAAGATTAAATATAAATTTCTTCCTGTTGATTACCAACAAAATTATTTCCGACAAGTATAGAACCTCAGACAAAGGGAGACATTTTTTCGTGAATACACTGAAGAGTTATCTAGGATGTCACTTAGAGAAGGCCTCAAAGAACTAGAATTCCAATGAGTTTCAAGGTATGTAAATGGATTGAAGTATTTGATTCAATATGAAATGAGCATACACTATTTCCACACTATTGATGAACCTTATCAATTTTCCCTAAAGGTAGAGGAAAATATTGAGAGGAAAAAACAACCTAGAGGTAGAGGAAGAGGTTCCAAAGGATGAGGTAAAACAGGTACTGCTAAAGGAAGCGAGAAGGAAGAATAATATTCTAGTGGTCAAGGTGGAAGAGGAGGAATTAATTTTGGTAGATATAGAGGAGGATTCATAAAAGGAAGGGGAAAGTATGTAATTACTTGTTATCACTATGGTGTAGAAGGACACAAGAAGTCTGAATGTCTAGAAAGGAAAACTTCAGGAAGAAGAGGTGAAGCATGAACACAAGTCACACAGACTAACAAAGCTTCAGTAGTTAGAGAAAATGTGAATGTTCTTCAACAAGAACAAAGTGAGATTTTTTTTTTTTTGGAGGGTGGTGCTTAAATCTGAACAAAAGAGGCAAATGAACCATAAAAATGAAAGAAAGTTTTTAAAACAAAATAAAAGGTTCAAGGAAAATGTTGTAACCTGATTATATATGGAGGAAGTACAAAACATTTGGTATCAAATGAAGTCATGGAAAAAATTAATTTGACGAGGTTGAACCATACAAACCCTTACCATGTTTCTTGGTTGAAAAAAGGATAAGAGGTGACTATGGCTGAACAATGTTTATTGAGTTTCCAAATAGGGTTTTTTTAGGAGCAGGTGTTATGTGACATGATTGAGATGGATTCATGCCACATAATGTTGGAAATAACATGGTTGTTTGATCGACAAGTTCACCATGATGGTAAGGAAAACACATATGAGTTCAAGAATGATGGGCACCGATATAAATTAACACCAATGATGGAGGATACAATAGCAACAACAAGAAATTATGCCGATATAAACAAAAGTAACATTAGAATCATGCTATGTTATGGTAAAGCATTTTTACAGGAAAAAATAAAATCAACATTTTGTTTAGTAGTGATTCTAAAAGAAGTGAAAAGTGTAGAGGAGCCAAATTTTGTACCTATAGAAATAAAGTTGTTTCTGGATGAATTTAAGGATATTATTTTTAATGATATGCCAAAGGGATTGCCTCCAGTGAGAAGTATTTCTCATCAAATTAATTTAATGCATGGTTTGAGTTTACCTAATAAAGCACCTTACAGGATGACTCCCACAGAGAGTGAAGAAGTGAATTGGCAAGTGCAGGAATTGCTTGAGCGAGGGTTGATGCGTGAGAGTTTGAGTCCTTATGTTTTACCAATAGTACTGACACCCAAGAAAACAGGGGAGTGGAAAATGTTTACTGACTTATGTGCTATAAAAAAAATCACTATAAAGCATAGATTTCAATTGCTAAGAATGGATGATATAATGGACTATTTAAGTGGTGTAGAGTACTTTAAAAAAATCGATTTGAAGAGTGGTTATCACCATATTTGAATCAGAGAAGGTGGTGAATGGAATACAAAATTCAAGTTGAAAGATGGATTATTGGAATGGTTAACAATGTTGTTCAGATTAACTAATGTTCCCAACACGCTCATGAGATTGATGAATGAAGTCTTGAAGCCATTTTTGGCTAAGTTCGTGGTTGTATATTTGGATGATATATTGGTTTTTAGCATGAGAAGAACATAAGAGAAATTATTGATAAACCCGAAGAAGTGTACATTCATGCAACGAGATTTAGTGTACCTGGGTTTTGTGGTTTCAAAGGAAGGAATGAAAATGGATCCTGAGAAAGTGAAGGCTATCCTTGAATGGACAACACCAAGATGCACATTCGATGTGAGGAGTTTCCATGGATTGGCAGGATTTTACCAGAAATTCATTAGGAACTTTAGCAAAATATGTGTGCCTCTTACAGAATGTATGAAGAAAGGAGTGTTTCAATGTACTGTAGCAGCAAAGAAGTCATTTTAAGAATTGAATAAAAGGGTAACCAGACAGCCAATATTAGCATTACCAAATTTTAATAAAGTGTTTTAGGTTGATTGTGACGATAGTGGAACAACAATTGGAGTAGTGATAATTCAAGAGGCCAGACCCATTGAATTTTTCAGTGAGAATTTGAATGAGTCCAAGAAGAAGTACTATGTTTGCAATCATGAATTTTATGCTATTGTGCAAGCTTTGAAGAAATGGAGAAATTATCTACTGCCAAAGGAGTTTGTCTTGTTCACAGATTACAAAGATCTGCAGTGCATTAACGACTAAGGTAAGTTGAATAAAAAGCATACTAATGGGTAGAATTCTTAAAAATTTATTCTTTTGTGTTGAAACACGGTTCCGAGAAGTCCAATAAGGTATTTGATGCATTAAGTTGGAGGATAGCATTACTCAATACCATGTTGGTTGAAGTGGTAATCTTGAACTGTCTAAAGACATTGTATGAAGGCATGTAAGGAGCCTTGGAGTTTAGACAGAACACCATATATGGTCTACCATATCGAGGAGGGGGTTTTGTTTAAAAATCAACAGTTGTGTATTCCCATAAGTTTCATATGGTTGAATCTCATTAAAGAATTTCATAGTGGTGGTTTAGGAGGACATTTTGGTGTTGATAAAACCACAGCCTTGGTGAAAGAGAGATACTTTTTTCCTTGCATAAATAAAGATGTCCGAAATTTTGTTGAAGGTTGTAGGATCTGTCAACTAGCCAAAGGAAAAGGTTAGAACATAGGAATCTATAATCCATTTACAGTACCAGAACGACCATGGGAAGATATCAGTATGTATTTTGTCTTAGGATTTCCTATGACGCAGAGAAAACATGATTCAACAATGGTAGTTTTTAACAGATTTTCAAAAATGGCACACTTCATAGCATGTAAAAGGACTAGTGATGCTAGTGAAGTAGTTGCAGTGTTTTTCAAAGAAGTGGTTAGATTGCATGGATTACCACGGAGCATTACATCAGATAGGGATACCAGATTCCTTGGAAATTTTTGGAGGACACTCTCGAAAAAGTTAGGCTCAAATTTGTTGTACAATTAAGCATATCATCCTCAAACATATGGTCAAAATGAAGTAGTGAACAAGAGTCTAGGAAATTTGTTGAGAAGTTTAAGTGGAGAAAATGATAGTCAATGAGATTTGACATTGGCCCAAGCTAAATTTGCATATAATTATTCAGTGAATAGATCTACAGGAAAGTGTCCATTTGTGATTGTTTATGGAAGGTTGCCAAAAGGTGTGGTAGATTTGGTTGCATTGCCAGATTTGGAATGCAAGAAGAGTGTTTATGCAAATGATTTTGTGGACAATATGAATGAATTACAAGAATAGGTAAAGAAGAAATTGCATACCAACAATGACAGTTATAAACAAAGAGAAGATCAACATAGAAGGCATAAGGTATTCCAAGAGGGTGAAATGGTCTTAGATCACTTGAGGAAGGAGCAATTTCCTCGAGGCATATACAAAAAACTCAAGTATAAGAAGATAGTTCCATGTCGAATTCTGAAAAAGATCTTTGATAATGCTTATCGGCTGGAACTTCTGAAGAAGTTTGACATATCTCCTACATTTAATGTTGTTGACCACTATGATTTTTATGAAGGGGACAAAAGATAATATGAAGGTACCCTCAATGAATGGGAAAAACATCTACCAATTAAGTCATAAGAGAAGATTGAATAAATTCTTGCTACAAGAGTTGGTAAGAAGAGTCGCCGAAAGAAGTACATGGAATATTTAATCAAATGGAAAAATCGAGGGGTAGAGGATGCATCATGGGTGAGAGAGGATCGGTTAACACGTTTTCATAACTCTTCACCTCAACAGTAATCTGCACATGAGTTGGAGCTCATGTTTTTCTTACTAGGGGGTGTCTGATGCAGGAGCATCCTTAGGCTCGGGCAATCCACATCACCCAAAAATATTTCTTTTCCGCAAATTAGACAATAAGTTGAATAAGGATTTTGTTAGTGTTCCATTTTATTTAGTCAGTTTTCTATGAATTCGAACCTCTATTACTCATGCAACTAGTCTTGTGTATGTTGAAACTTGTGTTGAAACTGTTGCTGAAACTCATGCTAAAACTGCCACGTATAGTGAAATTTTACAAGTGTCATGATGAAACTATCATGTATAGTGAAATTTTACAAGTTTCATGTTGAAACTCATGGTGAAACTCCCATGTATAGTGAAATTTTACAAGTGTCACGATGTTTCTTCATTTGCAACACTGTGGCTGCACACATTTTATTTTTCCACGCTGGCATGCATTCATGATGAGTCACATATACCGTTAGGTAAAAGAACTCGTGGATAAAGGACAAAGCATGACCCAAGGCCGAAATGAATTTGAAGAAGTCCAAAAGACAGAGGGATGGTTTGGTAACTAGTTGGTTGAGGAAATAGAAGACAAATTGGTTTAAAGGAAAAAGGATGAATTTAAAAGGAACCAGGGTCACGATTGGAAGGGGTTGGAAAATGGAATTGTGGAACGGACTGGAGAGAAGAATTTCAGGTTGTGGCAAGCACTTGGAAGGGAAAAATAACATTTTGGCCCTCACATGCAGATCATTAATCCCTGGGTGATTTTTGTAATGTGTTTTAGTCCCGCAAGTAACCATTCTTGATTTTCCTTTTAACCCAGGCTCGATGTAATGAAAAATTTGTTATTTACTTTGAATCAATAAAAGAGTGGTGTTGAATTTCATGTTTTTCCAGTGCTTAAGTTCCCATTTGAAGTTTCTTATTATTTAGTAACAATATATCTAATTTTTTTTTTGTTGGGTATTCTGTAGCAGGGTGTGTGCTGTTATCATGTGTGTTGTTTCCCGGTTCGCTCTGCATTAGCATGACTTGTCATCATTACATAAACTTTCATTATTACATATTAATTAATACATCACATAATTGTTGTCCTATTACAATTATTAAATGACATTTATTACATTATGATAATAAATGTAATATACCTTAGGTATATTACAAGTCTTTCCCCTTAAAAATGCTTTGTTCTCAAAGCATTAGAAATGAGAAACTTCTCATAGAATGAAAAATATTTTAGTAACCAACACTCATTATATAAGATTGAGGACATCAAGCAATATTATGTTCAAATCCTTGAAAAATATTGGCACATAGAAAAAGTATCAATCCATCCAAACTCAAGTATTTTCACTCTTAATCCTTGATGGTTGATTGTTGCATAATTTTCTTTCTTTTGATTCCATGTATTGTTGTTATAACTTTTCCAATTAGTAGTGGTTGTTGGTCTCTAATAATGTCTCTTTGAATAATTTTTTTTTTATGCTCTGTTCCATGAATATTGATGGGTATTCCATCTTCTTCCTAGATAATGTTGATATTGATATTCTTGTCTTCCTTGAAATTTTCCTTGGAAATGAGGGTGTTGATATAGTTCATTATGCACAACCATTACATCTGTCTTCTTTCAGGGGAAAATCACATCCTCTATCCTCCTTTCTTGGTATTTTATTACTCTAACCTTGGATATAATACCATTATATTTTACATGTACATTCCCCAAATGGTGTTCAACTTCTTCAAATATCTTCTGGTGATCTTCTTGAATATTGGCTTCTTTCTCTTTTTGAAGTTAAAATTTGATCCCATCTATCAAATTATTACATCCCTCCTCAATTCTAGATTGCATTTCTGATTTTACCTCATTAGTATTTAGGGATTCTTCAACCTTCTTAGAAATTTCCTCTTCAAGTTTTTAAATAATATCCTCTTCAAACATTTTAGCAATATATTCATCCCCATTCTTTGATTCAAACTCCTGTAAATGTAGTTTCACCTTCTTAACATCATTAAGAAGTTCTTGATTATGCTCACTTAATGTTTTTGATTTCTTTGTCTTTCTTTTTCAATTCTTCCGATGACTCATCATTTTCCAAATTCCCATTGCTATTATTTTCTTCCTTTAAGTTCTTAACCTCCTTAATGAGTGATTCGTTAAGGGATTTTGTCTTACACAATTGGTCATCCTTCTTCTTAACCTCTTATTAACATTCTTAATTGTCTTTATCTTCATTGAATTGATCATGTTCAATTTTATGCATCACTTCCATTTTTAATTCCTTCATCCCTTCTGTTGAGGTCACTTTATCTACAATTTTAACTTTTGGAAGCTCTTCCATTGATACAACTTCATTAAGAACAATATTAGGTTTTTCCACGTTGATTGTGTCAATGTTAGTACCCTTCTCTATGGTTTGGGATTTTTGTTGCACTTTCTTCTCATTGTTCAACTTCTTCATTTTTGAAAGTAGAGTTTTATTATGGTTTCTCAAACGAGAAATTTCATTTTCTTTGGATGATATATTTTTACCAATATTTTTGAATATCTCTTTTATGAGGGTTATTTTGTTGTTGCAACTATTTTCTTTGTTGTTGAAATTTGCAAATTTTCATGTCTTGCTTCTCTTGAGATTCTCGATCGTAGTGAATTGCAACATCTTGTCGAATTGATACTTGATTCTTTGCTTGTAAGACATAATTTTCTTTGTATAATGCTCATAGCTTCTTTTTGAGACATTGTTTTCTTTTTAAACTACTCTTCTAGTTTATATTCCAAGCTATGCACTTCATCTGCAAGAGATTGGTTTTGTTCACATAAGTTATTTACTATAGAATCATGTTCCTTGATTTGTGTGTTCAACTCTTGAATATGATTTTTTACAAAATAATTATGTTTCTTTATTAAATCATTACAATGTTTCACAATATTAATCACAAGTCATAACTTTTTAGTAATATCTTCATATTGTGTTACTTTATCCACTAATTTGTCTATATGTGAAGCAACATGCATATCCACTAATTTTTCTATCATTTTCCCCAACACTTTGATGATTAGAGAACCCTTGTTCTTAATATATATTATAAACTATTCAGTTCTCTAATATTTCCACCTTATATATATATATATATACTTCCATATTTTTACTACTATTTCCAATTTATTCACGTTTTACTCATAACTTTCCAAGTTATTCAAGTTGCCAATATTTTCACATTATTCACTTTTATGTGACTTTTTATATACTTGGATTAACTTGGTCACTTCTCACAATGTAAATAAAGGGAGATTTATATTCCCTTTTTTATTTCTCTGTGAAAAAATTCCTCGAGTGTTTGCTTGTGCATGTGTGTGTGTGTGTGTGTGTATCTTTGATGCAAAATTCATCCACTATGGAATATTTCGATGAAATTGACACTTCTTCACATGTAATTTAAAGCCGTTAGGAAATTTTCATTCTTATTACATTTCTTACGGTGTACATGACAATTAACTTTACTTATTTATAGGTATGCAATCTTTGTTTGACTTATACTTCTTCGGGTGCATTTTTTTAAAACAATATGCTAAAAATTTCATTTTTAATTATGTTTTATTACCATGTACATGGAATTAACTTTATTAGTTTTCAATTATGAAATCTTGTTTGACTTATACTTCTTTCCTGCACTTTAAAAATACTTAGATAATGTTTCTCCCTTTTTACTATCAAAGATTTTGGGCCATGAGCCCATTTGAAGATTTTTTTTTTCTTCCTATTCTTTCTCTTTCTTTTCAGTTTTTTAAATTCCACTTTAAAATAAACTTGATCACAAATCAGTGGAACAACTAAAAAAAAATATTATAACAATGAAGAATCCATATATTCCTGAAGGAATAAATAATTATTATTCATATATTCATTGACATGCTCTTAAGATACAATGGTGTGTATATAAATACACATAGGTTTGATAAGTCATGTCCTTGGCAAAGGGAGTGACTTATCATCATTACATAAAATTATCATTATTACATATTAGTTACTACATCACATAATGATCACCCTATGACTATTATTACATGATATTCATTACATTATGATAATAAATGTAATACACCTTTGGTATATTACATCCTAGATATTTTTTCTTGGTCATATTCAGAGATTCCTAGAATCAATCCAACCATTGTTATTCCCATCCATTAGAAGCAATGACCTATTCATCCTAGCAAGGCCCATTCCATTAAACATGATATTGATAAACTATAAAAGGAGTGATTTATCTATGCACACCCTTGCTACATATTTCCACCAACAAGAATTAACACAATCAATGAAATTTGATTATGAGGTCCACAACTATGAAAATGTTGATTAAATTTTCTCGCAAAGAAGTATCTTTCACTTCTTAGTTTATTAAAGAGGATGAAATGAGAGAGAAATGATATGCGAGTGAAATTATACATCCAACGAATTTTTAGAAAGGCCTTAGTGTCTAATATATCAACAAAAAAATGGATCATCAATAAGACTGGGAAAAGGAGTTATACATTTATAAAACTCATAATTGAAGGGTCTCATAAACACTTAATTTAATAAAGTTTTAATGATTTTCCATGGATGCTTTGAGGTCATTTTTAACTCTAATATCAATGGTGAACCTTTATTATGGTTATGAGATGTAAAAATCAAGTTCCAAGTCCCAACATAGAATAAATTGGCATGAAGATATCATAGTCAAAATCATTCCCATGACCTCGAAAGAGACAAAAGATCTAGGAAATTTATGAACAACCATGGATATTGAAGGATTCATCTACCCAAGGGTAAATTTAGTAGAAAATAATGGAAATCCATCTTTGAAAATCAATTTTACACATTACCTTAGCTCCAGAGAAGGGTTTTCCCAAGTTTTGCGGTAAATAACTCACTTGGGAGGTTTGTTGGCCTCCCAAGCTAAAAATTTACCTTTTAAGGGAAAATCATTGGCTATAAGGGATAACAGGCCCTTGAGGTAAAATATTTTTCCTCTCTTCCTTTAGGTGGGAAAAATTATACTTTCTTGAACAAATAAGTAATGATAATTCTCAAAACATGTAGATGAAGTTTGGAAAATTGGGCATCTAAGAGGCCAACAAGCATCTCAACTTGCTAACTAGGCACCTCAACCTATTAACTTTGCAATTTATTACTTATAAGTCAATTAATCACCTCAAAGGGAAGATAGGCCTTTATACTCAACAAAATTCCTCATAGGATTCTATACTTAGTGGTTGGAAGTTTAATGAAGTAAATCACTCACCTGGAAATTTTACACACTTCCTAGCCATCTTCCTCATTGAATTGAACTCAGATTGAACTTCCAGTGGTTGGAAAATGAAACATTACACATATTTAATGCCCAATATTTCCATTCTTTTCTAATTCCTTCATTCTTTGATTGTAGAGCTCATTCTTCTTCATTGATGGTTTTTATTCACCATCCTTCTTGTGTTTTTGTAATATTTCGCATTGTTGGAACTATGACAACCATTAAAATAAGAATGAAAACATTTCCCAATAGCACACATACTCCAAAGCATGTGTGGAGTAGCATCGAGCATCAAGAGATTGATTTGCAAAGGTTTGAGAGGTCGAGGTAGTGTGTTGAGGGTTTGTTTGCATGTTTTTTCTTTGTGTTTGAAAATAGGAGTGGGAAGCACTTATTACATTGTGGTTTCAGCCATAGTGGCCAAATACACTATTATTTGAAGCCAAGGTTTCCCACCTACATTAAAAAAATTGATTGCCATTACTTCCATGGTTCGAGGATTTAATGGGATTGAGATAAAAGAGCTACATTAATTCAAGAACAATGTCTAGATGAAAATGAGAGTGTTTTAATGTTTATGAGACAAATAAAAAAGGGATTATCTTGCATTGGGTTTTGAAGCATTCATTTTTGAATATTCCTTTCTTCATTTTTGTTTCACATTTAAATTTTTATCTCTTGAATTGTTAGATTGCATTCAAAAAGTTGTTGGAGATTTTCAAGTTTGATGTCATGAATACAGGAATTGCCAAAATGACAAAGGTAATTAGGAATTTCTATAAATGAGACATTTTCACTCTTGTAAGAGGTCCCTCTTTTAACATTGCAAGCTATATTCATATGTTGAATAGAGTGACATGGTTAGTTTGTGCTTACACTCTTGTGAAGTTGTTGAAGGTCATGGACTATTCATGCTATTCACCACTTTCTTACTTTCTTGTGAGGATGGATGTGGTATCTTGTGAATGTTTTTGGGGTACATGCTCAACTACATACTTAGTGACGTACTCATGTTTTCCATTTTTCCTACTATTTAGGACGACTACTATTTATAGCATGTCTATTTATAGAAAGTCTATTTTTAACCAGTGGATTCCTATATGTAATACCATGGGAAAATACCATGGGTTTCCAAGACCATGGGCTCATAAACCACCATTAGTAAAATTCTTAATTTTTAGCTACCATTAGGCCAATTCCTATTTTTTATCCAACATTAGGCAAATTCCTATTTCCTTAATTTTAGGAGATATTTCCTATTTCATTGCTATAGAGAGCACTTTAGTAAGAATATTGTCCTCCTAGGGAAGTACTAATTACCCATATAATACTTGGAATTAACTCACTTCACATATTTAGTGACATTCCATAATTAGCAAATTCTCACTCAATTAGGACTTTAATTCCATTCTTGGACTCTAGTCTTATGTCTTATTATTTTTTCTATTATGGAATGCATGTTGATTTCATGTAGAGTTATCACTAAGTTCGCACCTATATTTTTTACCTTTTCTTATTATTCACAACTTTTGACATTAGTTAATTCTTGCTATTGAGAGAAGTTACTTTTTTACTTGAGCATGCACATGGAAATCCCAACCTAGTGTGCATTAATACACATGTGGAGAGTCCTATATATTGTACTCATGATACATGATTAATACATTGTGATTAGAGTTGGTTTGTTAGTCTCTTATTTGTGTATATTGATTATGTTTTCTCTCTGCTCTCTCTCTTTTGCAATTAGCTAGGTGTAGCATTTCCTTGCCACAATTAGGTCTTGGATTGTGGTTTAATCCTACATTGTATCAGAGCCATTATTGTGAGGGAGTATTCACTTTTATTACAATTTTATAGATCATATTTGAAATCCCATAGAGAACTATGGATCAACCATCTTCTTCAATGATCTCATGGCACAAACACTTGAGTAACATCACCTCGAGGATTGCATTCCAGATAATGAAAGGAAAAATCCATCTTTAGAAACATGTAATGGTCATGCATTAGTTGCTATTTCATCTTCTCCTAATGTTTGGGTGCTTGATTCAGGGGCTAACCATCACATGTCCTCATTGGTTAGACCTTTTTCATACTTGGAGAATTTTTCCAGACCATTGATCTTCATGGGAGATAATTATCCTGCAGAGGTGTGCAGTAGGGGTAGAGTTGATCTAGAACATGGATGATTTCAGGATGTACTTCATGTTTTGAAGCTTTCAGTGAATATTCTCTCCATCTATCAAATCACTCATTCAAGTTCAGGGAACAACA
The DNA here is from genome assembly GCA_009831015.1 of Picea engelmannii. Taxonomy (NCBI): domain Eukaryota; kingdom Viridiplantae; phylum Streptophyta; class Pinopsida; order Pinales; family Pinaceae; genus Picea; species Picea engelmannii. Next base: position 697,399 of record ML783695.1, read on the forward strand.
TGGAGTTCAATATGGACTTAGTTATTATTTCCTACTCATCAGATGGTTAAAAAATTGTTGTTGTTGAGGTTTACCACCATTCCAAGTTGTACATATTATCTCACTTCAGTCAAAAATATGATTATGTATCTCTTTTAACACATGCTAATGAAGAGTATAGGTTATGACATGAGAGCTTTGGGAATATGAATTTTAAATATTTATATCATCTTAGTAATGGTGGAATGGTAGATGGATTACCTATCATTCAATACATAGATGGATTTAGTTAGGGATGCATACTAGGAAGAGATCATGAGGATAATTTCAACACAGGTAAAGCATGGAGGGCATCATCACTTCCAAAGTTGGCTCGCATTAAAAGTCTTTTGCCACACCCATCGATCAATAAATATAAGTATTTTCTTACTTTCATTGATGATTTTTTGAGATATACATGAGTATACTTTATCAAATTAAAATCTGAGGTCTTTGAGTGTCTTAAATATTTCAAGCATCTAGTTGAGAACCAAACAGAGAAGAGGATTAATAAGATTCATATAGAAAATGGAGGAGAGTATGTGAATAAGGATGTTGAGGATATTTGTTCAGAATCATGTATAGAGTTGCAACACATAGTTCCATATGCTCCATAGTAGAATGGGGTAGTAGAGAGAAAGAACAGAAAATTGAAAGAGATGGCCAACTGTATGTTGCAGGTTATAGAACTACCTCCAACGTTATGGGATAAAGCTATAAATTGTGCATCCTACATTCATAATAGATATCCTCACAAATCAGTCAAGGTATTAAATCCATATGAGGCTTGGAGAGGGAATAAACTGGAAGTAACTCACTTCAGAATTTTTGGTCCACATGCATGGGCTAGGACCCTTCAGATAGTAGGAAAGATATGGAAGCTCAGAGTAAGGAGTGTAGTTTTGATTGGATATCAAGAGGGAGTGAACATATATATTTTATTAGATACTAATTTAGATACATTATTCATTTATAGGAGTTTTAGGTTTGAAGAGGGTCCTTCACAGGTACTTCTGGAGCAGTCCAAACCTCCATCTCCACCGCCACTAGTTGTGGAACTTCATGAGACTTCTTCTGATAATATCTTTTATCATATCTCTGAATATAATATCTATGATATTTCTTAACAACATCAATAAGTTGAAGGTCCCTATCATCTACCATTATGGGCACAACTAACTATTCAGGAAGCAGGTGGTCTAGTGGGTGATCTCATTGATCCATGGAGAACCAGATCTCAGTTTGTGGAGCCTCCACAATATTTTACTACCATGGATCCATTTATACCTATTTATTGTTATATGGTACTTGGATAATATCCTCAGTATTATGTAGAGTCTAAATAAAACCCCCATTAAGAGGAACCTATGAAAAGGGAGTACAATTCCTTGATAGAGAACAACACATGGGAGTTGGTTCCTCTACCTTCTAAAAAGAATATTGTTAGACCTAAGTGGATTTTCAAGACAATTAGGGCTTCTTATAGATACATTACAAAGTATAAGGCTTGGTTAGTAGCTAAAGTTTTCTCACAAGTACAAGGCAATAACTATGAGGATACTTTTGCACCGGTTGCCAAGATTGATTCCATTCGATTAGCTCTATCTATTACAACAACTAGAAAGTGGGAGGTACACCATATGGATGTGAAGTATGTATTATTACATGGAAATATTAATGAGGAGATATATATGGAGAATTTATATGGATATGTTCATGATCTATCATTAGTTTTTAGATTGAGGAAGTCATTGTACAGACTTAAGAAAGAACCTAGGTCATGGTATGCTAAAATGGACTCATATCTTCTCTCTATAGGTTTTATTAGATGTAGGTTAGATCATAATTTGTATATGATCAAGAACATAGATTTTCTTCTACTAATAGTTATATATGTAGATGATTTAATCATCATAGGGATCTCAACCTCCTTAATTTTTGCAGTGAATACCACTTTGCATGACAAGTTTTCTATGAAAGATATGGGACTGCTACATTTCTTTCTTGGTCTTGAAATCAGCCAGAATGATTCAGGAATTAAGATGTTTCAGTCCAAGTATGATATAGATCTACTTGATAGGTTTCATATGACATATTGCAAGCCATATTCAACACCCTTTCATTCAGGGGTTAGACTAGAGGATGTCGGTGCATCACCTTTGGTTGATTGTACTAGATATCAACAAGTGATGGGGAGTCTTATCTACATTACACACTCTCGATTGGAAATATCTTATACAATTGTATTTATTTACAGGTACATGCACGAGCCTCATGAGCTCCACTGGAAGGAAGAAAAGAATATTCTTATATATGTCAAGGGGGCTACTGGTTTTGGTATACACTATGCAACAAGATCTTCCATGTATCTTGTTGTCTATATACCCTAAATGGTGTGCATTGTAATTTAATGGTTGTCTATGTATTGTTTAGCAAAGAGAAATGTGTGACAATTATTATTTGATATCCTTTTACATACATACAGTTTCCATGATCCCGTGATCCAAACCAACCTCTCTTTAACCAAGTCCACACATCTATTTTGAAGTTGGAAATCGATGGCCATCCTTCCAAATTTATTTCTATTTACTTGGGGTTGGTAATTTCATTTTAAGAGACATTGGGGATTTTTTCTCACTTCCAAAGTTGATATCACTGCTAACTGATGTCGACATTTTGTCTGTAGGTCTTGCTTCACGTTCTCTAAACTGCTGGGGAGTTTTCTTTTGCCAACAGGTCATAGGAAAACCATACTTCACAATCTAGTGTTGTCTAAACATTTTTTATTTCCCTGAATGTTTTATTTCTACTATTAAATATCAAAATCGACTTCCAAACATTTTATATGTTGTGGGTTACCGAAATATCCCTCCAAACATTTTTATTCATTGTTGAATACAAAATTCCCCCCCTGTGCATTTATCTCCATTGTTGGTTGACCAAACTTGTTCATTGAACATTTGTTTTCCTTGTTGTTCAACTCTTTCCACCCTATGTTCAACTAGACTTTCATTTCCCCTGGTTGATTATTTTCCAATTGACTAGTTCTTCCCTTTGTTTGACTTGAATTTCCTTTCCCCCAATCGATTCACCTATCCTTTGGTCAATTCTATTTCTAGGTGGTCGACTAGAATTTCATCTGGTCAACTCGACTACTAGAGTAGTCAACTAGGCATTCATCTGGTTGAACTGAATACTAGATTATTCAATTGGGATTTCATTGCGTCAACCTAACCATCAAAGCATTTTACTAACCACTCTTTGGACTGACTTGACTTGTGGCTTAGTTGTTCCAGTTTCCATCAGTTAGTATCACTAAGATTATAGATTAGGGATTAGATGGCTATAGTACCATATTTAACCATAGCTCCATCATGCATATTGGTCGAGGTTGTAAGGTCGATATTGAGTGAAATAGAGGTTGAAGGTAAGATTACAAAAATATTGCAGTGAAAGAGCTAGAAAAATTTCAAGCACCCTAGAAAAATTAATAGGAACATCATTCCGTAAGGGTCCAAGGTTAAAGTTAAAGATCTTGGTTTCTTATCATGAGATAAAATAGGGTTAATTTCACCCTTGAAAGTATTAATCCCTTCTCGTACAAAAAATATACCACAATACCATGGCCTAAGATTCAATCTCTAGAAAATATGTTGTCTCGATCATCTAACGATTGAAAGCGATCTTGATCTACGATGGATGATTGATGTCGCATCAGGAAAGTGCATGGGAGATAGAATGCATATGGGTTGCGATGGTGGCTTTAGGAACCATGTGTTGAAGAGTGAATAATGTCACCTGATAAGAAAGTATAAGGATAAACCACTATCAATGGGCCATGACAGAAATATTCTGGATTCAAGTAACCACCATATTGATCATTATCACTGCACATCTATCTACCCATTTAGCGACACCTAGAGCTAATATAGTAGTACACCTGGGATGCTTAGGAGAGTTAGATATAGGTTGGAACACCAATAGGGAAATCGTCAGAACTAGTGTGGGATATCCACCTATACATAGGAGGATCGCTGAAAGCTCTAGTCTCCATATCAAGCTTAGCTACACGTAGGCCGAATTCAGATCCACATTAGCGCTGACGTGGACCAGTAGGAAACTACGATGTGTTCATGGGACCATGATGACATTAGGATAATGTCACTCAAAATTGCGAGCTTTTTGGCTTTGATAAAATATCTGTATGAATGAAAAGTTGACACATGGAGATATAAAAGGAAAATATAAAATAAAAAATATTGTTGGGCCCAAAGAATATTATTCATTCCTAAGTGCCAAAGCATGCACTTGGAATTTTCAAACAAAGAATGATTTCAAGCAGTTATTTCTAGCATCTCCTGTAATTCATTTCAAGGTAACCCGTGAGCTCCTAATTCCCTTTCAATTCACTCTTTTCTTTGTCTTTTGAAAATCCCCTAATGGATATTGTTTCGAACCCTAAAAGGTCTTAGTCCTCCAAAAAAGCCTCAAACAATGGGGACCCCTTGATTGACTGGGATATAAACATCTATGAACCAATTCTATCCTTTCCTAACCTAAAATCCATATTTAGTCTTGCACAAGCTAATTCTAAGAGTGTCCAACATTATATGCATTTATGTGGGTCGAGCTTGGTCATTTCAAGCGTCCCACAAACTTTCAATTTTCTTGAAATCATCCATTGGTGTGTTGGAAATTACCTAGTTCCTGAATGAAAAAGATTGTATGTTGATAAACATTGCATCATTTGTCATTTGTCATGATAACCCCTATGTAATATGCTCTTCTTCCTGGAAGAACCTGTAGAAACCATGAAATAACACACCCTAGAAGTTGCATACCAGAATTTACCTGAAGCTGAAAATAAAGGATTATTTAGGAGTCTCTTACCCCAAAATTCTCTATTACTATCCCTTTCAACTACTCTCCTAGCTAAAATTTCCCCATAAAACATTCAACATGCCCTAACCCTAATTTTTCAAATATTGGGTCAAGACCATGATAGATTAATGGATGATGTCACCCTTGGATTTTTCTCTCTCTTACTATCAATTGATCCTATCTCTCCCCCAAATTTTGATTTCTATCAATTCTTAAGAGAATCTATCCAATCCCAATTAGAGAAATTTCCTAGAAATCACTCTTTTAGATACCAGTCATAGTTGGTGTACCTCATTCTCTCCCATAACCACTCCTATTTCAAGAGTTGGGGAATAGAAATTATTGACCCAAAAGGAAATATGAAACCAATAGTTGAATGGCCCAAGAGTGTAAAAATAAAAGAAAATAATATAGTTTTTATCTATTATGTTGACCGTTGCATGAAAGCAATGTATACTCCGATATATGGTTCCCTCCCTCCAAGAGTGCTTCTAGAGATCAAGTGTTTCCTACAACTTAGTAAAGATACCAGAATTGGAGACTGGTGCTTTGCATAGGATCATACTATTATCAGAGTATATAGTTTCACATAGGAACCATTCAAACTTCCATCCTTCCTCACACCCAGGTTAATGTCTTTAGAATATATGATACAAAGTGATCCAGGTGGATATTGGTGGCCACCCACCTATTCCAGTTGGCTCCTCTTGTCTATTTTTGTTCAACATGTTCTTCTGTACTTATTTGTAATTATGGGTTCTACACTTCTGGGGATGTATGAATCCCCACACATCCTGCAGGTGGATATTGGTGGCCTCTTGCTTAATCCAACTGAATTATTTTGTATGTTTTCATGTTAGCACATTTGTTTGTACTTCCAGGGCCATTTTGGGGCCCTAAATGTTCTTTTTTTGGATTTCCACAGTCAAACTATAGGTGGAGTCAGAGTTTTATGGAAGAATGTGTAGTTCTCCAAAAGGCCTTTCCAATGGGATACCACGTGCTTAAAACAAAGGGCGTATGAAAAATTTACGAACCTCAGAAGTTGAGGTGCCAACTTACACCAACTTACCCATAGGGGCCCACATGAATTTTGGCATTTCACCTTCTAGGGTTAGTTTTTTGGATGTCTATGGTTTTGGAATTCATGATTAAAATAAAAAAGGCCTATGGAGCCTCATTGTATTCCATTCTTCTCAGATGGATGCACGTAGCAGCCCCATCTCTTCTCAAAGATAGCTACCACCATTCAATCAAGTGTTTCAGTTCTACAATTTTACAGTTTCAGCCTCTTTCATTATTCAATAGAATATATTTTTCATTGGATATATGTTTTATTATTCATATCTATGTGTTTATTGTATTCATTTTGTTAATCAGTTCGATCCTCTCCTAAATCCATATGAGTGGTATTAGAGTGGTCTGCTCTTCATTTATTTTTCTCCGTGCATGTCCCCGACAAGATCTGGGTATAAGAAGTTGGGACTCGAACCAATCGAGCGATTAAAATATCGATCATATGAAAATAAATATGATGGAGCAAGAGATCCTATTAAAATGTTTCTCGAGGAAGCCTCACGCGACAAAGGAACAAAATTATGGACAAGTTCGTGCAGATCCTTCGACGACTACCCATAGAAGAAGCATATTCATAAAGTGAGCATGCAGACCCCTTTAAGGTACAAGTAAATTTTGATATTCCATTATTTTAAGGACTGATAGATGCAGATGTGGAAGATAAATGGTTGAATCTACTTGAGGGGTATTTTTCCACCCACAATTTTTCCGATAGGGAAAATATCATTTTTGCACTCCTCAAGGTCATTCCCCATGTTAAATACTGGTGTAATACTTACTCTGAGCAAGAGGTCGTGGAGGAATCTACAATGTTTGTGGTGGCACCTACATGGGATTCCTTTCACAATGCTATTAAAGAATAATACTACCCTGTTGAAAGCTACAAGGACCAGTACACCAGATGGACCACCCTATGTCAAGAAAGGGACTAGACAGTACCGGATTTCACCAATATTTTCCATACCCTACTCACCAAATTGGGTATCAAAGACTATGAGCGTCATCTGGTGCTCAAATATCGTGGTTGTTTGCATAGATACATTCAAATAGAAATGGATTTTCTGGACATCCCCTCATTTGACACGACTTATAGATACGTTATCAAGATTGGGCAAAAATTTAAGAAGAAAAGGTGAGAGTTTGGATCCACAAACCCCTCACAGCCGAAGTAGAGAAAAGGCAACCCAAACCCACACAATAAGTGACAAAGTTGATATAGTCTCCCTCTAGACAACAATTCCAAGGTGCAACGCAAGAAGGGAAATGAGAATATGAAGAAGGACATGTTAAAATGGTGTGATTAGTATAAAATACCTTGGCACAACACCGAAGAATGTCGCTCCAAATAGTCCCCCATGGTCGAACTGAAGGCTTCCGAGTCAGAGGCTGATTATGATTCTGAATCAAATCCTGAAGGAGGGAAATGAATTATCTATGCTCAACCCAGTGCCACTGTTGCTACCACCAAATTCTGGCCAAGCGAACCAGAAGAACCAGAGGAAGGGGAACGCCTCTTTCACTCATAGATATGGGTAAAGGGGGCTCTGCTTCATTTCATTATCGATAGAGGTAGTCAAAAGAAACATATTTCAGTAGAGGTCATCAAGTGGCTGGAACTGCAACTGATACCGCACCTGTATCCCTACATCATTAGTTGGATTCACCAAGGAAGGGATCTTCGTGTCAGCCAACAATTTCATATGCCCTACGAAATCAAGCCTTTCAAAGGTGCAATACTATGTGATGTTACTCCCCTTGAAGTTTGTGATGTTCTTTTAGGACGACAATATTTGTGGAAGTGTTATGTTGTGTATGAGTGTATACCTCGTAGTGTTATTATTAGTTTGGGTAGGCAATTGTATATGATACCATAGGTAGCTCCGCCTAACGCTATTTCTTAATCTCTGCTAAGCAATGGATTAAGGTCATCTCAAAGACTGGGAATTTCATCTTCTTTGTTATCCATGCTCACAGTAAGAAAAAGGTTTCCACCACATCCGTGGCTTCTACACAAAGCCTCTCTTTGCAACAGAAGCAAGTGGACGGGATCGTGGAAGAATACAGAGACATCTTCTCCTCACCTATAGGGGTACCAACACATTGCCAAGTCAAGAATCCAATTGATATGACCCCCGATGCACCTCTACCTAATGGACCAGTCTATCGTTTCTCACTGATGGAAAATGAATAAATCAGGTGACAGATCCAAGATCTACTTGAAAAGAGGCACATTAGACCCATCGCCTCCCCTTGCGAAAGCCCAATTGTACTAGTGCAGAAGAAGGACGAGACGTGGCGACTCTGCATTGATTACATAGCTTTAACCAAAATCACAATCAGGAACCGATACCCCTTTCTTAGGATTGATGACCCTCTTGACCAAATCAAGGGGGGAGAATTTCTTCAGCAAGATTGACCTAAAGTCTGGCTACTACCGGGTTCCCATCGAACCAACTGATGTATGGAAGACAACCTTCAAATCTAAATAAGGTCTCTTCGAATGGCTAGTCATGACCTTTGGCTTAAAAAATGCACCAACCACTTTCATGAGATTGATGGATGATATATTGAGACCCTTCACCAACTCTTTTGTGGTGGTATATTTGGATGACATCCTCATCTTCAATGAGACATGGGAGGAGCACATGTATCATATTCAAAAGGTTTTGAGCACTCTGCGACAGCACAAGCTATATGCTAACTTGGAAAAATGATCTTTTGGCATGAACAGGGTCCAATAATTGGGCTACATTGATGATGAGCATGGGGTACATGTTAATCCAGCTAATATCCAAGTCATCCATGATTGGCCAGCCCCGACCACACTGAATGAGCTTCAGAGCTTCCTGGGACTAGCCAACTTCTACTTACGGTTCGTACTGGGATTCTCCCATATTGCATGGGCCCTGATCCAGGTGACCAAGGGTGGTGGTAGGGCCAATTTCGTGTGGGAGAAGGAGAAAAAATGATCATTCAATGATATAAATAATTGCTTGCTCTCAACTCGAGTACTCTCCTTTCCCGATCTACACCAACCATTTGAGATTGAGACTTATGCATCTGAGTATGTTGTGGGTGCAATTCTCACTCAACATGGGCATCCAGTGGCATACCATAGTGAGACATTCTCTGAAATTGTCCGGAAATACCCCACCTATGACAAGGAAATGTATTCCATTGTACAAGCCTGTCTTCAATGGAAAAATTACATTCTGGGAAAAGATACGATCATACACACTGATCACAAGCTTTTACAATTCATACAGACACATGGGAAATTGCAGAACGACTGCCATCATAAATGGTCCACCTACCTGCAGTAGTTCCATATCAACATCAAGTATAAGATAGGTATCTCCAACCATGTTGTTGACTGCCTCATTCACCCTCCTGTGGTTACACTCACCACTGTGCTCCATTCCTGTGGACATGAATCATCTGAGTGGCCCCAACTTTATCAGCAATATCAGGACTTCACCACCACCTATCATCTCTTGGGTACAGGTGCAACTGTCATCAATTGTCACATTCAGGATGAACTCTTATGCCACTTGGGCCATCTCTATGTTCCTACAAGAGAGCATGCAAAATTGATTTTGGAAGCCCACTACATTCAAGTGGCAGGACATTTTGGCATGGAGAAAACTGTGGCCATTCTTCAAAAACATTTTTATTGGCCAAAAATTCGACAGGACGTCAACAAGTATATCATATATTGCATTTCCTGTGCCATTTCCAAGCCAACCATCAAGAATAAATGCCTATGCACTCCTCTTCCTATCCCCTAGAAGCCTTGGGAATCCATATCAATGGGTTACATGTCTGGCTTGCCATCCACCAAGCAAGGAAATGATTGTGTATTTGTGTTCGTTGATCGGTTTTCAAAGATGGACATCCTCACAACCTGCAAGTAGAATATCACATTGGAAGATACTACCAAGATCTTCTTCGAATGAGTGTGGATCCACTTTGGGATACCAAATACCATCATCTCTAACCAGGACAACATGTTCCTCAACAAATTTTCTTCAAGTCTCTGGTCTCTGTTGTACACCAAGCTCATAAAATCCACTGCTTTCCACCCCCAAACTGATGGCCAAGCAGAGGTCGTTAATCGCATGATTGTGCACATACCGTGCATGTATAATTCTAATCATTCACATACATGGATGAGAGTCTCCCCTATGTTCAACACAGTTACAAAATGGCTCTCCATAGCTCCATCAACCATAGCCCATTTCAGGTGGGTATGGGATTCCAATCCTTGGGACCCGTTTATTTTGCACTTCCTCTTACCACCGCACATACATAATATTCCCATGATCATTCTTCAATCAACAAAGACACCAGATTCATTGAGTGTATTCAACACATCCACCAACAGGTCCAAGAGATTTTACATAAATCGAATGCTAAGTACAAGCAATGCCATGATCAACACAAAATACCACACCAGTTTCAGGTTGGCGACAAAGTTTGGTTACATTTTTAAAAGGAGTGTCTCATGGGACCCCATCAGAAGATTCACCCAGTTCTCTATGGGACTTACACTATCACTAAGGCTGTGGGTAGTAATGATTTTTAGCTCAACACTCCACCCTTCCTTGGCCTACATCCAGTGTTCAATGTAGACCTCCTTCGGCCATATCTTCCACCATTATTGGACACCTCAAAGATAACAGAATAGCTGATAGAAACAAATCTCAACCCTGACTACATGGAGCAACCCTCCACTCATCAAATAGTAGACACACAGGTCAAAGGCACTCACCAACAGAGGATCCAGCTTTACCGAGTTGTCAAGGCAAGGAAACTCCTACACCAAGGCAAGTGGCTCACCTAGGGACAAATCCAAAAAATGTTTCCTCAACTAATGGGTGAAATCAACACCATGGAGACCATTTCTTCCTAAGGGGGGAGGATTGATCCAGGTGGATATTGGTGGCCACCCACCTATTCCAACTGGCTATTCTTGTCCATTTTTGTTCAACATGTTCTTCTGTACTTATTTGTAATTGTGGGTTCTACACTTCTAGGGACATCTAAATCTCCACACATCCTACAGGTGGATACTGGCGGGCTCTTGCCTAATCCAACTGTCTTATTTTGTATGTTTTCATGTTCGCACATCTTTTTGTACTTCCAAGGCCATTTTGGGGCCTTAAATGTTATTTTTTTGGATCACCATAGTCAAATTGTAGACAGAGTCAGAGTTTGATGACAAAATGTGTATTTATCTGAAATACCTTTCCAACAATCTATCACGCACCTAAAGAAAAGTTTATATGCAAAAGTTACGACCTTGGGAAGTTGAGGTACCAACTTACACCAACTTACCCAGAGGGGCCCACATGACTTTTGGCGTTTCACCTTTTAGGGTTAGGTTTTTGGATGTATAGGGTTTTGGCATTCATGTGTAAAATGAAAAAGGCCTCTGGAGCCTCATTGCATTCCATTCTTCTCAGATGAATGTGCGTAGCAGCCACATCTTTTCTCAAAGATATCTACCACCATTTGAGCAAGTGTTTCAGTTGTGCAATTTTATAGTTTCAACCTATTTCATTATTCAATAGAAGATATTTTTCACTAGATATCTATGTTATTCTTCATATCTCTATGTTTATTCCATTTAGTTTTTTAATCAGTTCTTTCCGCTCCTAAATCTAGATCACAAATATCAATAAGTGACCACTTTCTATTTGGTCAACACAGAAAACCAATTACTTTCACATTACCACAATAGGTTGGCCCCTTCTTGGTACAAAAAAGGTTGTATTTTTACAAGGAAGAAATGATAAGTCAATTTGATCTTGAAAAGGAAGGAAACTCGGTATATGACCTTCATGGAGTGGAGTGATATCATCTAGGAGGTCCACTTATAAGCATGATTCAAAAGGGATAATAGAGAGAAAAACTAACTTAGAATATTGGGAAGAAGTCAAAGATATTTTGGAGAGAGAGGATCCTAGCTTAATTACTTTATCAGCTCAAGCTAGATGAGTCCCAACTAGTAAATCCCTAAATATCCCATTATAATATCCTTAATTAGGGTCAAAGGTAAATGAACATCAGAGAAAGAAGCTCAAATAAATTGACCAAGAAGAGGAATAATAAGAAGAATGAAACTTCATAAAGTTTCTATATAAAGAGAAGGGTGTGCTTTATATAAATTAGGGAGATATGTAACCTAAGTGGCCATTTTTTACTATTGAACATTTTTCATTAGCCCCATTGTCAACTATATCACTCAAGGAAGCAACCACTAGTGGTGGATCGACATAGAAACCACCCACTATATTTTCTCATTACATGGATATAAAGATACATAACAAATAACCACAAAGAGAGTTGTATCCTCTAGTGTGAGAAGGAGAGGCCCAACCAACTAAGTTGTTGATAGAAGTTGATAATCAAGCAAGAAATTTTAATCTATCTCTTTTAGAAGAAAAGGTGCAAAGGTCATTTTCTCCACCATGATACAAGGTAACTCCAGTCAAGTTTAAAATAAAAGGTATTCGATCTCCCGACCTAATTGATTTTCATCAACGAGTAAGTGAGATGTTGTATCAAGGAGTGTTGCAGTCCTCTGATGGTGAGAGGGAAATGAAAGAAATTACACTCAAAATTCACAAGAATATGATGCAAGAAAAATAACCACTAAATATAATCAAACTAGGGTGGATGAAGTGGAAAGGGAGATAGTATCCATGGGCATAGATCCTAAAGACCACCACTTTGGTAGGAGATCTGATAAAATAGAAAGACACGAACATCAAAACCCTGAAGAAGAAGTTGAATATTCTTGAAGCTCAACATGTTCAAACACTAGAGCTACAAGACAATTTCAAGGAAAAGGAGCAATCATTCCTCTAGTTGAAGAAAAGAGATGAAGAATACACATGGTTACAAAAAGAATTTGAAGTATTGAGAAAAGAGAATGAATTGCTAAAGAATCAACAAAGTCATTTGATCCAAATGTCAAGACAGGGAAAGGAACTGGTTGACGTCATTGATCTAATAGAAGTCCTGGAAAAGGTGATCGATGATCTCAGCATGAATGAAAGGAAAATGGGAAATATGAACACGTAGCTGAGAAAAAAAAGTACCAATATTGTGGAGCTAGAAGAACAAGAAAAAAATAGAGAAACATGTTTGGCTAAATTGAGCACAGATAAAGATGAAGCCCCTAATGAAATAGAAAGGTTGAAAAGTTAAGTCAGAATAAAGTCATCTTTGAAAGAAACCAAACATGTGATTTGGGATCAAATAGCCTCCATAATAACTGATAATTGGGTGCACTTTTCTCTAATGGGAGATGAATTGGAGTTGATAAAACCAACCTGAACAAAGATCATTCGGGTAAAATTTGAATTGGAAAATAATCCTAACCTTGCCAATGACATCATCGAATTCTTAAATAGCATAAACAAAGATCATCTCAGAGAACTGAATGTTAAATATAGAACCAATATCATCATCGATGCTAAGAAGGTTCTCAACGAAAGGAGGTAGCTACAGAATGTTGAAAATAGGCTACAAGAGATATCAAGAGAAGTGCCTTCTTCCAAGATGATCTTCAAGGGTCTCATCATTCTTAAGTTACCTCTCCCTTGGGAAGGATATGGACATTGTCTCTCTCACCAGAGGTACTCAAAATTGTTGGAGTGAAAAAGAAATGAAGATAAGATGTTTGACAAGTTGTTTGGAGTCTTTCTAGGAAAAGACATCATGGAAATGCTTTTACGGTACTTCGATATTTTATATCCATTGAAAGGGGTTTTCAAACATATCCCTCAACCATCAGATGACATATATACTAAACTTTATGACATGGTTAGAAATGTGAACGAAAACTATTATCCCATAGGAAATATGTGGCAGTACATGTGTCAATTTCTCAAACTTGCTCTGAGGATACAAGGGGAGTCAAGTAGTGTTAGGCATGCCCAGTAAAAGTTAGTTACTGAGATAATATTTTGTGTTAGAATTTTTCCACATGTAAGCATTTTGTAAGCAGTAAAGATAATGGTTTTCAGAAAACCAAGAAGCAGTAAGTGGTATCAAGAAGAATTTTTGGAAAAAGAGCGTGAGGCTAAAGAAAGAGGATGTTCATTTTGTAAGGGTTGGAACTTTGGGGAATTTAAGAGTATATTACAACCATAGCTATTTGACCATGATCCTCAAGCACAAACATATATTTAATGTTATAGGATTCATGAGATTCATCCCCTGCGTTATGTTTCAGTCTATCATTTCTCTTTTTGTGCATGTGATCTTGTAAAAGCCACCCCTCTCATTTTTGGCTTCTTGTATCAGATCTCCATTAATAAAAACTCAAGTAGTAAGTTATATGGCATGTTCAGTGTTACTATGTGTTTTATTCTTATGATACTGAAGTGATTTCCTCTTAATATTGACCACTTTGTTTCATTTCTTCATATGTTTAATGATGTGCATAGGGTACCTCCATGGATTTAAATATTTGAATATGTAACTTTTTGATGCATGTTTTAAAAATCTATTATATGTCTTAGAACTTTTGAATTCTTAATTTCTCGGTATGTTATTCTATTTCCATAATATATAAGATTCATTCGTTATAGTGCCTTTTATTCTTATCTTGTTTTTCTTCTAAATTCACCATTTCCCCACTCTTAAAATCAAATTGTATGAAACACTCATGGAAAAATGCCTTATGGAATTGAAGGTTTTAAATATTTGTATTAAGAGTGTTTAAGGAATGAGAGTTTAATAAGAGAGAGAGAGAGAGAGAGGGAGAGAGAGAGAGAAAATTACCCAATTTTTGCATAATTTTACTTACTGCAAGCATGGATTTAACTCTCATCTTGATTCTTATCCCCCAAGGTGCCTCAACATCAGGAACATATCTAGGGATAAAATATGGTATTATAGCATAATTTCAAATACATTTATTGATACCAATATGGTAAGTACCCATAGTTATTACAAAAGAAGTGAACAAGATATTTTTCCAGGGCTAAAGAAAAATAGAGCATTGAGAATGGAGGGGGAACATTATGGAGGAGATGAGGAAGAAGATTCGAAGGTCAAGTTGGATCGATTTGAGAAGATTTTGTCCACATTGACATTGATGGTGTCACAACAACTAAAAGAAAATTTCACTTAAACTCCATAAAAAACGGCTTGTCATGAAGATCCCAAGAGGGAATAAAATAATCTAGAGACAGAGTGCTAGACTAAGCCAACGATGGGAGAATGCGACTATAGTAAGATACATGTACCTTTTTGTATGGATGTCAACGTGGAAATCAAGTCATATGTCAGGGAATTGGATGTTATCATGATGAACCAATGGCTATAGTAGATGAAAGTATACTTTAGTGTGCATGAAGTAACTAGAAAACAAAAGATTTATTTTTCTTGGTTGAAGCTTGAAGGCCATGCTTTGGTATGGTGGGAGAGTGATGTAGTAAGAAAATAACTAGGAAACCAACCACCAGTGACTGATTGGGAGGTATTCAAGGACATGATCAAATCCTCATTTTACCCAATAGGATATGAGGAAAACCAACAAATAATATGGAATTACTTCAGGAAAAGACAAGAACAATCAATGCAAGAGTTCACGACAAAGTACAGGAAGAGATAAATTCAAAGGGGAGTCTCTCTCAAAATTCTAAACATGTTAGTCAAGTATTTGGGGGCATTGTTACCTCATATTCATAGGAAAGTGATGTTTTTTGTGCCAAATATGATTGACGAGGATAGTATTCAAGCACAATACCTTGAGGGAGACAAGAATAAGCAACAAGAATAACCACAAGAGAAACAGAGAAATAAGAAAACAAGAAGAAGTGTAATGAGAAGAATATTTTGGAAGAAACATAATAAGAAACATCTTCTTCCCAACAATGTAAAGTATGTGATCAAAAAAGGCACGCATAAGAGAACTATTGGAAATTTCACCTTGAGAAGAACCCAAAATATTTCTAGTAAAAGGAAAAGAATGAATCAGTATCAGTGGATGTGGAGGAACATGTGGGAAACACCTCAGACATGGAAGGGAATATCAATTTCCCTAATATTTAGAAAGAGGTGGCACTATTTGGTTGCAGTCACAAGGAGGAGAAGGAGATGACTAATTTTTTTTGCATTAAAATGCACATGAAGCAAAGAAAGGTGGCTTGTTTGTTTTATCCTAGTTCACAATCCAATTTTGTCTTTTTGAAACTAGTTGAGAGGATTGGTATGGAGACACAAGATCATCGACATCCATACCCCTTGGGATAGGTAATGTACGATGTGGAATTGAAAGTGAGAAAGAAGTGAAAATTTAAGCTCGCCATCGATCAAAACTTTGTTTATGAAGTAGTTGCAAATGTGGTTCCTCTAGACATATGTAGAGTCATGTTGGGAAGTCCATATTTGTATGTGAAGGATGCCATTTTTAGAAGGAGAGATAACTAGTACAGGATATTCAAGGATGGAAAAGTATGTGCCATAAATTCACAAGGACAAAGATAAGTTCTCTTTGATTAGTTCTCATCAAGCTATAAGAATAATGGGAAATAAAAACAAGTTTGTCTTGTTGTTCTTGAGAGAAGGAAAGGAACAGGGAGAAGGAAGTGAGTTGGAGAAGAAGGAATCCTTGGAAGGATGTAGTGGTGAGAAAAATAAACAACTACAACAATTGATTGAATCCTACAAGGAAGTGTTTCGAGAGCCTCATGGACTGCCACCCAAGAGAGAGGTTGAACACGAGATTCAATTTTTTCAGATTCATTGTTGCCTAACATTTGACTGTATAGGTAGTTCTTCATCGAAGTAGATGAAGTAAATAAGAAAATGTAGCAGTTGTTGGAGTAGGGAGTCATCGGACCCGATACATCACCATGTGGCTCACCCATCATCATGGTGCCAAAGAAAGATGGAATTTGGAGATTACCATTAAGACTAGATATCCTTTTCCAAGGATTTATGACTTGTTGGATCAACTACAACAAGAAACATTATTCACTAAGATGTACCTAAAATAAGGTTACCACCAAGTGAGGATCAAATAAGAAAACGTGTGGAAGACAATGTTCAAAACAAGACAAGGTTTGTACGAGTAGTTAGTAACATATTTTGGATTATGCAATGCACCTGCAATGTTTATGAGACTAATGATTGATGTGACATTCACCTTCATTGACTCTTTTGTAATAGAATATCTAGATGACATACTAATATTCAACAATACTTGGAAATATCACTTCTCACATATGACGTAGGTACTAGAGACCTTGAGGAAGAATCAATTGTTTACCAACTTTCATAAAAGTGAGTTTGGAAATACTACTTTAATATATCTTGGACACATGATTGGATGATGAGAGTTGAGGGTAGATACAAAGAATATTGCGGCCATCACCCAATGTACCTTTCCCACCAATGTGACATGGGTTAGGAGTTTCATGGGAGTATCTCAATATCTAAGAAAATTCATTGTAAACTTCTCCACAGTAGTAGCACCACTACATGTCATGACCACCAAAGAAAATATATTTCATTGGGGTTAGACACAACAATGATAATTTGAATAGTTGAAGAAAAAAATCAACGATGTTCAAGTCTTATCCATGCCAAATTTGTAGCGACTTTTCGAGCCAGAGATGGATGCTAGTGGGCATGCATTTAGAGCAGTACCCAAGGAGGACAACCTTTGTTCTACCATTAAAAGTTTTTTCGTGGAGCAGTACTTGACTACGCCACATATGATAAGGATCTATTTTCAATTGTACAAGAAGTGAAGAAGTGGATGCATTATCTCCTTGGAAAATATGCCATCATACACATGGATCATCAACCCCTTCAGTAAATACAATTTTAGAGAAAGATGCAACAAGTGAGGCATTTCAAGTGGTTAGATTTATTGCATAAACTCCATTTACTGATTAATTACACAAAAGGAACCATGAATAGACTACCAAACATGCTTTCTTGACCATGTTAAGAACCAAATATCAATATAGCATAGAAAATCCTTAGAAAATGTACTCAACGCCTTGAAAAAGAGATAATTTTAGATAATAAGCCTCTTCAAGGGGGCAACCTCCTTTTACCCCACTTAAATGTTCAAGTCCAAGATGATTCAAAATGAAAATGTCTTCTTGGTATATATAGGAGACTAGGAGGTATAATTACAACTAATGGCCTAAAGCCGACATAAATAAAATAACATTACTAATATAATATGCCCCAAATAAGGGGTAATGAGCCCATATTAGGGCTTAACATGCCCCTCCTCTTGAGACAAGTGTTATACACAACGCTTGAGTAACTTTGGATGCTTCTGTATAAAAGACTCATCTTCCCAAGTGGAATCTTTAGCCGATAGTTTCCTCCATTTAATGAGATACTCTGAAATGGATCTATTCCTCAGCTGGTGAATTCTTGTGTCAGTGATGGCTTCAGGATCCAATATGATTTTTTCCTTCCTTGTCAAGTTCTAGAAATATAGTTTGAACTGGTATCTTGTCTCCTATAACCTTCTTTAAGAATGAAACATGGAAAACTGGGTGTACTCGTGAAGATGCAGGCAACTCCAATTTGTATGCCATAGTACCAATCTTTTGCAACACCTTATAAGGGCCACAGTACTTTGGTGATAATTTATTATCCTTCTTGGCTTTCTTGAGGGAC
>ML783695.1:728596-749849 GCA_009831015.1 Picea engelmannii
GTGGAGTTGTTGAGATCAGTCTCCAAGTGGGAGATTGTTGGTTGTGGAGCCTGATTATCTTCCTGATGCAGAGGTCCTTGCTTTCAGCCATTTTTATACCCCATGAAGTATTTACACCCCAGAAGTATGTACACTCTTCCACGTGGGGGAGTGCAGAGGGGGGGGTACCCCCTCTGCGGGGTTCGGGGGGGCTATCCCCTCGGCTGGGGGGTCTGGGGGCAAGCGGGCCCCCAGCGGGGGTTTGGGGGCAAAGCCCTCGAAGCAAAAATTGCCTTATAAAAGTATATTGTAATTTCATTGTAAATCTAGACCGTTCATTATAAGGTCGCAGATCTAACGGTAGAGATTATGTTAAGGTTTTTTTTCCCTAGAAGGCAACCCTCTTTTATGAGGGAAATGTATTGTGGCTATGTACGAGGGTGAATATTGTATTCTGAGAGAGGAGACTGTGAGAGAAAGAAGAGGAAGTTACAGCGGGTTTTGCTGTAGGTTTTATCCCTTCATTTTGCTGGATAATAATAAAGGAAGGACCTGGAAATTTCTCTGGTGGACGTAGCCCACACTGGGTGAACCACATAAATCTGTGTCTCTCTTATTGTGTGTCTTCTGTGTTTTTGTTTCTGCATTTGTTTTATTTTATTGCTCCGTGGTCCTGTTTTTCTAACATTATGGTCAAATGAACGTAACATTCACCAAACCAATTAAAATATAAGTGGTTTTTCTTTTATGCACTATGTTATTCTAAGAGCTCTTTGCATTGTTGTTTTGTTAGGTTTAACCTAATGTTCTAAATGAATCTTTCAAGTCAAATAAACACCTAGTATCCTAACCCAACAAATAATACCCCATAAGATAGATTGAAAAATATTATAAAGTGATTTTTCAAAGTCTTGGACAAAGTTTATAAAGTAATATTTCGAAGTTTTGATTTAGAAAAACAAAATGTATCTAATGTCTTGATCTCCAAAAATAGTAGAATTTTAACAACAAATAAAGCATTGCAATCAACGAAGCTTATGTTGTGATCATAAAGTAAAATAAACACAACAATGATATGGAATTTTATTTATCTATCTATCTATAATGATATGAAAGTTTATTTATCTATCCACAACAATCAAGTGTAATGATATGAAAGTTTATTTATCTATCCACAACAATCAAGCTTTAATAAATGGAGCATCAATGACTAACTTGTCTTTTGATAGAAGGAGCCCAACAAAGGGTAAATATGATTAATAGTGGTTCCTCTAAGGAATTCGACTCAATATCTTCCATTAAAAGAATCAGGGGGTTCAGATACCCCACTTGGTTTCACCACTTAAAAAAATAACAAATTGAAGTAGGAGACATGTTAGCACCATGATTTTTATAGCTAGAGTTGGAGATTTGTCCAATTTTTTTCAAAGTCATTCCATGATCTTGGGAAAATAAGACATTCCTAGATGAGTCATTGTTAGTGTTTCAAGGCTTATGAAGTCAGTGATAAAATAAATAATGGCTTGAAATGCCAATAAGGGGTTTATCCATAAACTGGTTTAAAGGGTGTATTGTCTTTTTCATAAAACACTACCACAAAGGCAAAAAATCCAAGAGTGTAAATTTCATCATGTCCAAGTTGTAAAGGTCTATTTTCCTTAAGTTTCGAGTCATGTTAAAAAGTGGAAAATTGTGTACGAAGGTCGAATCAGATGGTTAGGGTGAATGTCATGTCAAAATATATTATGGTTCATCATTACATAATAATGAGGATAGAAAGGGGAACAATCATGGCACTCCATATCATTTGTATCATTGTAGACTTCAAAGGTGTACTTGATGCACAAGTTCGTTGTGAAAATATTTAACTTCCCTTAAAAATTCTTGTCACTATGGATATTCCTTCCATTTTCATAATTTCGTTCCTTATCCATTCGAGCATAAATATTGGCAACCTTTTTTTTTCTCCATCACCTTCAAGACTTGTGCATCGTCCATAGCCTCTCCAAATAAGCTCTAAATCCCTCTGCTATGAAAATACTGTGTGTTTCCAGTCGCTACGTAAATATGCCACTCTGTTTTTACCATGTATCCTCCATTTATTTCAATCATTGTTCAAGATCCTTTCTTGGAGCCTATTGCAAATTAGCTTCTGGAACGAGTTTGTTTTTCACATAATTAACTTTATTTCTTTTGAGCTAAACTCTTGCTACCTATTGTTGCGCCTAGTTTTCTACTACTCTTTATTGTTGCGCCAAGTTTTCCGTTGCACAGAGTTTTCCATTGATGTCTATTACTACGCTAATTTTTCCGTTGCGCCGAGTTTCCAACTGTTAATTTGTTTGTTGCATAGAGTTTTCTGTTGCTACATGCTCCTGCGCACCATGAAAAAGTCACTATTATCATTTGTTGCCCAGAGGTTATTCCTCTCATTTGTTGTCAAAGGTTGTTGTTCTATTTTTCACTATGCAAAGGTTTTTACAATCTATTTTTGCACACCTGTAGTTTACACAAAGTTGACATATATCAACATCATGAAAAATCCTCAACGAAAAAGAAAGAGTGTAAGAAGAGGGAAAGTCGTGAGGTTTGAACCACATAATTTAAAGTTGGTAAATGCAGAACTGACAGTCAAAGTGTCCTTTTAACTAGCTGAATGCATAAGATTCTGTGAAAATATTCAAGGGTATAACGCGCAGCTAACCAAGCAGTTTTCTCTTAATTGTGCAACTATTATAGGGATCACTTTCCAAGTGTTAGAGGAAACCAAATTAGATGCAACAGAGATTCCTATGCAGGGAGAAAAATGGTTTAAAGGTATGTCATTAGATACTTCATGTTATATTGATTTTCTCAAGCGTAAATACAAAAATAGTAGGATTGGTGCCAACATTACCAATGAATATCTTTTGGAACCTTTTGAGAAGCTTCTAAGGATAATAGGAAATACTTTACTTGTGAGGGTAGGTTTGAAAAGGTACATCAATACCACATTAGGCTCCTAATGCATTTCACAGGGAGAAGTCCCTTAAACTTACCTTTCTTCCTATGTAAAAGTCTAGGAAAAATGGAAGATAGTGTCCAAGCCAAAGCTAACCATCCATAGAGTATCCTATTCCATTTTTCCTTGATAAATATATTAGTGGTTGAGGATCTTGGAAAGTTAAACAGGGACTAAGGTTCCTTTTTTATTTCAACAAACGTTTCCCTGGATCCTAAATGAATACTCCCTTGTCTGCTGAGAAATCAACATTTCATAGTTCAGGGGTAAAAGGAGGAGGTGTTGCTGAAAGGGGAAAAGGAAAAGAAATTGAAAATTCATCACACAGTCAACCAACCTCTAAGAAAAGAAACAAAATAAGATTCACTGATGAAAATGAGGAGACACAATCTCCTAGTAAACCGCGCACCAGGTCCTCTTCTAGGAGGTTTCCCATACCCACAATTCAGAATGATTTTTTTTTAACGTGAAACCTAGGATATTGATGAGGAACAAGTGGAACTACATAAGAAAGATGAAGATATCAAGGGGGTGAAACAACAACTCCATAAATATCAACATATCATAGCCTAAATTTATCAGGAGAACAAATAATTCAAGAGGAAGCTAATAGAAAGAACTTGTGAAGCACAAACACCACAAAGTAAAGTATGTCAAAGATATCCTACCTCACCAACAAGAGGATAAAATAATATAAAATGGTTGAAAAGAAGCTAAGAGAAGCTCAATATGAGATCATTAATCTAAGGGAGGAAAAAAGAATATTAGAGGAAGGAATCATAAAATGTTACCAGAAATGTAGACCAACTATAGACAATGCATGTGCAACCATCTTTGATGCTCAATCAAAATTGAATAATAATGTGACTTTGTTGCGACAAGTGAGAAGTTTAAAGAGACAAAACTTGTCATTGAGAAAGGAAAACAAGACCTTATGAATACAAGTGAAATTGGATAAAGAAGATAAGGACAAAATAAATAATCCCAACCTTTGTTGTCAACTAGATTTGCATGAGAAACCTCAGCATGAAGATCCGTTGTGCGAAATTGTTGCGCAAATACCGCAGCCAACACTTGGGCATCAGAAACCAAAATTTACTATGCAAAGGTGACAGTGTTGTCCAATGGTACACATGATGACTCATCAAAACCATATGGTTGAAATTATCTCAAGAATTTATGATTGTAAATGAAATTTCAGTTAAGTTATGATTGACAAATCGAGTTTCCTATTTTTGGTAAATTTTATAGAGGTTGTTGTTCTCTTTCAAAAAAACCAGATCCATAACTCTAGGAGATAGTAATTCGACTCTTAGCAGCTAAGCGTAGCTTTAGTTTTTTATATATATGGACTATTTTGATGTAAAAAGTGTGGGCAAAAGTATAGGCATTTTGATCCTCAATGTAATTTTCTAAATCTAAAGGAAATACAAAAGAAAAAGTCTTGAATTCCTTATGAAAAAGATTTTAATGGTGGTGATATGAAGATTGTACTCTTCTTTGTATGTATTCCTTGTGTAATTATTTTCATATGCACTTTTCTTCTCTTTAAATTGGTAAATTAAAAGTCCAAAATTCATCTAATGGTGATCTAGACTTAACTAATTTAAATTATATCTATCTTCTTAAACAAATGTCAAAATTCATCCTTTATGATGCTTTGATTCTGTTATGTGTTTCTTTTCTTCTTTCACCTTACATAATCAAACTCAACATTGAAGTTCATCAATTTATTTAGCCTTTGTTCCTCTGAGGATTTCTATCTACCAAGCATTGTTTTCTTTTGTTTTCATGGGTTGACTCCATAGCCCTAGTAATACTATACCTTTTTGCCAACAAACCTTGAAAAACTATCTCAAAATTCTAAATCTAGCCATCAATTCAAAGCAACCGGTCTATCAAAGATCAAGTCTCAGAGAGAGACCTCTCTAGATTGGAAAGTCTAGTTTGCAGTCTTAAAGTTGGTTTTTAGGTTACCTTTGTATATTGTTTCATCAACCCAACAATTTACTTAACGTTAACATTTTGGCGCCGTTTCCGGGGACGAAATTAAAAATTTTCCCTAGGAAAGAATGAATTAAATATTTAGATTTGATTCCTAAGGGTAATATTGAATCAGACACATTTTTTGGCTAAACTATTCTTACCTTGGTGATTTCATTTAATAATATCAGTAACATAATTTTTTTTGAGAAAATAAGAAATCCTAGCTCCTAAGAGAATTTACCCTAGAAGGAACAACATCTGTGTCTGATCCTGAGAATCTCTTACACAAAAGAAAAGAAAAGACATTTAAATCATTTTATTTCTTGGAAAAAAATCTATCTTTACCTAAAGACAGGGTAAAAAGTATCAATGACCTTGATTTCGATTTAAAATTTGAACAAACCTTGTTCAGATTTAGATCATAATCTAATTTGAATGAAATTATCTTTGATGAGAAGAAATTTAAGTCTTTGATTCCCACTGTCCCCATTCAGACTATTCCTATTAATACTGTCCCCACTCAGACTATTCCTATTAATACTATCCCCACTCAGACTGTTCAGATAGCCCAAAATCCTCCTAGAGCCATGGTAGCCATATTTGCTCCTATTTCCTTTCCTTTTCAGTTGCATGATTTACCCCAAAATTATAATCAGAGAATCAGATCATTCGATGATGAAGAGAATGTATCATCCCAAAGATACTTAGATTGGTTCAATGATTTTGTTGACCTAGAGGAGGTATATCATGAGGATCCAAAACTCAATATGTTTGCACAAAGTCTTCCAGGAGAAGTCAAAAAGTGGTTTAAATCTCTTCCTGCATTGAGCATCCCTGATTTCACATCTTTTGAAACACTTTTCCTTGCAATGTGGGGTGACAAAAAGAAACCTCTTTAGTTTCTAACTCGGCACAATAACATAAAAAGATCACCAAATGAAACAATACAAGAGTTTTCAACAAGATTTATGAAATTTTACAATTCAATTCCTACTGAAGTAAAACCTCCTCCTGGAGTTTCCCAACTTCGATATGTTGATTCTTTTGATAGTGACTTTTACTTGTTGTTAAGAGAAAGGAGATCAAATACATTAAATGATATGATGAGTGATGCAATTAAAGTAGAGTTAAATTTGATGGCATTAGGGAAGATCAAACATAATCCTGATAGAGATGTAAAGAAGGTCCAAGGAGAAGCATAACCCTTAACTTCTCAATCATCAGATGAGAAATTTGATTTGATTATTAAAACCATGGAAATATTCATGGAAATAATGTCCTTGGATAATAATCCTACCACCAGAGATCAAACTGATTTTCATCCCATAAATCAAATTTTTTTTAGAGCTCCAGCTCCACAGATCAGGAAAAGAAACCAGAGAAATCAAGGTGGTCAACAAATAAAACCTCCTTTCCAAAAAAACTATGTAAATGAAGATTTTGATCAAACAATTGAAGACAATATGCATTTTTGTGATGATAAAGAAACAAATGTGTTCTTAACTAAAGAAGAACATGATCAATTTATGGATGCAAATGATAAGTTTATGCAGGATAATGATGGTATATTGTCAATGGAAATAAAAGAGTATAAGAAGGAAGTTCAAAATGCTATTATGAAATTTCAGAAATAGTACAACCTCAAAAGAAAAAAGGTTCCTGCAAATCCCCCAAAGACAAATCCTACAAGGGAAATTCAGATGAATACTCCTTCTTCAAGCCTACCTAAGAAAGACAATTCAACAAAGGATGCAATGGAGAAAGGAAAATCCAAAGAAGATACCTGAGGCAAGAATGGAAGAAATCATCAAAGAGGTAGAAAAATCCCCATCTCCTTTTAATTTTGAAAAAGAAATGGCTAAAATCAAAATTTACGTTCCATTTAATAAGCTGATTAAGAATGGTGAATAAAGAATTCAGATCATTAAAATGCTCAAAATGGAAGAAGCCCTTGACACCTTGAATGTGCAAGATGATCACCTTGATATATTTTTTGGCTCACGTATGGAGGATAGTGGCGATGTTGATGATGTCCCTCCTTTTTATGTTAGTCTTAAAATTAATGACATGACCTTACATAATGCCATGTTAGATTCAGGAGCATCACATAATTTGATGCTCAAGGTAGTCATGGATGACTTGGGCCTAGATATTACAAGACCTTACAAGGATATTTTCTCTTTTGACTCAAGGAAGGTCTAATTATTGGGTTTAATCAAAGTTCTGGTTGTATCATTGTCTCAAATTCCATCAAAAAATCTGATCATGGATGTGGTGGTTGACGACATCCCTCCTAAATTTGGCATGTTGTTATCTAGATATTGGGCTGCAAATTTGAAAGGGACATTGCAAATGGATATGGCATATGCTACTATCCTTTTGTTTTTGCCAAGAAAGGAGGTTGTACAGAGAAGTGTTGCTCAAGTACATTTTGATAGAAAAACTCAACCAAACAACTATCCCATTTAATCTATATATATATTGAGGTTGGTTCCTCTAATTTCTATAATGATTTGAGTTTTGAAGAGGAGGAGCCAACAACTATCATGGCCATCAAAGAAAAATCTCATTATCAAATAGAGGAAATTACAAATCAACAAAACAATGCAGAGGATGAGATGTAGAACATGAGCTTTGATGGAGATGCTAATAGAGAAGTAGAAGAAGTTGGTGTGTGGATTAACCTTCCTAAGACAGGTACAAAACTTTTTTCTTACAAACTTTCTTTTGATTGCACCAATAACATGGCTGAATATGAGGCACTGATTTTGGGATTGAAGACTTTAAAAGAATTGGGTGCTAGGAGGATAGTTGTACATGGAGGTTTCAATCTTTTCATAAATAAGGTCAAGGGTATACATCAGTCCAAGCATACCAAATTGAGGTAATATAGGAATATAGTACTTGATATTCTTGAAGAGTTTTCAGAATACAATTTATCAGTGATTCCTAGGGGGGGAAATCAAATTGCATATGCTTTAGCTACTTTATCTTCTTTATTCAAAATTCCAATTTTTCCAAATAAAAAGTGTGAAATTGAGGTCAAGCATAGGCCAGAAGTACTTGACAACATTAAATATTGGAAAATATTTGAAGATGACAAACCGATAGAAATATTCCTTTAGATGAGTCATGAATTTACTAATTCAAATGTTGATGATGAGTGTTGTTTTGAAGAGAATGAAGATGCATCTTTGTTCAACAATGATGATTTTTTTTCAAAATCAGATTTTTGGGAGAGATATAGTGCAACCAAAAAATAACATAGAAGATTGAGGAGATTGGAAAGTTAAACATGGACTAGGGTTCCTTCTTGATTTCAACAAACATTTCCTTGGATCCTAAATGAGATACTCCCTTGTCTGTTGAGAAATCAACATTTCATAGTTCAAGGGTAAAAGGAGGAGGTGTTGCTGAAAGGGGAAAAGGAAAAGAAATTGAAAATTCATCACTCAGTCAGCCAGCCTCGAAGAAAAGAAAAAAACTAAGATTTGCTGATGAAACTTAAGAGACACAAGCTCCCAGTAAACCATGCACCAGGTCCTCTGCTAGGAGGTTTTCCATACCCACAATTCAGATAGATTTTTTTGAATGTCCAGCTCACGAGATTGATGAGGAACAAGTGGAACTAGATGAGAAAGATGTAGATATCAAGGAGGTGAAACATCAAGTCAAGAAAGTTCAATGTATTATAGCCTAACTTTATCAGGAGAACAAAGAATTGAAGAGGAAGCTAACAAAAAGAACTTATGAAGCACAAACACCACAAAGTAAATCAGGTCAGAGATCTCCTACGTCACCAACAAGAGGATAAAATAATATTGAATGGTTGAAAAAGTAGCTAAGAGAAACTCAATATGAGATCATTAAGCTCAGGGAGGAAAAATGAATATCAGAGGAAGGAATCACAAAACTTCAAAGTTTAAAGAGACAAAACTTGTCATTGAGAAAGGAAAACATGAACTTATGACTACAAGTGAAATTGGATAAAGAAGATAAGGAAAAACTGAATAATCCCAGCCTTTGCTGCCAACTGGATTCACACGAGTAACCTCAACATGAAGATCCGTTGCACGAAATCTCTACGCAAATACTACAACCAACACTTGTGCAGCAGAAACCAGAATTTACTGTAGAAAGGTGACAATGTTTTCCAGTGGTACACATGATGACTCATCACAACCACATGGTTGAAATTCCCTCAAGAATTTTTTATTGTAAATGACATTTCAGTTAGGTTATGATTGGCAAATTGAGTTTCCTATTTTTGGTAAATTTTATAGAGGTTGTTGTTCTCTTTGAAAACAACCCTATCCATAACTCTAGGAGATAGTAGTTCAACTCTTACCAGCTAAGTGTAGATTTATTTTTCTATATATATGGACTATTTTGATGTAAAAACGGAGGGCAAAAGTATAGGCATTTTGATCCTCAATGTAATTTTATGAATCTAAAGGAAATACAAATGCATAAGTCTTGAATTCCTTATGAAAAAGATTCTAATTGTGGTGATATGAAGATTGCACTCTTCTTTGTATGTATTCCTTGTGTAATTATTTTCAACTGCACTTTTCTTCTCTTTAAATTGGTAAATTAAAAGTCTAGAATTCATCTAATGGTGCTCTAGATATAACTGATTTAAATTATGTCTATCTTCTTAAACTAAGGTCAGAATTCATCCTTTATGATGCTATGATTTTGTTATGTGTTTATTTTATTCTTTCACCCTACATAATCAAACTCAACACTAAATTTCATCAGCTTATTTATCCTTTGTTCCTATGAGGAGTTCTATCTACCAAGCATTGTTTTGTTTTGTTTTGTTTTTTTAATTTTTAATTTTATTTTTTATTTTTTATCAGGGGTTGACTCCATAGCCCTATAAATTCTATACCTTTTTTCCAGCAAACCTTGAAAAACTGTCTCAAAATTCTAAATCTAGCCATCAATTCAAAGAAACCTGTCTATCAGAGATCAAGTCTCAGGGAGAACCATCTCTAGATTGGAAAGGCTAGTTTCCAGTCTTAAAGTTGGTTTGTAGGTTATGTTTGTAGATTGTTTCTTAAGCCCAACAATTTACTTAGCGTTAACAAGACATTCATAGTATTGTTCGATATAGTGTGGGACAAATAAACGAGCCAACTAGGAGTTCTTAACTAGTGAAACCTTAAATGCGAAGTATTTATGTGTCCTTATGGGTGTTTCATTTGGACTCCATAATAGTACAAACAAATTTGAAATGTAAAACAGATAAGGAAACCTAAATTCTTCACATCTAATATTTCAATAGTTTGAAAGACTAGAGTTGATATATAACCACCATCATTCTCTAATGGTTAGAAACAACCTCCAAGTAAAGTATTTTACAACACGAATTGCATTAAAAATGCACCAAAACTAAACATGAATTCTTCCTATAAATACATTAATGTATACACCTATAAGCTCTAGATCATAAGAAAAAATAGTCTCAATGAATAATTACAACACCATATCTTCATTATCTAAAAATAAACATCCCACCAATATTATCTAATGAAATACTTGACTTAAAAGACCATTGATATAAGGATTTAACATGTACCATATTAACATCATAGATCATAAATTTAATCACAAACCCATAGAATCGATGTTCTAGGTATATTATATAAATTTAAAGGAAAGTTGTTTTAATATTTCTTGTCTTGCAGGCTGCAACAACTATATGAATCGATTTGTTTTGATTTATATTTTTTAACATTTAAATAATTAAATGTTTTGATATTGTATCCTAAGTTTTCATTGAAAATGATAAAGAATACCTTTTATTGACCAATCAAATATATAAATCCCTTTTTATCCACCAATCAACCAATTCTCCCTGTGATTTAGCCCCGTATCGAGGTGAGTTAATATTCAATGGAATTTATTTACATCAAATCCTTTTTAGGTAAGCGTTGTATAGTCCATTGACACTCATATTTTTAAAGTGGATTAATGCTAGAACTATTTGTAACATTAGTTTGAGTTTACATTTTTTCAAACCTTCAAATCTATGCATCATTTAAGTTTGGATGAATTTTTGCATTACATTTAATGTAAAAATTACAAGTGCACTACATTAACAACACCTGCACTACATCAATCATTTATTTGTAACATTAGTTTGAGTTTAATTTCTTCACACCTTGTAGATGGCCTTTTCTACTCTTCCCATAACCTCGTTCTACACGGCCTTTACTACACTTTCCATGACCTTGTTCTACTACTTGGATGCACAACCTTGTTTTACTGCTTGGATGCACTTGACTAGATGGGTCAACCTTTTGTGAAGATTTTTAGCCACCAATGTTCTATGGGAAATCCCTTTTGTGAATCTCTTTAGGTTTAACATGCTCTGGGAAATCATAATATTCTTCCAGAAATCCTAAGTTGGACTCAGTGAGATCACAACACAAGCTTGCAACAAATGAACATGAGAACATGTGATGAAGTTACATATCTTATTATAATTCAAAAATGTTCACAAGCATTCACAACAATGTTTTATGATATTCTGTATAACCTAGAAATTTTCCAAACATTTCCAATTCATGGATATGTATCTTTGTTTTTTCCATGTAAATACCTTCCAAATTCAAGCAAGAAGCAATTCAAACTTAGTCAATTATAACAATGCCTTATTGAATCTCTAGTTTCAACATTTGATTCAAATTTGTTTGATGATGCAAGTGATTCATAACCTATTGGTCCAATTTCCCATGAACACGTGAAGGTATGAAATGAAAAAGTTTTAAGTGCAAGCAGTGATAATCCATGTTGGGAGGAGAAAATGTTTCAACAACATCGTAGCCATAACCTGTTCTATTTATTTGCACTCATGTTCTATGGGATTTTGAGTGTAGCATATAGGCCACAACAAATCAAGAAATCTATAGAAAGTTTTTTTGTATTTCACACTTTGTCATGTTAACTATGTGTTTTGATAACTTTTTAAGGAGATTTAAATCAACACAACAATCTCTACTAAGATTTTCCTGGTTTGAATTGCAATAAAATAACAATTTGTGTGAAGCAAGTTTTAGTAAATGCGTTGATGTTCTATATCCTCTAACAATCCTTTTGAAGTGAGACTTACTCACCATTTTTAATATTTGAAACTTTCCCTTAACATGGCACCTCCCTTGCAAGTGTGCTTTAGTTCATATTGCACTTCTAACACATGGGAAGCCAATGTGAGAATCTCATTCCATGCTTTGCACATGATGTTATGATTTGTTCATAACCTACACACATAATACATAACCAAGGTTTGTGTGAGGTCTACATTCTCCCCGGCCTTATGTTATCTATTCACTTTCTCTAGCCGCATTCATTCCCAACCTTTTCCGACACTACAGAGAATCTCGCGATATTCCAATTCATTATCTCTCTTTTCATGAGAAGAAAGGCCTTAGGTAGGTTCCTAGAATTCATATAAATATGAGTGAAAAGCATCCCTTCCATCACTAAGAGAGTTAATCAATGATCCCTAAGTTAATATGTTGAAGAGAAAATAAACAAGGATACAAAATAGAACAAAGGTGGTATGAATAGGAAGGTAGTTTTGATTGGTATGTTCTTCTGCAATTATTGCAATGAGTAAGAATTGAAATGAGTTTGTATTTCACCAATACAGAGAAATCAGAGAAATCAAGCTACTAAGATGTTGGAGGATACATTTACAAAAGATTTGGAGAAGACAATCACTTAACTTTCTGGAACTTCCTAACCTTGCAAGTATGTTCTCGTAAAGATTGATGGCACGTGGAGTGAATTTTCATAATAGAATCATAGTGTAGTGAATATGTATTCAATGGAAAGTGTGTATGTTGGCACAGGAGAATACCCAAGGTTCAACATTTCAACAATTCACCAACAAAACCCTAAATACCGGCCCTTTTAGCAACATCTGCGAAGCAGATGAAGTCTCATCCGAGGTAAAGGCAAGGGGGGGTTGTAGAACTCAAGTGTCTACAATCTAGCTGGGACATAGATCTGTGATCACAATACTTAATAGAGAACTTAGCAATTAACATTCATTAGTATTTGATTCATATTCATATCACAGGCAAAAACCCTAATTACATAACAAAGCAGTTTTTATCAAGATATAAATATATCTAACCATTCAACACATAACATCAAAGTATATCTAGTATTCATTCACATCTAAGGCACTAAGCTACTACATCATACACATCTAACATACATAAATATTACAACACTAAGCATAAGTCAATAACATATCAACCACATCGCATAAAGAAACCACAACACAAAATATACGTGATTCACCCCCAGCATGGGGCTACGTCCACCAACTCTTCTTCTTATTCTTTATTAGTTTCCTGCAATCGTCTTACATGCACCAAGCCACAATGCCAACTTAGCATAGGATAGGAGATCTGTGCACACCTCGCCAAATCCTCCTTCCCCGAGTTTGGTCCAAGTACAGAGCCTCTACACATTTTGTGAAAAAAACACTTACAAAACACTTGCACTTAGCTCTGCAAACCTTAACGTGTTCGTGCAAAAATCCAACTAGCCATGCACTAAGCCGATCAATGACTAGTAACTACTGGGTGCCAAGAACTTCACACACTTACTTACATTGTCTAGCGACTTATTTATACATTAAAAAAGGGGCCTAAATATGGCTAAGACCCATGGGCCGACATCCCATACCTGTTACATAAACCCTAAACCCAAAAATATCGTAAAAGCCTGCGATCTCTGCTTCGCCTGGGTGCTTCATCTTCGACCAGCCTATCAAAGTCCCAAAAATGGTCAAACATGACCAAGGTTCTCTA
This sequence comes from Picea engelmannii, assembly GCA_009831015.1. Taxonomy (NCBI): domain Eukaryota; kingdom Viridiplantae; phylum Streptophyta; class Pinopsida; order Pinales; family Pinaceae; genus Picea; species Picea engelmannii. The sequence goes on from ML783695.1 coordinate 742,397, forward strand.
AAATTTGGTCGAGGGCCAACAGGCCCCCAACAATCACCTATGACTCATCCCGATTCACTTTGATCTGGGAAATTTTGCTTCGAAGGCTTCGAGCTTGGCTCAAGCTTCCTCGACTTGCTACTTCACCAGAGCCTCCTACTCAGAAAAATACTGAATGACTGTCTTGGTGATAGGTCCTTCCAAGTGTTGTTCCATTGTGGTGACTACTTGTTCCAGCTGTGCACCCTGTCTCTCGATCTACTTGAAAAGTGTCCAGGCTTCGCCTTGTACTAGCTAGAGTCTCTGGGTCACTTCCATGACTCTACTCTGGATGGAATGGACCCGCTATTGAACTTCATGTTGTTCATGTGACCTTTTCATCTTCTCAACCATTGAAAGAAGTTTCAACTGCGCTTTCACTGTTGATGCTTTCTTCTTTGCCTCCTGAAGATTTGCTTCTAGTGTTCTTAGTTCTGGTTCCTCTAGAAGGCGCTCATAGGTTTGTGCACTTCGGTTACTTAATTGCTTGCATTCTTACTCAAATGCCTTGATTCTTTCGACTACGCTCTAGAAAGTTTCTTCCCTATGATCTCGCACTTCCTGCAGAGTGCTCGACACTGCTTTCAATTCTAGTTCTTCTACTCTTGCTTGAAGCTGTTGAATGGCTTGAATGAGCTTCCCCACTTCGCTCTCAGCTGTCTATTCTTCCATCTATGTCAATCCTGGCACAGAGAAAAGTGCTCGAGTGGCTACTTCTCTAGTGTCAATCTGCTCCACGAGCAGTTAATATTTCTCTCTCTGGATCTTCTCTTTGTACTCTTCAAACTTCATTCGGAGGTCATCTTTCTCTTGCTACGCAACCCAAATTTTCTCTAGAGCTTCTGCCTTTTCTTTCTATAAGGCCTCTGTGGCCTATTATTTTTCCTCCTTTACTCGATGAAGGTGAGCCTCTGTCACATCCACTAATCTATGTATTTGAGTAGGTTCATATCCCACTTCTATATCCCATGATGACAACAACACAGTAGACATTGCATGACTTGAATAGAGAAATTGTTGTACCCCTTTGAGCTCCGCATCGATCTTGTAATACATTGTCTCCTGTTTGGATTCGTTTTGCTGCAAAATTTCCATCTAAGTATCTGATACAATTGCGATGATGAGATTGATATCATCCACCATAAGTACAATTTGTAATTGAGGCTTATTGGCTCGTGACTTCTTCCGCACTGAGGGTTTGTAATCAGACGCAAAGGATGATGGAATGAGGAGCAAACCCCTCCACGACTGACTTTTGCATTTTTTTAACTGCATGTGCCTGGTTCAACACATGTCACCCATGAAGTTGCATGCACTCCATCAGCGTGCGTTCCTCTCTAGGAACTTAGGACACAACATATATTTCACATGGATTTTGGAATAATATTAAAATATTATTCCCAAGGACCTAAGCCCCTAGGCTCAACACTTAGCCTCTCTTTCCAACCTTCCAGCCCCCAATCCCTTACCCAATCTGTGGAAGCTTAGTCCCCCATCACTCATTCATTGTGGTCGGTGTTCACGCAGTGCTGTTTATATTTTTATTAATGTTCTGCATGATTACATATACAAAAGCAGGCTCCCGACCTTAACACTTAGGCTCTCCATCCTAATAACACATAAGCCCACCAACTTATATAAACTTGGCTCACTAGCCTATAAAACATAATTATAATTCATAATGCACGCTCTATACTTCATAGACATGATTTAAAATAGGGCTCGGCCTTAGGGACATTACAGTGTATATCTTATGTGTGATTGATGCTCATTGTTTATGTTTTTCATATGATGTATAATATTGATGGTCACTTGATGAAAGATTAAAAATAAATTTAATAGACTTAAAATTGTTTAAGCACAGTAACAACGGATTCACCCCCCCCTCTTAGTTGTCTTAGTAATTTCAACATGGTGATCTTTCCGGCAATAACTGTGTTTCTAGCCATTTTGTAGTGTCATTATAACAGTTGGGATGCCTCCAACGGTCATATTTCTTTGTTGTGGAAAAGTTCCAGTATATGCTATTCTTCTATTTCGGTGAGGTTCAATTTCTGCAAGCCTTCCATCTACGAAGTCCTCTATGGAACCTCCTACAATTTTTCTAGCTTTACTTTCTTCTTACTGAGATTTCTGGCTTTCTTTCAGGTGATATGCATCTCTAGATTATTTTTTTCATTCTTGTTCTTATTTTCTCTTAGCATAGTAACTTCACACCGTTGAGGGTCTTTCACAGGGTTCAAGGGTATTACTTCTTCTCTTACTGTTTATGGAGTAGGTGCTCTTCTGATTGAGGCAGGAATGCCTCAATCAATACGATTCCATCCATTATGGCATGGTCCTAAAGGTCCAATGGTGTGTTGGCATGTTTTTTAGACAGAGGCAGAGTAGCGTAGCGATAATGGTAGTGTTTGTCATTGATGGTGAACCTCAGCACGATCAGTAGCGTAGCGATAATGGAAAGATCAATAGTGTAACCTTAGAAGGAGGAAAATAGTAAAAGAACAAAAAAGGTTTTGTTTTGGAGTTTCATAGATCGGGAAATCCAAAGGAAAGAGGTTTGAACTCGTGATATACGAAATCATGATAACAATCCTAACCGTTGGAGTCATAGGACACGTGGAAAGCGATTATAATTTCGATGACTTGCACATTGGAGGAGTCAACAGAGCATGGTGTGGGAACTCGCGATATGTGAGATCACAAAAAGATCTGGACTGTTGAATCATCGAGATCGTGGACCATTGATCAGGCTCGATGAAGTTCATAAGTTTTCGAAATATGAAGCACCTTTTGGCGTAGCCTGTGGTCACCGTCGGTGGTCAAGTGAGGGGAAGAAGTTAGCGGTGCTAAGCTCCATCTCAGAATCTCGGTGATTGCGACTTGGAGTATTGACATCCTTCATCACAGGAATCATGATATGCGAGATCGCGATGAGATCTGGACTGTCAGATCATTGGAGATCTCGACCATTGATTAGGCTCGATGAAGTTCATAAGTTCACGAAATACGAAACACCTTTTGGCTTAGCCTGTGGTCACCGTCGATTGTCACGTGAGGGGAATAAACTAGCGGTGCTAAGCTCCATATCAGAGTCTCGACAATCAAAACTTGGAGTGTCAAGACCCTTCATCACAGGAATGCCAAAATGCGAAATCACGAAATTCAAATTCTGTTTAGCGCTCGGTCACAGCTAGTGGGCATATGAGATAAACACGAAATCCTATGGATTTAATCCAACGGTTTTGGTTAATTGGAAACTTGATCGAAGGGTTATTGTTTCACCTCATAGGTAATCGATCAGTTACGATTCAGTTAGCAGAACCAAATCATGGTTCTTGGATGGTTGGTGATTTAGTTGCTGAGGCATTTTTGCCCAAAAATATTCGAGGTGTAACTGAAGAGGAAGTGAATAAAATAAACATGCTGTGACTGTGTGCGTGCAGCGGTGAGGAGCGAAAAATGAATTGAACTGTAGAAATGTAAAATTACAGTTTGCGTAGTGTAAAGAAACTCAGAGATGAGGAACAGAAGTGGAACATAACCAAATAGGTTAAGAGAGCAGAATGTGCAGATATCAAAGATGCATATCTGTGAGAAGAAGATAAATCTGAGGTGTGCATGCTGAAACAGAGGAGAAGATTAGAAAGCTGAAGAGAATGCAAGAAGGAAGGCACTGATGTAGGTAGAGCAGAGTGGCATAGCAGAACAATGATAAGCCTGGTAAGCAAATGAAAACTATTAAATCACTGTAATAAATTCATAGAAAGAAAAGTTTTATATTTCAGGGTGGTCAGTAGGTGCAAGGGAGGACTGTTTTCCTCAGAGGTTCAAGTGGGTGCTTGAACACAGGGAGTTGTAGCTTCCATCTAGTTGCATCCAGAGAAACTAGGGTGGAAGGGTGGTGCAAAGGAGAATATTGGTTCTCTGATATACAGGTTGATGCCTGTGTAACTGGAAGTTGCTGCTTCCATCCAGTTGGTGCTGGAACTCTTAGGAAGTTGGTGCTTCCATCCAGTTGGTGTTGGGACTCTTAGGGAGTTGGTGCTTCCTTCTAGTCGGTGCTAGAGAAACCAGAGAGTTTGTGCTCTCAACAAGTTGGAGCTTGTAAAACAGAGGTAGTAGCCTAACTTTGAGTTGGTTCTCAAACATAGATGATGTACAGAACTTAAAAGACTGCCTATTCGAAGAAGAAGAGGTTTTCTCCCTTTATGAGTTTCCTCATGAAAAATCTGTCTCTGTGTATGTAACGCCCCCGGATGTCATCCCACTGGTCGGGAAAACTCTACTGTGCGGAACAACATCATTCTCATACTTAATTAATAACATGCATTTAAATCATATTAAACACATTTAACTCAGAGTAAGCACAAGATTACTGCTAACATAAATAATTCCTGTCATTAATAATAATTCATATGCACAACAGAATGCATGATACATATAAGCATCATAGGCATGAAAACATAATATTAAGCATAAGCTGATACTTATGTTTGAAAACGTGGTAATTCCACCAACCACATGCAGGCCTTCCATGAACCTCCTAGCCTTAGACCACACTACTCATCATGCTCAGTAGTGGGTCACCCCCGAGATGGGACTAAGCTCCACCCAAGGCAAGGAATCCTAGTCTAGGCTAAGGTTACAGGGAAAACTGCATAGAATAACCGAAAGGATTCTTCCCAGGATGCCTTCTTACACTCACTACTCACAGACTCTCATTCCCCACATGCCTGTTCCACCCGGGAGTATACAACTTCATAAGCACAATCAATCAGTGCTTGACCTCCCTCTCTAGGTCTCGACAATAGGCCAGATCAGGAAGTCTTAGAGCTCCGTAGTTGGTGCTGGACTCTCTCTGGAAGAATACCACTTTCCAGCAGACTCCTTCACCTAGAAATAGCTTCTCATAGGCCTGAAAGACTGCCTCTTCAACTAAGAGCCTTAAAACCTAGTTCTTTAGCCCCTTTTGACTCAATTCCTGCACAGTGAGCATAACCACAACACAACCCCACTCTGGAAAATAGAAAATAGGAACCTATAGACAGATCGGGTACAGATTTAGTTCTGCAATGGCGGATAGACTGGGTTTTGGAACTCACAAGTTGGCTTTCCCCTCCTGACCAGTTCTCTCAACAGTGCATAGGTATGTCAAGGGAAGACGTAGACCCATAACAAAATAAAATGGATGATGTTTTGGTCTTTAGGAAGACGTCTCAGTTTTCTGGTTCTCAGAGCTACATGAGGGTATCCGAAATCAGATGCAAAGGATGATGGAATGAGGAGCGACCCCTCCACAACTAACTTCTGCAATTTTTTAACTACATGTGCCTGGGTCGACACATTTCACCCATGAAGCTACATGCACTCCATCATCATGCATTCCTCTCTAGGAACTTAGGACACAACATATATTTCACATGGCTTTTGGAATAATATTAAAATATTATTCCCAATGACCTAAGCCCTTAGGCTCAACACTTAGCCTCTCTTTCCAACCTTCCAGCCCCCAATCCCTTACCCAATCTGTGGAAGCTTAGTCCCCCATCACTCATTCATCGTGGTTGGTCTGCATGCAGTGGTGTTTATATTTTTATTAATGTTTTGCATGATTACATATACAAAAACAGGCTCCCAGCCTTAACACTTAGGCTCTCCGGCCTAATAACACATAAGCCCACTAGCTTATATAAACTTGGCTCACCAGCCTATAAAACATAATTACAATTCATAATGCAAGCTCTATTCTTCATAGACATTATTTACAACAGGGCTCGACCTTGGGGACATTACAATCCCCTCCCCTTATTTTGCACTATCCTCAGTGCACTTTTACACTGCATCTGCAAGCTTTTCAAAATTTTGAAAAAGATGAGGGTACTCTGCCTGCATAACATCTTCATGCTCCCATGTCATGTCCTCAAGACTGTACCAGGTCCACTAGACCTTTACAATCCCTATAGCTCGATTTGTTAAGGTCCTAACCCGCACATAGGTAGATCAATGTATTCGGATGTAATAAAGGTCAATATTAATAAGACCTTTCAATAAAATAGAATAAGGCGGATGTAAGAAGACCTAATAGAAGCTTTCGCTTCTAGAAGGATCTTCCTCTAGATGCTTCTTTTTAGTATAAATAGGAGTCGAGGGTATGAGAACCCTAGCTTGGATATTATTGTAATAGAGCGCTGCTCGACTGGAGGTTGCCCCCTCGAAGAGGCCCGTGAACATTGCTATCCGATTCAAAGTGCTATTTTTGTTGCTATTTAGTATATCATTTCTGTGTATAGTGAAGATTATGTTGGATATTTTACTGTTATTCTGTCATTTCTAGCATTTCGTTTCTGTTCTGCATATTTTATATATCTGGTATCTTGCAAGTGGTATCAGAGCACTTTCCTTGGCAGAAATTGTGGGTATTTTTTTCAGGGTAGAGACGTATTCCGGCCTCTTTAATCCATAGAGATCTGTCGTTACGCGCATAAACCCGCGGTTGAGGGATTCATACATGCAGGAAATACAAGTTGTTCTTAAGCGCACATTTGTTGGCCACCCTTGTAACCCCTGTTGGTACCCCTTCAAGTGGTAGCGCATCAGACAACACCTGTGTACGGACTGGCCTAGATTTCTTGAAGCCCTCTGTAGATAAACCTATCAGCTGCCGGACTGCTATAGTGTCACCGAGAACAACACTCGAGAAGATACTCTCTAGTACCTGGGTAGTTGGGCAGTACGGCTAAGGGTACGGTCTATCCTCCTTAGTTAGTGCCCTGAGATATTGGGCCGAGTACTACTGTTGGACCCCGCATGTATATCAGAGAGATATAGCACATGGAAAACCCTTGTCTGTAGAACCCTTGAATACCTAGCCCTTGGGGAACATAAACAACAATATAAACAAATTAAACTGGTGAGATCTATTAACCCGCATCTGTATTTAGGTTGCTAAGTAAATACTCTCTGGTTCAGAATTTGGGTATTTCAGCACTGCAACATTCTTCAGACCAAAGCATAACCCCACAACATAACCCCACAGCATAACCATTATTTGAGACTTATTCCATTAGACTCATCTCTTCACTCTTATCACTTTCATCCATATCATTTTTCTGCAAACATTTCTGACCCCGCCAGCACCCTTTTCAGTCACCCATGTTTCACCATTATTTGAGACCTATTCCATTAGATTCATCTCTTCTCTCTTATCCCTTTTATCCATATCAATTTTCTGCCAAAAAAAAACAAAAAAAAATTCTGACCCCGCCAGCTCCCTTTTCAGTCACCTGTCATCATGGCCCATGCCCGTAACCAAGAACTAGAGTCTCGCTTCAACACCCTGCAACATGGTTTACTTGAGACCCAACAAGAAGTGCAACAACTCAGTGCTACTATTGCCTCCCGTGATGCCTCCATGAATGCATCCGTCCAGATA
>ML783695.1:753398-788430 GCA_009831015.1 Picea engelmannii
TAATAAAGGTCAATATTAATAAGACCTTTCAATAAAATAGAATAAGGCGGATGTAAGAAGACCTAATAGAAGCTTCCGCTTCTAGAAGGATCTTCCTCTAGATGCTTCTTTTTAGTATAAATAGGAGTCAAGGGTATGAGAACTCTAGCTTGGATATTATTGTAATAGAGTGTTGCTCGACTGGAGGTTTCCCCCTCGAAGAGTCCTGTGAACATTGCTATCTGATTCAAAGTGCTATTTCTGTTGCTATTTCGTATATCATTTCTGTGTATTGTGAAGATTATGCTGGATATTTTACTGTCATTTTGTCATTTATAGCATTTCGTTTCTATTCTGCATATTTTATATATCTGGTATCTTGCACGATTTCGGAGCTGTTTGTTTTTCCTGTCCAATATGCGCACAAGATGCACTTGTAGGACACCTTCTTCTTCCACCTGAATCACATTCCAATCGATAACATGATTAGCATCTGGTATATATTTCTTAAGAAATGAAACATGAAACACATTATGTACAATCATAGATGCAGGTAATGCAAACATATATGAAATTGGCCCAATCCTTTCCAGGATTTCAAATGGCCCACAAAATCTAGCTGCCAACTTGGCCAACTTCCTAGCTTCGGGGAACTCCTATTAGCTTTCACTTTCAGGAAAACATGATCACCCACTTTGAACTCTCTGTGGGTTCTGTTATTATTAGCATAACGTTTCTGCCTGTCTTGAGTAGCTTTCAAATTCTTCTTAATTTTTATCATTGTTCCTCCATATCCTTGAGCAACTCTAGCCCAACTATTGCACTATAAGATGGATTATCCCAGTTCACTGGAGTATTGCACTTTCTTCCATAAAGTGCTTCAAATGGGCTCATATTCAATGATGCATGATACCCATTGTTGTAGGGGAATTCTACCAAGTGAAGGTAGTCTTCCCATATTGATGGTTTGTCCATCACATACATTCTCAGTATGTCTTCTATTACTCTGTTCACCCTCTCTGTCTGTCCATCAGACTCAGGATGATAAGCTTTACTAATGTTCATATTTGTTTTGAATCCTTTGAACAATCCTTTCTAGAAATTTGAGGTGAATTTTGGGTCTCTGTCAGACATAATCGTTTTAGGAATTCCATGCAATCGTGCCACTTCCTTTATGAAAATATCAACAACATATGCTTCCTTGTGAGTAGTTTTTAGTGGAATAAAATGGGCAGCTTTTGTAAGCTTGTCCACCACCACCATGATCGAATCATGCAGCTTGCTTGTTCTGGGCAATCCTATAATAAAATCCATTGTCACCACTTCCCACTTCCACTCAGGAATGGATAAAGGTTGCAGCAACCCTGTTGGGTGCCTATACAGCTTTAACTTTCTGGCACTCCATACATCTGGCGATGTATTCAACGATCTCTCTCTTCATACCTAGCCAAAAGTAATGGCACTTGACCGCTGCTATTGTTTTCTGATATCCAGGGCACCCTGCATAAGGAACATTATGAATCTCCTACAAAATCACCTGTTTCAAGCACTGGACATTGGGTACAAAATTTTTGTTCTTGTACAGTAGTATTCCATCGGTTTCCAATTTATAAATTTCCATCTTCTGTGGCATCTTACCCTACTGTAGCTTGGCTACCAATTCTCTGTACTGCAAATCTACATTTGCAGCCTCCAGAATTCTGCTTTTAATATCACTCTGATACATGCTAATGGTTGTAGCATGTAATTAATGCACCCTCCTATTTGGTGCATCAACCACTTTATTCTCCTTTCCTTTGATATGCTTGATCTCAAAGTCGTACTCATACAGAAATTCCAGCCACCTACTTTGTCTAGCGTTTAAGCTTGGCTGATCAAACAAATATTTCAGACCATTATGGTCTATTCTGAGTTCAAACCTCCTTCCCATGAGGTAATGCCTCCATTTCCTCAGAGTGTGAATGATTGCTGCCAACTCCAAATCATGAGTGGCATAATTATTTTCGTGCTCTTTCAACTTCCTGGACTCATAATAGATTACAAATCCATTCTGACTAAGAACTCCTCCCAACCCTTCTTTACACGCATCTGTGCACACCATGAAATCAACATTTGGATCTGCAATCCTCATGATTGGAGCACTGGTTAATAGTTGCTTCAATCGCTGGAAACGTTTCTCACACTCTTTAGTCCACTGGAACTTTTCCTCCTTCCTTTGCAAGGAAGTGATAGGGTGAGCTATCTTTGAGAACACTGTGATAAACCTTCTGTAATATCCCGCTAGAACCATAAATGATCTAACTTTTTCCACATTCCTTGGCGCTGACCATTCTCTGATGGAATAAACCTTCTCAGGATCCACGACAATCCTTTCTTATGAAATAATGTGCCCCAAGTAATGGATCTTCCTTTGATAAAACGAGAATTTGCTCAACTTGGCATATAGTTGGTGTTCTCTCAACACTTGCAGCACCATCTCAAGTGTTTTTCATGCTCTTCCTATGACTTGGAATACACCAAAATGTCATCCAGGAATACTATGACAAACTTGTCTAGATAGTCCCTGAATACATCATTCATCAAACGCATAAAAACAATAGGTGCGTTCGACAGCCCAAACGGTACCACTGTGAACTCGTAATGACCATACCTTGTTCTAAAGGTGGTCTTGTTGATGTCTTCATACTTTATTCTTACCTGGTGATATCCCAATCTGAGAACTATTTTCAAAAACATTTTTCCACCTTTCAACTGATCGAAAATATCGTCGATCCTCGGTAGAGGATACTTGTTCTTGACAATTACTTTGTTCAATTGTCTGAAATCAATGCACAACCTCAATGTCCCATCCTTCTTCTTCACGAACAGGACCAGGGCACCCCAAGGTGACACTCTTGGGTGAATGTACCCCTTCTTTAGAATCTCTTCAAGTTGCAATTGCAACTCTTTCAACTCTGGCGTACTCATTATATAAGGAGCTTTCGACACTGGAGTTGCTCCAGGCATCAAATTTATAGAGAAATAGATATCTCTCTTTGGAGGTAGTCTGGGTACCTCCTGAAATACGTCTTGAAACTCTATTAGTACTGCATGGTCTCCAATCTTTGAGACTTCATCTCTGGATGCTTCCTTCACATGGGCTGCAAACAATTGACAGCCTTTCAAGTAGCACTTTTTCAACCGCATTGCTAAGATTTCTCTAACAACCACAGCTCTGGGAATCCCTTGGATTGTTTTCCGATTCCCCTCCTCATCCAGGGATATAAATTCCTTGTTATGACAGTCTGGGAGGGCATGGTGTTGGACCAACCAGTCCATCCCAATTAAACAGTCATAAGAGCCTAAAGGCAGAATATTCAATTTAGCCTTCGTGCTCAATCCCTTCATGTCCATCGGACAGGACTTAACCAACTCTGTGACTTTCCTCTTGGTTCCTGTAGCTAACTGCACTAACCAAGACTTTTCATGTTTGCTTCTTGATAAATGCAAACTTTCCACCACCCTAGGATCTACATAACTATGGCTAGCCCCTGAATCAATTAAAATAATAAATGGTTGGTTGTTAATCATACCTTCCACTTCAATCATGTGTGACTAAAATTCAACTTTCTTGTTGTCCAGGGCTGCATAGATCCTTGGCATTCTATTGCCCATGTCCTCCACTATTTCATCTTGTTGAACATTATGGACAACTCTTGCTTTTCCATTTTTATGGGGACAATCTCTGTACTTGTGGTTCTCTTTACAACCCCAACACTGAATGGGCGTCTGTCTCGGCCTTTGTTCCCCCACTTCAGCCATTCTTGACTCTCTAAACGATGGATTTCCTTGAGGATTATTTCTGAAAAAAGGACGTTTGTTTCCCTTCTGCCTCTGTTCTTTCTTAAACTCCTTCTGGTCATCCCAAGCCTTCTGAAAGGTAGGATTTTCTCTTTGTTTCTCATATAATCATTTTGCTCTTCTTATTGTTTCTTCCATAGCATTAGGATCATCATACTGAATCTTGTCACCAATGGGAGGTGGCAATCCACTCAAATACCTCTGAATCTTGATAGCCTCATCTTTGATGAATGGAACATACTTTAGTAATTTCAAAAACCTTCGTTTGTATTCATCAATGGTCATGCTGCCCAGCTTGAGTTCGAAGAACTCCTTCATATTTCTGTCATAGTATCTTTTAGTCAGGTATTTCCTCTCGAAATACCTCTTGAATTCCTTCTATGTGATATCTTTCTCTCTAATGTGCTGCACCTGCAAAAGTTGATCCCACCACATGGATGCTTTTCCTTTTAGTTGATACATCACAATTCTTCCTTCTGCATGAGAGAAATAATTCTACTATTGGAAATATTTCCTCATGCCAAGCAACCATGTTTCGGAATCTTCCTCCTTCTTATGTTCTCCATCAAATGTAGGAGGCTTAATCTTGTTCATCTCCCCTTTCAATTCATCCACTCCAGATCTTTGGTGTTTTCTGGTAGGGGATGGGCTTGAACTACTGTGTGCTTCCTTATCGAAATGCTTTGGGGAGTGACGACGATGTCTGATACCAATCCTCGATCTTCTTTTTCTCTCAGGGGTCCTGCGACTCCTGTTTTTCTTGTGTCACTCTCCTTTTCCAATTTCCTTTTTATTCTTTCCAGGTTCTTCAAAATCTTTAAGTTCAATTCACCCTGCCAATCCCTGAACCTCATGAGCTTCGGCTATCGGCTTGGCGAGCCTAGGCATCTTTCTGCAATCTTTCAATGATTTTCATCACATGCCCTTCCTTATCCAATTCTTTTCCATGCCCATAGGAGTTCGATCCTTTGACTCCCAAGTTGACATCCCTTCCTTCTCTTTCATTCTCTAAATTGGAGGCAATCTGCACCTCTTCCATTTCTATACTTGGTGTTGATTCACGGCTGTCCTGACACTCGTTCAAATCTACACACACAACATGCATTCAACCAAAGTTTGTCAGGCCTTAAACCCTTAATAAAACTACAACATTCATAAACCAATGCGAATAAGAAAACATTTTGATTCCACAAATTTTCTGAACTCTGTTTGGCTCTGCAATTTCTGGCGATAGCCCCCGTTTTCTTAGTCCCCAACCCATGCATCCACGGGCCGTGATCAAATTCTAAACTTCTAGGTGATACAAGGCTCTCTAAATGAAACTTCGGGTTTCAGGATTTTGGGGCTTCAAGGTTTTGGTCCCGGAGGTTCTTGCAATCGCTTCCCTCTCCAACTCCCGACTTCCGAAAATTCAATTTGCTTACCCTCCGGGCCCATAGCACAGTTGTCGCCCACTAAGTTAGTGACAGATTGTGTCCTTAATAAGGTTCACCTCACTCCCAATGATGTTAGGATCCCCCACTACTTTTACTTTTCATTTCGGAGTTTTGGGCATCAAGAGTTCGTGCATCTACACATCTCGAAGTTCCGTTTTCCGAAATTATGAAATTATGGTCTATTCATCTACTTGATCTAACTGTCAAGTTTCTCTCCTACGATATACAGTGTATATCATTTTGGGATTTTGTGGTTTTGGGTTTTCGATAACCAGGAGTTCACGATGCAGCGACTCCAAATCTCTTGTCACTTCAATCCCCGAATTCCGATACACGAGTTCTTGTATGAGATCCAACGATCCTCGATGATTTGGATCTAATGGTCCAGATCTCTCCTATGCTTACACCTATCAAAGTTATTCATCCCTAAATTCCTTGCTAGTTGGCTGGATCTGACGGCTTGCGGGATTTCGACACTTCTTCCTGGAAGCACTCCACTGTCCGATTCTACCCTTGTTAATCTCTTTCGCGATTCGGGACTTGGAGTGACCAAGAATTTGTCATGTTCTCCAAGTTCACAATCCCTGAATTCAAGAAATGATCTAATAGTTCAAACCAACTATGATCAATGACCCACGTTTATTATGGATCCTAGGGTGGAGAGTTTCTCCATCCAATAACCACCTTGCAACTTTTGGCCATCTTACGGCCCTCATGATTTCACAAGTTCTCCACAGAGAATTATGACCATCCAACTCTGCTTCTCAAGGACTTCTAGCCAATGACTTTGTACCCTCCTTCTGAACCTTCATCTACTTGATCCAACACTTATGGTGTGGATTTCTCTCTCTCCCTGTGGCCATATACCACATCGGCTATAGTTTTATAATACCGCTACACCTCCTGAGCTTTGTAACATGGTCAAGTAGTCTGTCGACACTCAGAAACATTCCTAGGTCTGAAATTAGTCCTCCACACACAATTTATTCTCAAAACCTCTGTCTAAAGACCACTTATCCGGCCCATCCAGGCTCAATGTTGAAACTAGGCTCTAATACCAAACTATAACGCCCCCAGCCGTCATCCCACTGGCCAAGAAAATGATACTATGTGGAACAACATCATTCTCATACTTAATTAATAACATGCATTTAATTCATATTAAACACATTTAACTCAGAGTAAGCACAAGATTACTGCTAACATAAATAATCCCTGTCATTAACAATAATTCATATGCACAACAGAATACATAATACATATAAGCATCACAGGCATGCAAAACATAATATTAAGCATAAGCTAATACTTATTTTTGAAACCATGGTAATTCCACCAACCATGTGTAGGCCTTCCACAAAACTCCCAGCCTTAGACCACGCTACTCATCATGCTCAGTAGTGGGTCACCCCCGAGCTAGAACTAAGCTCCACCCAAGGAAAGGAATCCTAGTTTGGGCTGAGGTTACAGGGAAAACTGCACAGAATAACCAAAAGGATTCTTCCTAAGATGTCGTCTTATGCCCACTACTCACAGACTCTCATTCCTCACATGCCTATTCCGCTCGAGAGTATACACCTTCACAAGAAAAGTCCATCAGTGCTTCACCTCCCTCTCTGGGTCTGGGCAATAGGCCATATCAGGAAGTCTTAGAGCTCCGTAGTTGGTGCTGGTCTCTCTCTGGAAGAATACCACTTCCCAACAGACTCCTTCCCCTGGAAATAGCTTCTCACAGGCCTGACAGACTGCCTCTTCAACTAAGGGCCTTAAAACCTGATTCTTTAGCCCCTTCTGACTCAATTCCCGCACGATGAGGATAACCACAACACAACCCCACTCAGGAAAATAGAAAACAACAACCTACAGATAGATCGGGTATCGATTCAGCTTTGCAACGATGGATAGACTGGGTTCTGGAACTCACAAGTCGACTTTCCCCTCCTAACTAGTTCTCTCAACGGTACATAGGTATGTCAAGGGAAGACACAGACCAATAATAGAATTAGATGGATGATGTTTTGGTCTTCAGGAAGACGTCTCGATTTTATGGTTCTCAGAGCTACGTGAGGGTATCCGAAATCAGACGCAAAGGATGATGGAATGAGGAGCAACCCCCTCCACGACTAACTTTTGCAATTTTTTAACTGCATGTGCCTGGGTCGACACATGTCACCCATGAAGCTGCATGCACTCTATCAGCATGCGTTCTTCTCCAGGAACTTAGGACACAACATATATTTCACATGGATTTTGGAATAATATTAAAATATTATTCCCAAGGACCTAAGCCCCTAGGCTCAACACTTAGCCTCTCTTTCCAACCTTCCAGCCCCCAATCCCTTACCCAATCTGTGGAAGCTTAGTCCCCCATCACTCATTCATTGTGGTCGGTGTTCACGCAGTGCTGTTTATATTTTTATTAATGTTCTGCATGATTACATATACAAAAGCAGGCTCCCGACCTTAACACTTAGGCTCTCCATCCTAATAACACATAAGCCCACCAGCTTATATAAACTTGGCTCACTATCCTATAAAACATAATTACAATTCATAATGTAAGCTCTATACTTCATAGACATGATTTACAACAGGGCTCAGCCTTAGGGACATTACAATGTATATCTTATGTGTGATTGATGCTCATTGTTTATGTTGTTCATATGATGTATAATATTGATGGTCACTTGATGAAAGATTAAAAATAAATTTAATAGACTTAAAATTGTTTAAGCACAGTAACAGCTGATTCACCCTCCCCCTCTTAGTTGTCTTAGTAATTTCAACATGGTGATCTTTCCGGCAATAACTGTGTTTCTAGCCATTTTGTAGTGTCATTCTAACAGTTGGGACACCTCCAACGGTCATATTTCTTTGTTGTGGAAAAGTTCCAGTCTGTGCTATTCTGCTATTTTGGCGAGGTTCAATTTCTGCAAGACTTCCATCTACGAAGTCCTCTATGGAACCTCCTACAATTTTTCTAGCTTTACTTTCTTCTTACTGAGATTTCTGGGTTTCTTTCATGTGATCTGCGTCTCTGGATTATTTTTTCCATTCTTTTTCTTATCTTCTCTTAGCATAGTAACTTCGCACTGTTGAGGGTCTTTCATAGGGTTCAAGGGTATTACTTCTTCTCTTACTATTTATGGAGTAGGTGCTCTTCTCTTCTGCATGGATAAGTGTTTAAGCCTTCTTGCATTCTTTCAAATTCGACAGCCAGGTCTCTGGCCCTCAGTTTCTTCGACTTGTCCCTCTTGTTCTTCTATTAAGTGCGCTATTCTCCTAGCCATGAAATCCTTTAGTTCTTGCTTTTTCTGTTCTATAGCTTCCTCTTCTTCTTTCCTTCGGATTTGATCTCTCTCAATCCAAGTCCTTCCTAAAAAAAGTGCAATAGGAGCATTTTTCTCAACAAAGTTAATGACCTCGAATTCTTTTTTTGTTGATGTTCCATGAGAACTCATAGGTACATGAGTAAGTCTTCCACATAGGGTTATCATCTTTCCTTTAAACAATCCTATTCCTTCCAATGAAGGAATCATAACAGGCTTTCCCAAAATTTCCCAAGTACTTCCTGGCATAATGTTCGCCTGTGTTTTTGCATCCAATACACAGTCTATGTCGAAGTCTCCTATTCTTGTTTATATGCACTTCTTCTCTTTTAAGATCTCTGGTAAACTAATTTCTCTATGATCATTCAATGTTTCTTTCATCTGTAATAATATAGTCTCTGATTCTTTTTGGTGTTCTAGTATATTCTTAGTCTCTTGAATTTCTCCATGGTTTTCTTGTCTCATATTCATCCTTTGAACTTTAGCAATCATTATAGGACAATCCAAAACCTCATGACCAACAACTTTACAACAAAGACAACTAGGACCTGTACCAGGGAATTCCTTAGCAAGATGTCCCGGTATTTTTCAATTATAACAAAGAGTCAGTCCTCTCTTTCTCTTAAATGATCCCCAACCTTTCATGTACTCTGCACTGGGATCATAGTGATGGACCTGCAAAAAAATATTTCTAGGATACTGCATCCACTTGTTAGTCCAATTTTTTTTTCTATGCATAGGAATAACATATTTTTCATTAATTTGATAAGATCTGTTCATATCAAATATTCTTTCTTCTATTTGTTCCCTAGTTTTTAGACTAGTGTGAAATCTATCAAACATACCTAGATCCATTCTTTTGAAACAAAAATTTCCACTTATATTACCTTTATCAGAGCATAGAGCTTTTAAAATCTTACCAATTTTCTTTAGATCTGACTCCCTTCTTAGCACAGAGCTTTGCAAGTCAAGTAGAATACTGCACACTATAACAACATATCTACGCACAGAGCTTTCTCTTTTATTCAGTTCCCAACAATCATAATTTCAAGTCCCGACAACGGAACCATTTGTTGGCACAGGGGCAAACCCAGGGTTCAATGCTTCAACAACGCACCAACAAAACCCTAACTATCGACCCTTTCGGTAACACCTGTGAAGCTGTTGAAGTCTCACCCGAGGTAGAGGCAGGGGGGGTTGTAGGACTCAAGTGCCTACAACCTAGTTGGGACATAGATCTGTGATCACAATAGTTAACAAAGCACTTAGCAATTAACATTCATTAGTCTTTGACCCTTATTCATATGACATGAAAAAATCCTAATTACATAACAACACTGTATTTATCAAGATCTAAATATATATAAAAATTTAGAACATAACATCAAAGTAGATCTATTATTCATTCACATGTAAGGCACTAAGATACTACATCACATGCATCTAACATACATAAAGATTACAGCACTAAGCATACATCAATAACATATCAACCACATCGCACAAAGAAACCACAACACAAGATATACATGGTTCACCCCTAGCGTGGGGATACGTCCACCGAATCTTATTCTTTTTCTTTATTAGCTTCTTCCAATCCTCTTACATGCACCAAGCCACAATGCCAACTTCGCATAGGACAAGAGATTTGTGTGCACCTCGCCAGATCCTCCTTCCCCGAGTTTAGTCCAAGCACAGAGCCTCTACACAGTCTATGCACAAATAACTTACAAAACACTTCCACTTAGTTCTGCAAACCTTAACACATTTGTGCACAAATCCAACTAACCATGCACTAAGCCGATCAATGACTAGTAACTACTAGGTCCCAAGAACTTCACAGACTTACTTACATCACCTAGATACTTATTTATACATTAAAAAATGGGCTTAAACATGGGTAAGACCCATGGGACGACATCCCATACCTGTTACATAAACCCTAAACCCAAAAATACTATAAAAGGGGATGATATTTCGTGATCTCTGATTCACTTGGGCGCTCCGTATTCGACCAGCCTGTCGAAGTCCCAAAAATGGTCAAACATGACCAAGGATCTCCAAAACTTGGTCGAGGGCCAACAATATAGTATTGAAATTTATCATAGCATAGAGACGATGCATTGATTTATGCTACTATCAAAGGGTTATCACAAGTGTCCATGTACAAAAGAGCCTCACTATCTCCAATTATGAGTTAATCGAGGAAAGTGTAACCGGTGTAATTAAGTAAATTGTAGACCACAAAATTACATCTAATTGGCTTAATATGATTTGGTAGGAAAATCTGTGTGCCATGTATCTCGTATTAATTATATATTCAATTGAAATACAACATTTGGTTGACACAACACATGCATGCTATTATCATGCTAATTTATTTATATTTCTTTTCCTCAACAAACAATGTTTGTGTTGATTGTTATTTCATAGAAACTAAAATTGGGAGGAAAATTTGACCTGCTTATAAGGTGTAAGATGAATTGTTTGGAATGGTGAATATATTTAAATTTTTGTAATGAAAGATAATTTTGATGGATATATGATAGTTCTTGGGACGATGTATTAAATCTAATAATTTTCATGATTTTACATCTATAAAAGCGTTTTAATAAATCAATTTTTTTTTTTTTACTTTATTGTTTTTTTTTTTTATTATTTCTTTGTGTTTCCTTAAAATGTGTTAACCTAGATTAAAACATATATGAAATAATACATATATTTATTGAATTTTATTTTAGTATATAAATTTTATATGAAAAATCGTGCAGTGCATGTTGTTTGAATTTTATATCCATCTTTAGTGGAGTAATTCCATTGGAAAGGTAGAGGGGAACATGTTTGGTGTTAACTATTGAAATACCTAAAGTTTGACACATGCAATCCAAGGACACAAGCCTGTTGAAAGGATTTATTACATGCAATCCAAGGATACAATACCATGAGCTACTAAAACCATGGGCCTCAAAAATACCATTGTGGATTTACTCATTGACTCTTTTTTGGAATCAAGTTTAACCCAACAATCTTCCCTTTAAACTTGACTTGGGGTAATTATCCAAGTCCTAACCCCCTCAAAGTTTATAACCACATTATCTAAAATATGACATGTTCACCCCCTATCACCTCACCTAGGTCTATGTTTAGACTTTACTGGTAATTTATCATGGGTACTCATTCCTAACTAGGTCTTGTATGTCCATTTACATTAAATTTTCAACTCCATAATAATAATAATTTTATTTATTTATTTAGTGTTGTTATTTCCTCCAGGACTTATAACAAATTCCACCATCCTCTCGCCTTGCCATTTCTTTGACCTCCACCTTGTTGTATTCGTTGATAAAGCCTCATAGCCTCCTCTGACAATCCATTTTGTGAATACCCTACAATCATAACAATCCATGATATATCATATCATTGGCACATTCTATCAAACACTTTGTGTCCATCCTCCAAAATGTTGAACTTGGCATACATATTCACAAGGGAACTCTCCACAAACACGTCCACATCACTCTTGGTACCATTAGGGAAACAAAAAATATTCTTCTCACCATAGCTCTAATACCAATTTTTATTAGGAATAAGAAAATATTTCTAGAGAAATAATAAACCAACAACAACAAAACACATAAATCATGCACACATCATTGACACATGATTTACCCTAGAAAAACCTTATAGAAAAACAATCAAAATATATCTTTATTCCCTTGACTAAATCAGGCCAAGTGAGCCTTCAATGGTCACCTCCAAACACATTATAATGGAGTCTCCTAAGCCTATTTAAAGGCTTCATTACAAGCAATCCATAGGGACAATACCACAGGCTACCAAAACCATGGGCCCTAAAACCACCACTATGGATTTATTCATTGACTTAGGGACTCTTTCACCAAGTCAACTTTAACCAAACAATTGAAATATTTTATTTATGGTTGACATTGAAATAATTTTTTGTTATTACTATTTTTTTAAATGTTATTTTATCATCTCTTTATTAAAGATGCAAGGAATTGCACGTCTCCCTCATCTGGATTGTAGAAAGAGCCTATGGACAATAAATTGTAAATAAGTGGTCAGAATGGTGAATCAAGCCTTACGAGCTTAGATAAAATGACCATATGTGAAAATGATGTAGATATTTTATATGAATTCCTATTTCTAGCTTAAGGCCAAGGCACCACTAGTGAATGGAAAAAAATATAATATTAGTAAATATGTTTCTATATATCATATGGTAGACTTGTCATGGTATTCTCAAAATATGTAAATATTATTTCAAAAAATAATATAAAATTCCAAGTCTTGTTGTGGAGAGCACTAAAGAGGCTATAAGTACACTAGTGGAGCAAAGAAAAGTGTGCCCAAGGGGGTGATAAATAAATTTCCTAAGTTCTATATTTTTCCTTATTATCATGTGCTTTATTGAAACCTCAACCACCAATCATTGACTATAGGTGGTAGTTGGTGGAGAAGTCCATTTTCCATAGTTATGAGAGCATGGTGGTTAGGTGCAACATTTATCATGGGAATTCAAACCTCCTCTAACCCCTTGCACTCTCCCTTTATTCTAATTTAAATTGGTTCATTCATGTATTCATTTTTATATGACCATACTCATTCTAATATCATTCAAACTCTTTCATTCTTATCATTTTCTTATGCACACACACCTTTGAAGTTTTAGAGTTGTGTTCTTAGGGTAGGAATGGGATTTGAACTTGTAGGAAACTGAATTGTGCAATGGAACGAAAGATTGATAACATGGTAAGAGTGATGGATGGTTGTGGAAGAGCGTAGAGGTTTGTATTCTTAGGAAACCTTTCCATTCCCCTATAGATTTTTGTTCATTGGGTGCTCAAGAGCCATGGTATAACACTTCTAGGTTATTCTAGAAGACAAATTGTAGGTTGAGCATTTTTTGTACACACTAAATATCACTAGAGGGAAGAAGAGTCTTGAGGGACTATTGAGAAAAGAAGGGAAATATCTTCCTTGTGTTATGGGTAGTGGAAGAGAGTGCTAAGGACACTCATGTTTGAATGAATATATGAAGCATTTTGTGGTTACCTGGTGGATATTGGGCCATGTTTTCAAAAGCGACTGATGAAATTCTAGTTGATCTTCTGAATGAGATCGATGAAGCTCACGATGTATTTTGAAATAGGCCTGATGGTCTTATCATCGAAACAAGTGTTGATGAACTAATATAGGGTCATTCAAAATGGCCTCATGGTCGATCATTCGAATTAGGTTGTGGGATATAATTTCGAAGAAGGGTAGATATAAGTTTGGAAGGTTTTATAGGTGGTCTATCCAAATAACAAAGAACATTTTGAAGGAAAATGATTCAAGGAATCTAGAAAGATTAGGTTCAATGAAAATGAAAACAAAATACCCCACCTTCTTAGCATAGTGGTAGAAATGGTGAGGTACATTTCTTTTTTTATATCTAGGGGAATCGATAACTGACCAATATTATTTAGGCGAGGCCCAAGTTCAAATCTGATTGGTTGCCACTATAAACCTTAAGCGAGTGCCAACATCCCATAAACTGTGAGGTACGTGTTTTTTATTTAGATCTAGGGGAATTGGTAACTCGATGGGATTACCTAGGCAAGGCCTAGGTTCAAATCCCATTGGTTACTACTATAAACCCCAGGCTAGTGCCAACAACCCACAAGTCAGTACCTAGCAGGAAACTTATGACTTAGCAAGGATCGAGATGTTCAAAGACACACCCATTAGGGGGTCCCACTCAAGGGAGAAGCCTATCTTTCTAGCCTCATCACAATGGACCAACATGTCACTTATGGGAATTGAATTTGGGTGGGGAAGAGAACAAACAATCCACCTAACCACTCGAGCTATAAACCCTAGACAAGTACATGTTAGACATACATACAACAAGATGTGAAGGTAGGAGCAACCACTATAAGATCCCTTGATGATAAATAATGGTGGTAAAATGTGGAATATGTTCATGACATTCATTGTGTCATGATCCATATTGTAAGCTTTGTTCAAGTGTGAGTACTCATTTTTGGGTTGTTACTCTCTTGTTACACTTTAATTGAATTGCCAACTTTTGTTAATATTGATGACCATGTTTTGAGTTGCCATTCTTAAAATGATTTTAATTCAGGTTCTAAAAATTTGGGTCAATAAATTAGGGCTGTATTCATAGAAACATTTACTCCTAAATGTTTCATTCACCTCTTGACGATTTCTCTCTTCATTTTTGTTTCACGTTTAAATTCTCAGCTCTTGAATTGTTAGCTTTCATTTAGAAAGTTGTTGGTGCTTTGCGAGTTTGATGTCGTGAATGCATAAGTTGCCAAAATAATTACTTCATGGCCATACTTACAAATTATTGTTTGTTATTGCTCCTAGAATCTGCGAGGTTGATTTCTTATTGGGGAGTTGGTAATGCCATTTAGGAAAGAAGCTAAAATTTTCCCTTGCATTAAAAATACTAGAAACCCAAAGCAAGAGAAGTGTCAAACTTGTCTCAGACAAAAATAGAATGAACGTGCAGATTATTTTTATAAGTTCCATGCATTTCCATGCTCATATTAAATCTTCACTTTCAACTTTCAAGATTGTACTTGCATTCGTTTAATGTTAAAGGATTTAATCTTGACATTTCATGGATAGTTTTGAATGCAAGATCCATCCCTCTTGCCATTTTTTTATTTGTATTTGAATTTGTAGCTCATAATATTTATGGTTTGCATTTCTATAGTTGTTTAAGATTTGAAAATTCAATTTCATTAATGCATTGGTTGTTGAAGTAATCCCTTCATTACTATTCTTGCAAATCTTTCTTTTAATTACTATCCCTAGCATTGGACATTTTGTTTCTTTATTGTAGTTTTGTTAGTGATATGAAGGAATAAAATTGAAACTTATCTTTGAGTTACAAGCAATGGAAATCTTAAAGGAAGAAGTTTGCAAGAGAAACAATCACTCCAGGTTATTTCTTTGCTTGCAATCCTTTTTGTTGTTCTTGCATTGGATTGATCGATCTTACCCATGTACTTCGTGTTGTAGATTGTATGAGACTTGAAAGAGTAGAGGTAGGAACATGCATAAACAATTACAAAAACTTAGTGGTGAAGAAACATACAAAAACAAGAGCAACCTATTGCACTTGCTTCCATATGTTCAAAGCTTAAAAATATGAAGTGGAAAGACAAAGGATAGGGTAGTGATCTTTCACATAAACCTTGTCCATGTTTCATCCTTGACATTTCTTGAATTCAATTCCAAAGATCACATAAACATGGAATCCATATTTGGGATGAAGTTGCATTGAAATATTAATTGCATACCTACATTTTATGAACATTTTATGCATAAATTGCAATAGATGAGCACCATAAATTCATTTATGAGGAATGGTGATTCTTAGTAGCGTCTGTGGGTTTTAATGAGTATGATTCAAAAAGTTAATTCATTGCCAATTTAATAGCTCACAAATTATGTGAGATTTTATATAATTTAACCATTCAAAATAAGACCCCTTCATCATTTTCACTATGCTCATTTAGCATAAATCCAAGTTATTAATTACATGAGAAATTTGTAATTTTTTCAAGCAGAATTAAGTGAGCTTATAGATAGAACTGATCTCATGGTTGTTTTTCATATTTTAATAAAGTAAAAAGGAGAGTTCACTAGAGGGGATAAGCCATGGGATAGTAAGTGTTCAAGCCCATACTTCAAATCTCATGTTGTATATTTTTATCCATAGTTTGAAGACATCAAATTCAAAGGAGAAAAGGCAAGTTTGTATATATTTAAGAAAATTCAAGGGGCACACACACACAATGTGAACAAGAAGGTGTAGGTGAGGTGAGGTTGAGTGTAGTGTTCCTTATTAACAAAGTAGAAGATTAAGAGAGGACATAACATAATATAGCAAGATTTAGAGTGGAAATGATAGATTATAAAAACAATAGGCAATTGTAGAAGAATCGAAATACCATAAATAACAACACATTTATTGATGAGAGAAATTGTATCTTGCCTCTTCGAGGGGAAAACCCCCAATCGAGTAGCGCTCTAATTAGAATATGCTTCACAAGATGTCTCGTTATCTTGCTTCTACTTATTTATATAGTTTATATCTAACCTCTTAGGAACTTTCTGCTAGTGGGAAAATCCCCCTATAACTATACCAGGGTTCTAAGTATAGACAGAGCTATGAACTCCCTTAAAAAACAATATAATTCCTACACTACCCCAAACTTTCCACACATATGAACAAAAAATGATAGAAGAGTAAGTCATAAGTAGTACCTTTGATCCAAATGTTTGATGCTGACCTCCTCGAGCTTTGTTTCTTCCTTGGATGTTGTTCTCCTCCCAAAGATGACCTGCATTAACACTTAGGAAAACAATGCTACAAATATTCTATCTCTACTCATCAATTAGGGTTAGATATAAATTTTCATGCATAAATCAAATGAAAGACATAAGGATATCATTTGGGACAGGGAAAAATATTATTTTATTCAATATTCAAAGATTGGAAATTAAAACATTTGCAAGTCGACGCTCCATGAACCTGGTCTGGGCTCCTCTTGACATTGCTCCAAGTGCACCTTCCAAATTCTTTCTCTCACAATCAGTTGATCACTTCAAGGGAAGGGTATGGATTGTATGGGAGAAAAAGGCTAGAGAGGGAATGTTGAGGCAAGAACTCAAAAAATAGATGGAAATACTTGGGCAAGGAAGGAAAGGGAATTGGGTTGAGTTTCATCATTCTAATGCTTGATGTTGGAATGAGACCCCAAGTCCTCCTTTTATATGACAAAAGGATATTTATTTGGTTTGGGGATGGGCTATAGCATGTGAAATGGTTGGGAAACCTCTAATAGCCCATTAGTATGCAACTTTTGGAGGTATACATGGGATGTTTAGTATGCAACAAGCATACGTACGCAGGATATATAGCATGAAACATGTGTATGTACACGGGAAGTAGTGAAGTAGAATGCGTACATGCTCCAAAAAATGGTTTTTTAAATAGAGTTCCTCAACAATGGTTTGGAAAATTTTTCAAGTAGAAGGACCAATGCCAATTATCCATAGGTAGGGAATTTTAGGGCTATAACAGATGCTCCCTAATGTTTGTGGTTAGAAGAGAAAATGATGGCCGAAATACATTACAATATCTTCACTAGCACAGAGTCTAGTGAGATCGAGGCTAGATTTCAGGGGGTACCATCTACAAAACAACAATTATCTTCCTGAGGTGGGCATACCCATGCTCGGGATGAACAAATCATGGTTTCCAATCAAGTACACTGCAGATCCATGTCATATAAATGTATAAAGTGTAGTCATGAGAAATACACAATGGATCTACATCTCAAAATCAGTCGAAGATATACAAGTACAATATGCATCTTCAAAAAGCTAGTGACGCCTGTGGCTGGAGATGAAGACTTCATAACTTGAGAAACAACTTCAAGATCTTCAAAATTCAAGTAGGAGTACAATGGGAGTGTAAAAATCACTAGCCTGAGGTATTCAACAAGTCATCAGGAAAAGACTGGAGGATCTCGATGAGCAGGCAGAGAAATTCGTTGATTTTGAATCAGTACTTGACTAGACTCACACGATGGATGACTCATGGAATTCAATACAAAAACTACAGAATGGTCGACTCAGGTTGGGTAAAAATTCCCTTGGAAAAAAACACGAAAGATGATCAGACTTTGGCAGTGTAACATTGACATAAGTTTGTTATGTAGAAGGCACCGCAAACTCTCCATATGTTTGGAAGAGTAACCAAATAGAGGAGGACACATATCTATGTAGTGAGAACAACTTCCTAAGGTCATACTAGATCACAATGCTTGACGAACAAATGAAAGGATGTGCGTTGTCCAAGGGCAACTATGTTTGCTTCTGAAAAAAGAATGTATATTTCTCATCCTCTCTTTTTGGAATATTTGATTTTTTTGTCTTTTTCAATTTTTTAACGAGATTGAAAAAGAATAAAGGAATGTTACGTTACAAAGGAGGAACAATTGTTGCGATTACGAAAACTAATTCCAAGCCCATGGAACATATTTATTCTCAAGGAAAGGATACATGTGCAGAATAAGGACACTCAGGGAAAATTCCTCCACAAGTCAAGGTGTTAGATCGCAGAGAAAAAAAGTGTTGCAAGGCTTGTGTATAGGAATGCTTTAAAGGTTCAGTTGAGAGAAACATGGAATCATCATTAGGACAAAGACACAAATATGAGACCCGCAATGTGATTAAGCATGACACAACAAAACCCCTTCCATGTAAATTTTTATGAGCCCAGGGAAGGTAAGCTTGGTGTTTTTTTCACGCTTAGAGAGTCTGAAAAAATGTTAAAGAAGACTCCAGGGAGTACTTTTTTCACAATTAGTCCAATCGGCTCAAAAAAGGGGTAAAATTGCATCAGAAGGACCTCAAAACCATTTTAACAAGTGTGACAAAGACAAGATCACTCATCTATCTTTTCAATTTTAAGGAGTCTGAAAAGAGCTTAACTATGGACTCACAACTTTTTTCTAGGTTTAGTCTCCTTAGCCTGAAAAAGTATAAAACTAACTAAGGAGAACTCTCCCGATGAGACAAATCTCCCAAGGTGTACCTTTTTCTGAAATAATCTACTGGTTGGAAAAAGGTTTAAACTCATGCAAAGCAAATATTCTTATGGACCAATTTAACGAGTGTGAAGGAACAAGGTCACTCAATGATCTTTTCAATTTTAGGGAGTTTGAAAAGTTCTTAACTATGGACTTCGGGGGGAGGTTCTTTTTTTGTAAGTAATCTCTAACGCCCGAAAAAGGTGATAAACCAAAACCAAGGAGAATGTTCCTTTTTCAAAAATTTTGTCCCTCAGGCCCAAAAAAGGGTTCAACTTACGCCTGAGATTACTCTTCTAGTGAATCGAAGTTCCTATAGCATACCTTTATTCATAAAATTAGCCATCTGAACCGAAAAGGGGTAAACTACCACCATACATATGTGCCTTCAAATTTGAGTTTGGTGAGCATGAAGGGCAACAAGATCGTTCGACAATCTTTTCAATTTTAGAGAGTCTGAAAAGGGATTAAAGAAGACTCCATGGGGCTACTTTTCTCAATTAATCCATACGAGATCGAAAAGAATAAATACAATCTCGTTGGATGTTTCTTTCAAATTTTACATCGATCTTGAAAGACAACAAAGCGTGCTTAGTAGGGAGTCTTGAGGGTAAGGTCAAGAATGATCATTAGCGAGAAGAATGAGGCTTCAATATGTAATCATGATGGGAATAACAAGGACTTCCAAGCCTATAGTAAAAAACGACATGGACACCAAAAAGAAGCAAAGGATATACCTAGGGAATCCATGTAGAGGTAGGCTCTACCACCTAATTATGACACTTCTAAAGAAGCAAAGAAGGTTTTGTGTTGCACTTCGGTGGGGTCGATCCTATGGAAAAGAGGAAAAGACAATGAGATGCAGAAAGATGGGAGTGAAAACCTAACTTATATGAAAAAGTTGGAAAAAATGACTTTTACCAAGGGATGACATAAATGTAACCAATCCCAAAAAATTACTAAACCAGAAGGAGAAGTCCACCATAACGAATAATATATAACTCAAAAGCGAACTCGAGTAGCCACCAAGCCAAAAAAAGAGAAAAAGAAGACTAAAATATGAGAAACAAGGCCAAAAAACTCTATAAATAGAGGTGGACAACTCATTTTCACCATTGAAAATTAGAAATTAACAGCAAAGTAAAAAAATCCCTTCCTCAAAAGAGTGAATTATGGGAGCTACATTGGACAAAAAACCATCCTACTTGGACCAAGTAAGTACAAATTATCTTCTCTTTCATTTCAATTCATTCATTTGTACTTAGTTTTTAGTTTGGGAGGCACATGCCCTTGTAAAAGGGCCACGCCTACATGTACACAAGTTTTCCAAGGCCAACCTGCGTATGTACTCGAGCAGAGTAATAAACAACCTGAGTACATATGCAACTGTGTAGTCTACAGCGCGCATACACCTCCTTTTGTATTAAAAAATAAAACACAAGTATTAATCCCTCTCCAATGTTTTTTATGTGACAGGATGTATGTTTACTAGAGGGAGAGGGAGCATGAGGAGATAAACGTCATGGTCGAGGAGGACCCTGTGGTTGTCGCCTCACTAAAATAGTGTGGCTTATGGAAATTCTTCCAGTGTTCATTCATGAGGGCACAACTGAGGTTGCTTAACACTCTTGTGGAATATTGGCACCCTGATGATGAATCTTTCATGTTGGAGGCTCAATCATTGACCCTGATTACAAAGGATATTTACTTCTTGACCGACCTATTTAGAAGAGGGGAACCAGTCAACTTGAGGACCTTTCCTCCGGGGTTGTTCAACATTGAGGACTATATCAACATGTATTGTAAGGATAGTAATGATAAAGTGGGTTCTCAAGTGTCGATTCACAAGATCACCAACCTCTCTCTATGATTGTTTCTACTCATGATTGGGTGGATTACTGGATCTGCAACACTCCATTAGGACTCTCGTGCACAAATGCATTGTGTAGTTCAGTGTTTGGAGGCCACAATCTTTGACTGGAGTACTACCATGCTAGTATGCATGAAGAGACTACTCAAAGAGTGTCATAGGGATACCAAAAATAAATTTGGGTTTGGTACCATCTTATTATCCTTCTTCTTTGAGAGGGTTCTCAGTATCATTCCTAAAGAGATAGTACAGGGGCATATTGCCTCCTTCCCAGCAGTGAGAAGGTGGGTGGTTTTATTGCCTAGATAGGGTGGAGGAAGGACTGTAGAGGCCTTCGACGACAAATTCTTCGACTGGTAGGCACGTCAAATCCCAGTCATAGAGGATTATCCCTATGTAGGGATTAGCTTCCTTAGAGATCCATACATGCTCGTTCCCCCTGGCGAGGAGTGTGGAGAGATAGGTAACATATGTTTTTTAAGTTATTAAATTTTTAATTTTCATATATATCCTTTTTATGTGTGTGAGAGAGTAATTACTTGTGAATATGTTATGTACATATGTGGGACATGTTTGACCGAAAGACTTCTCCAAGACTATGCATCTTCCTCAATAAGAGGAAGGACCAACAACATTAGGAGGACTGACAGTTACGGGAGGACCCCTAGCCGGAGAGTTTGATAGAGTCTTACAATGAGTGGAGAGGAACCTCACTGCTCTCACGCATTTAGTTCCTGTGGCTGAGATCGAGGATCTCCCCCCAGCTATGTATCCACATGTAGTAGGGGTGCCTTGGACCTGGGTCTAGTTATTTAGGCATCTTGTGAACGTTTTTTTTCACTATAGCAGAGCCAATAGGCCTAGATCTTAGATAGCATCAGACCATTTATGTTCCAAGGGCACTTTTTGTACTATGTATTTTGAGGGCTTAAGCCCAACGATGTATAATGATGACTTTTGAGGATTCCATGCCCACTTTTGTACTCATGACACTATTTTGGATATATATATACATATTTTTATGTTTTATGGATAACATTTTTTAAAAATGTATTTATATGTGTATGTGTGTGCGTTTCTTTTACATTTGAGAAAAAATTCAATATAAAAATTGATTAGCTAGAGTATCAGTTAAATGATTAAATCTCCTAGGAACATGAATATGCGTAATGTAATCAAAAAATCGTTCTAAGAGACGTACCCTAAGGAATCGTCGGTGAAAAGTGGGATCATAAACGCGGTAAACCCCATTCAACTGGGACAACACCAGTTGAGCATCTAAGTAAACCCGGACGCGAGAAATGCCATGTGAGAAAACATCATGTAACAATTCTATCACTTCATTGTACTTGACAACATTATTGGTTGTGTCGCCTAAAAAAATACCTTTGGAAGATAACAACTAGCCTCCAGGTGTGAAAATCACCCAGGCTGCAGAAGAAAGCCTCTAAGTGTGTCGGCTAGCACTGTCTGCAAACCCAAAGAAAACCTCTGATTCACTTGACATCTGCCATAGTGGAAAATAAGACATAAATAACTACACGTCCACAATACAAAAAAAGACAAAAATTTATAAGAGATTATACATATATACAAGAAGCCACCCCGGTGACTGAACTAAGAGTAGTACTTCTTAAGGTAGAGCCCATTTCTAGGCTCCGCTAAATAATTTCCCTTGAAATCAACTAGACGGTAAGAACCCTTCTTCAATATCTCTTTCACAATGAAAGGTCCGAACCACGGGGGTTTGAAATTTCCTTCCCCCAGGGGATCTTTGTCTTGATCGTAGAGCAGAACATGATCACTTTCAAAGAAAATCTGAGGGTGAACGAAATGATCATACTGAAACTTTACTCATTGATTATGAGCCTCATTATCCAAGGATGCATCATGACGCTTCTCATCGAGATGCTCAATATATAGAATGTGTTCCTCAAGCAGTGTAGTGTCGGGCAGTAGCTCCACTACCAAATTTAAAGAAGGGATATGAAATTGAATGGGTAATACTACTTCTAACCTTTATACGAGTTGAAAAGGTGAAAAAATGGTGGCAGTATTAACAGATGTTCGATAGGCTCACAACGTTGAATACAACATCAAATGCCAATTTGACTTGACTGAATTGATCTTCCGCTGAAGAATAGTCTTGAGAGACTTATTCACAGATTCAACCTGACCATTCGCTTGCGGGTAATAGGGTGACTAATTTTCCTGTTTGAATCCAATATTTGATGTTAAATCAGTCATCATTTTATTTTGGAAGTGTCTGCCATGGTCAGTGAAAATCTCCTTCGGGATACCAAATCTTTCTACTATCCGATTAAAAATGAAAAAGGGTAGTGGTTTCACCATCATTGTTAAATGTCGGCATAGCTTCGACCCATTTAGTGAAGTATTCTACTGCTACGGTGATATAACGATGCCCCCTAGTAGAAGTCGGGTGACATATAGTGAAATCAATCCCCCACTTGGTGAACAGACCGATAACAATGATTGGAAACATAGGAGTAGGGTGTGCCCGCATCTTCCGATAGAAGATCTAGAACATGTGGAACTTCTTGATCGCCTCTACATAATACTTGATTAATGATGGCCAAAAGTATCCTATGCATAGAATCTTTTGGGTTGTTTCCAACCTAGACAAATGACCTCCACATGCTCCAGTGTGACAGTAATTCAACATGAGATCTACTTCTTCATGGGTAAGACATCATCGAAGAATGCAATCTACACCTCGAAGATACAAAGTGTCATTGAGAATGAGATAGTTTTTCTCTTGGTGTCAAATTCGTCGATGCTCATCGCGAGAAGAAAAAGTGGGGAAATTCAAAGTTTGAATATATACAAGTATATCTCCATACCAGGGGTCCGTAGATCAAACTAGAAAAATATATTCATTAACAGGCGACTCTTCGGGCATAATATCACCAGACTCGACCGACAATTATGAAATTAGTTTGGTGAAGACCAATGACTTCTTAGATTTTGCAGAGAAAAAATCCAAGTCAAACTCTTGTAGGATAAATATCCATCTACTAATCTTTCCTCCAATGACTCATTGTGTTAACACATATTGGAAAGGGTTGACGATGAAAATGATGGTGGTCTTGCAAAGAAATATTTAGTGATAGAACCATTGGACAGCATGGACAACTGCCAAAGCAAGTTTCTCAACATAAGAGTAGTTGAGTTTAGGTCCAACCAGGCCTCGACTAAGATAATAGATAATGTTCTCTTCGAGTGTGTCATCCTCCTGGACCAAGACCATGCCGATGGTCGACTCCATAGTATCCAAATACAACAAGAAATCCATGTTATAATCAGTAGGTTGGAACAAAGGGAAAGACATCGGGGCATCTTTCAATTCTTCAAAGGAGTGTTGAGCTTCTTTATCCCAACAGAATGGGACCCCCTTTTTCAAAATATGCATGAACCCTTTAGTGATCTTGGAATAATTAGCGACAAAACACCAAAGAAAATTTGCTTTCCCCTATAATCTCTAGAGTTGGGGTATTGTGCACGGGAGAGGAAACTGAACTATCACCTCAACCTTGAGAGGATCAAACATGCTCCCTGTTGTCGACATGAGGAAACCTAATAAACAACCTGATGTCATGCAAAAACTGCACTTTTTAGGATTCAAGCAAATCTGATAGTAGCGACATCTCTCAAAGATTAATCGTACATGGGTGGGATGATCAGATCTCTTGCAAGAAAGTGATTCTAGATCATCAAGGTATGCCTAGACTATGTGTTTGAGGTCTTGA
This sequence comes from Picea engelmannii, assembly GCA_009831015.1. Taxonomy (NCBI): domain Eukaryota; kingdom Viridiplantae; phylum Streptophyta; class Pinopsida; order Pinales; family Pinaceae; genus Picea; species Picea engelmannii. The sequence goes on from ML783695.1 coordinate 778,263, forward strand.
AAATAGAACGACATGGCCCACTGAAAGGTAGCTACAACATTCTTCAGGCCAAAGGGCATATCTCGATAAGTGAAGGTACCCCGAGAAAAAATAAAAGTCATTTTATGTTGGTCCTCGGGTTTCATTTGAATCTTATTATATCTCAAAAAATCGTCCATGAAATAAAAGACTTTGCAACCTGCACACTCATCAATAATTTGATCAATAAACGGGGTTGGAAAATTTTCTTTCAGGCATGCATTGTTAAAATCTTAGAAATCCATACAAACGCGAATCATGCCCTGTTTCTTGTTGACAATAACTGGGTTTGAGACCCATTCCATGAATTGTACGGGATATATGAAACCATCTTTGAGTAGTTTCTATACTTTTTCCTTGATCACCACTTCTTTTCAAGGATTGACTGAAAAAACCTTTTGTCGGACCGGTTTGACATCAGGATAAGTCGTGATTTTGTTTTGGACAATTCATGGGTAAATTCCTAGCATCTACTCGTAATACCAGGAAAAAAAATTGCGGAACTCTTTGAACAATTTAGTGTAAATTTGAATCTCTTCAGAGGAGGAATCCACTCCGATGAAAAAATTCTATATAATGCCAGGGGTTTTGGAGATATCAATAGGAATTGTTTTAGCAATGCTTCCCATGTTTCCCTCAACGTAAACTCCTTGTGTAGCCATATGATTGATAGGACAAGGGCTATCTCCATTCATGGTCAAAACAAACTCTCCCGCCTCTATTCTCCTAAGCTTGGGAAGAAAATAAGATATATGATGTAGATCATCCCAAGCTCTGTCAGGACCAATCATTGCCTCTAAAATTTCCTCTTTAGAGGGCAATACCAATTCTAAAGGATATTGTGTGGCGAGAGATTCTTGAGCCCAAATAGGCTCAATAACTCTATCTAGCTCCTGAGAGGGAGCCAGATCGGGGTTGGATGAGGATTGCTGGAAAATTTTGTACGCAACCTCAGTCGCAGATAAGGGAATGGCCATGCCAAGGTTCCCTATCCCTTCCATCGAAGCAGATGGGGAAGGTAAATTTCATGGGTCATGAAAGTAGCTCATTTTAAAATATGACACTTGAAATATCGTAGCCCTCGACCGGTCAGGAAAAACTGATATAAACTTTACATCGTTTGAAGGTAGTGGATAATCAAAAGTTCCCATCAATGATGGAAACAAACCGAATCCTAATTTGAAAGTGTCAGGTTGTCGGTTATCAATCATCGGGACCAAAAACCCTGAATGAAGGGTATGGATAAGAGAAGGAAAATTGGTCGATGGTCACTATTCGACCCTTGTGTGGAAATAATAAGACCTAGAAAAGAGTGGCAACCACCGCTTGCATCATGTAAGTCCAACTCCTTACTAACAAAAGATTGTATTCAAGAGGCGCATCAACTACTTCAACCTTGACGCACATAGTTTTACCCCCTAACTACTTGGGGAAAGAAGGAATTATGTTGTGTGGTCTAAACAACCGACCATCAAAATCCGTAAGCAACGTAGGTGAAAGTGACAACTCAGATTGGCCAATGGCCTTCCAACATGCCAATGACATCACATAACTTGAGGCACCCTCATCAACCATCGTAAATAAAATTTTCAGTTTCAATGATTTCATGGTGTATGACACTACTCTTTGAAAGGAGTCATGGTGAGGAAGATGAGGTTTAACATCGGTTGGATCGAAAACCATCATTCCTAGTTTACTAGTCTCTACCGCTCCTAAGGAAGACAACATAGATTTTCTTTATGTGGGGAAACTCTGGAGAACCTCTAGAGAAGACATTGCACAAGGGTCCTGTGCCAGATTCTCTACAACGACGTATTTATGAGAAACCCTTGCATTTGGGTTATGGTAAGCCTTATTAAATGCACCTTTAGGGATGCAAGTCATTGTCTCTCCCATTGTATTCTAAATTTGAAGAGGAGTCAATGGGTTAGTGGTCTCCTTTCCCTTCTCGACAGATTCTGGTGTTCCATAGTCACGAGTCTTGGTTGATAAATGAACATCGACATTCAACATGTAAATGTTCATGGCTGGGTTGTTAGGAGTAGGCGTGGGGGTCCTTAACTACCCCCAGCCGTGCTCATGGATGCAGAGGCCTGAGCCATATTTTTCCCTTGTGGAAAAGGTTTTGTCATCACAAGAGGTTGTTGCTATGCTAGTAACTTTTGGGCTTCCACAAGCTGAGGGAATTGGTGAGTCGGGTGGTCTTCTGTGCAAATATTACATGGATAATTTGACTTCTTATTCTTGGTTTTTCCCTTGCCAACATTGTTAGCATCATGTTTATCCCCTTTAACCTTCTTGTTTCTATGTTTCTTCTTTCCCTCGGTCTGCTGGTTGGCCTTGGGATTTTTTGACTGCACACTGTGTACATCTGATGTCTGGGTAGCTGGGGTAGCCAAACTAGGAGTCTGGTTGGCCACAGTCTATTGTATCGACAATTTCTACAACTGATTCAACAACAAATCCATGGACTGTATTTCTGTGGACTGTATTGCTAAGCCAGTCGTATTGGCCGAAAACCATTGCATTTTTCCGTGAGCAGAATTTCTATGCACTGTGGTATTTGTTGTGCACTGTGGTATTGGCTGTGAGCCTGTTGTATTCTCTGTGGACTATTGTCTTGTTGAGAGCAAGGAACATAGTGTTTTGGACTATGGCTTTTGATCAGGGGAGGCACCGAGTTGCTGGAGGTTTTGGGCATGGAGGGACAGGATATCCGTAGATATCCTGGAGCTAGGTAGTTTTCCTAGTTGGCAGGGAGGACAGTAGTTTTGGGCAGTTATTTTCCTATTTGTGGCAGGGTTGATCTGTGTAGTAGGGAGCAGAAAGGCAACAAAAAAGAAAAAAGGCAACAGAATTTAGCATCAGATCCAGGTACTTGTTAAGTTATGTATTTATTTCATACTGTACATCATTTAGTATTTATTGATAAATCTAGTTACTGAAGTTGCTGTTATAAAAGTCAATATTATGTTATGAAGTTTTGTTTCAGTTTACTTTCTTAAAATGTTTAGGAAACTTAATGACCCTTAGTAATATATGGGCATTACATTTTCTTTTTGTTGAGCCCACTATGCCATCAGGGTGGGGCCTAGACTTTCTTTTGGCCTTATCGAGAGTAGACCGTGGCGCATAGGGTAAAATATTGTAAAGCATGCCAGAATGAGAGTAAATCAGTTCTATATGTTGGGTTCTCATAATATCCTCCTCCTGAGAAGACACCTCGGACGTTGCTACGTCTTTGGACATGCAAGGAACCAAAGAAATCAAGAACCACTCAAGTAAGAAAGTAGGAGGGACTTTGACCTTAATCAGGCTCTTTCTTCATTTCCATTCTCAGATATTATCCGAGATATGGTCAGCCTTTGTTTTCTTGAAGTTGGCCAACAACTTGGTGTTGACATCGTGTCTCACTGGAAACTGGAAATGTTTCAAGAAAATCATCGCCAGGTCATTAAAGTAAGAGTACTTTGAGCTGTCAATCTCGATATACCACTTTACAACACCCCCTATAAGAGTGCATTGAAAAAGGTGCAACTGAATGGAGTCATCTTTCGACGATTTTGATGAGAACCACAAGAGAATGGTAGTCACATGATCAGTTGGATATGCACCAAGCTTACCCTCAAATTTTGGGATATTTGAAGGCAACTTAGTCAACATTGGGGGCCAATGCGGATTGTGATAGATTGCATCATTTAATAATATCGACAAGTCTAAAAAATGTAGGCTTTCCAGAAAGGGTATTTTTGGTTGCAGAGTATTTATAGGAAAAGAGGGCCTTGGGATTTGACTGGCACCAGGTTATGGTATAAACCATTGCGTTGACCAGAAAAAAGAAATTGTATCTGTTGATGCATCAACGACTGACTCCCGAAATTGGATGACATAGACTATGCAAGGATTGCTTCATGTGTTGTGTTCCAAGGACCTTGGTTGGGGATACCCCCAATCGATCTTCTCGTCATAGGTACATAACCTTGCCCGGGGTTTGATTGAGTATGGAATGGGTTTCCCCTTACCAACATTCCTTGTGAGGGAAATGAGGCTTGCCAGGGATTCCAAAGACCCTGTGTGGAGTATACTCTAGTCATCGATCCCTGTGAAGGAATGGTACCTTGCACTAGGTTCTGTTGATCAAATATGGGGTTGCCCCCAGTCAGAAAAGCGACCGAAGAAAAATATTTTTTCCCAAATGCACCAAACAAAGAGAATGACATAGATCCCACCAGTGTTGTGTAGGATGAAGGTCCCAAACTAACTCCACTAAAAAATCTATAATTAATGTTAGGATCAATTGGTTGCTAGAACGCGCCATTGAGAGAAGGGGACGAAGGAGGTATATGACCCCCACCATAAGGAATAGAATTAAAAGGGGTAGTAGTTCCCGCATAGGATCCTTGCAAGGGAGCATTAGAACTCCCTCCCCCTAGACCCATGGTTTGTAAAGTAGAGTAAGTAAGAACTAAATTTGTGTCAAATTTGGGTATCCCATATGAGAAGGGAGCTCCTATTGCATTCTAAGTGAATGGAACAGTGGTTGAATCCATCAAAGGGATCAAACCACTTCCCGAAGCCATGGGTGTCAGGACAGTTGTGGTCTTGATAGGAGAAGGTGGGGGGGGGAGGTACAACACCCCCTCTAGTGGTAGTTGTAACAGTAGTACAAAGACTCCCTAATGAAGTAGCAATGTTTGCTTCCATCACCACTCACTGAATGAACTAGCGTTCATGAGAAGTCACCTCGGGGGGCAGGGTGGGTGGGGGACTATATGAATTAAAAGTGGTGTCGATAGGTTAGTGCTCGAAGGATTTTCTATCTTGAAACCTTTGGTCTTGAAGTTAGAAACAGTAGATTCCTCCAGTTTTGAAAAATTCTCCTCTCGAAGCAGGCTCAGGTATAGTTTCTTATAGCCTAGTCTCTTCGAATGACCCTTCTTGATCAAGTCTTAACCTTAACGGTGGTAGAGGTGGCTCCAAAGTAACCGATGACAGGCCTTGAAGCCTTCATGACTGGTGGAGCTGTTGATCTTCCACTTTGTGAAATGATCAACTGACACAGTAAGGTTTGACTAGCGTGGAACACAAAGCAGACACTAAAAGTTTCCTAAAGATAAATCATGCAGTTGACTAACTAGTGGGAAGGATAGTTATGCCAATCGACACTAGAGCAACAAACCGATGTAAGTGCAACTCGAACATGAAATCCCCCTCCAGATATACTCTAGAAAGCGCAATTCTATGTCTTCCCAAGGTATCGTGGTATACCCCTGCAGTCACCTGTGTAAGTCCATAAAATATAGGAAACTAGGTTTCCAACTTGCAGTCAGTCACCAGGTGGGTACAGTCGACAGTCAAGAAGATCGTAATGAGGAGGATAACAAGTCTAAATCCTTTCAAGGGTGTCGAAAGTAATTTTTCTGGAATACAACTAAGGATCTCAAATAGATTCGAGGTCCACGAAGCTCCATAGGAAAATGTGATTAGTACTTTTCATGAGAAAGACCCTCAATATACAATCCCCACTACATTTGGTCCATCTTTGGAGTGGCTATCTCCTCTACCTTTTCTCCCGCGACCTCGTGTTTATCCCCTATGTTAGAGGGGGGTCCAGGATAATTCTTATGACATTGGACTTAAGACACTCCCTATCTCAGACTCCAATTTTTTTTTCAAATGGCCTTGAAGAGTTTCCTCTTCACACCTATTTCAAGGCCCTAAAATCCTAAAATAGTCGTTGAATCCTACAAACATAAAGTCTAATATATTTTAAGTTAAGCATTAATTTTAAGGCTTAATTTACACAAAGGATGTGGTCATGCAACTAATGGTGTTTTGAAGAGACGAATAAGGAAGATAAATTTAGATAATTTGAAAGCAAAAAGATACTTCGAAATTAAAGAAAAGCTTGTAAAACTTTTTGTAAAATTCAACTTTTCTTGTCAATGTTTTAAGAACTTGTAATTGAAAGTTTCCTAAAAAGTCCTTTCGTTTGACTAAGAAAAACTACTTATATTTCAAGAAGGCAAGAAAGAAATTTGAAACAATAACTCTTCTCTTTTGCAAACAAAAAACATAGGCTAATTTACCAAACTAAATGTAAGAAATAAATCTTTTTAATTTTTTTGAACTGTTTTAACAAGAAAAACCAAAGTAAAATCTTTTTTGTTTTCCAAAGAAAGAAACAGGAAAAATAGAAAACAAAAACCAAGATTGAAAGATACCCTAAGCCAACTACATAAACATAGGGATTCAAACAAGAAACAGAAGAAGGATCTAAAAATTGAAAGTTCACTCTAAAACTTTAGGGAAAACAAAAGAAAACTAAGACACAAGTTAACAATGAATCTTCAACCCAAGCTAAGGCCAAAATAGAGACTTAGAAAGGTTCAAGAAAGTCGTGAGAAGCCTAAACATCTATTAGGAAATAGATAGACCTCTCTTTGTTAAAAATACTTTCAATACACATAGACACAGGATGTTGCATCAGCAACCTGTGTATGTACAGGAGATATCTATTGTGCATGACACATATGTACATGGGCTGAGCCAAATAAGAGCGCATGTACACCTTTGAGAATTTTCAAAAAATAAAAAGACTAGTCAGACTGAAAAGGCAGGGAAAGCTGGTAGGCACCTTGCAGGTGAACAGAGACCATTAAAAGAATAATAGAACTTGATTGAAACTCAAAAGGCAATCAAGAATCCAATTAAAAACCCAACCCCCCCTCTAAAACCCTAGAGAGACTCCCTAGTGGAGTTGCCAATTATGCTAGCGAGAAAATCCCCCTATAATTGTACCATGGTTCTTAGTATAGACAGAGCTATGAACTCTCTTAAAATACAATCTAATTCCTACACTACCCCAAACATTCCACACAGATGAACAAAAAATGATAGAAGAGTAAGTTAGAAGCAGTACCTTTGATCCAAACATTCGATGTTGACCTCCTTGAGTTTTGTTGCTTCCTTGGATGTTGGTCTCCTCCCAAATCTGACTTGCATCAACACTTAGGCAAGAAATTCTACAAATAATCTATCTCTACTCATCAATTAGGGTTAGATATAAATTGTTATGCAGAAATACAATTAAAGACATAAATATATCATTTGGGATAGGGAAAAATATCATTTTATTAAATATTCAAAAATCAGAAATTACAACCTTTGTAGGCCGACATTCCGTAAACCTGGTTTGGGATCCTCTTGGAATTGCTCCAAGTGAACCTTCCAAATTCCTTCTCTCACAATCAGCTGATCACTTCAATGGAAGGGAAGGGATTGTATGGGAAAAAAATGCTAGAGAGGGAATGTTGAGGCAAGAACTCAAAAAAGGCTGCAAATACTTGGGCAAGGAAGGAAAAGGATTTGGGCATAGTTTCACCATTATAATTCTTGATGTTGGAATGATACCCCAAGAAATCCTTTTATATGACAAAGGGATATTTATTAGATTTGGGGATGGGCTATATCAGGTGAAATGGTTGGGAAACCTCCAATAGCTGGTTAATTCCATCGAATTCCTTCCCACTTTTTTTATTTTTTGCAACTTTTGGAGGTATACGTGGGTTGTTTAGTATGAAGAAATCGTATGTACATGGGATATATAGCATGCAGCAAGTGTATGTATGTGTGAAATAGTGAATCAGAATGTGTACATGCTCCAAAAAATGGTTTTTTAAATAGATTTCCTCAGCAATTGTTTGGAAGATTATGCAAGTAGAAAGGCCAATGCCAAGATGCATAGGTAGGGAATTTTAGGGCTATAACACTTTCTAGTAGGTGGAACCTTTTAGTAAGCCTTATTATAAGTATTGATTTTACACTATATCTACTACATGGGTCTTATTTTATAGAGACAGATTCAATACATAGAAACCTATCTATCTACTTAAGGGGGTTAGGGTATGACCCTAACGCGTCCCCAAGGTTGGAGACAAGAGAATTATAGAAGGATCTCTACTGGTTCCCATGTCACATCCTCGTGTTGTGTATCCTTCCACTATATCAAGACCTCTTGTATATAACATTGGTTAAGACACCACTCTCTTTTGTCGAAGACAACCTCAGGCTAAAACCAAATGGAACCTTCTTTGTCTAGTTATAGAAGGCTAGTTTGAATACATAAATTAGATCTAAAAAATTATTTAAGCAAGAGACATGAAAATTAGTTGAATTTTATAGTGGATAGGAAGCTCCAATTTGTAATACACCAACTCAATACATTTGAGAATATTATAAGGGCCAAAAACTTGGGAGCAAGCTTCTAGAGGTGGTTGTATTTGAGTGAGGTCTACTTATGAGGTTGTAGACAAGGGAAAACATAATCCCCTTCTTCAAAATGGTGTTCAGAATGATGTTGATAATCCTACTACTTCCTCTAATTTTAGCCATTACCAGATTATGCTTGAGAGTGTAGAGAATGCCAGCTTGATCTATGAGGGTTTATGTCTACCTCTTGCACCTTAGAGACTCATAGTAAGTAGGATAGTACTAATTGGGGATTTTAGCCATAGAAAACATGAAAGGGAGTCATTTTAGTGGCACCATGATAAGTTGTATTATACCACCATTATGATAGAGATAACCATTAGACACATTGGGATTGTCTCTCTAAAGAAAAGAAACACAAATATGCTTCCAAGCACTTGTTGACAACTTCAATCTGACCATTATTTTGGGGGTGATATGTTGTACTAATATGTAGTTGAATGCACTAGAGCTGAAAAAACTATTGCAAAAAAATGCTAGTGAAGGTGGTGCCATAGTCCATCACAATCAAGTGTGACGTACCATCGAGTTTAAAGATATTATCCATGAATACTTGAGCTGCCATAGAGACCTTGAAGGGGTGTTGTAAATCACAAAAATGAACATATTTGGAAAGTAAATCAACTACAACCATGAATACAAATCTATTTCCATATTTTTGTAACCTATTTTTGTTTCTCAGGGGAAGAAATCCTTTGTTCCATGAGGTATTTCAGGCTACTATAAATGGTTTTAATTTGGAAACATTGTTGAAATATCTATGAACGCTAGACATACACAACATGCAATATAGCTATCACCTAATTTTCATAAGATGATTTTCCAAGTGCCTCTCACATAGTTGTTTTTTGGTAAAAGCCAACGATTGTTCCTCTCTCATGAGTACTACTCTGATGCATTTTCCTGAGGTGTCACATTCCAAAACAAAGGTATTAGTGAATTTTGGAAGGGTGAGTACTAGGATTGTACACATAGCATTCTTCAAGTTTTGGAAATCTCATTCTGTGGTGTTATTCCAACTAAATGAGTTTTTTTAATAAGGTTGTGAGAGGAGCTACAATTTTACCACAGTTCCTTATGAATTTTTTGTAATAACTGTTGAAACAGAACTTAAATTTTTACTTTAAGAACAAAATGTTTGATATCCTGGAGTCTTTGCACCATTTAAAATCTTTATAAAACAAAAATTCTCATACTTAATGAATCTGAAATACACTTGGGGTTTATTTCGGGAAAAAGATGGTTGAAAATTAATCAATGAATGCCCAAATACTTTTACGAATGAACTTAAATGACAAAACTTAAGAATTTTAAAATATATCGGGATATCGGAGTTCGCTATCTGGGAAGAACAAATCTCATTGCATAGTAAGTCACGAAACCCCGACCCCCAATTTCCCGATACGTTAATACGTAATTAACTCGTCTTCAATTCAATTATTGTTTTAAAATAAGTTTCGATTTTGAACTAATCACATCGGGAAATCGCGTTTCGCAGTTTTGAAAAACAAATAAAGTTAAGATCGTTTTCTCCGATTTCCCGATCTCCGATCGTAATTTATGTTTGAGGGAAGTTTAATAGTGATTTAATTATTGCTAAGTATGATTAAGGGTAATTAATTACATCGAGAAATCGACATTCGCGATTCCGCAAATATAAATTCTCACAACATCAGAAGTCCCGATCTCCCGACCCCCGATTTCCCGAATCCCGAATTCTTGATTAACGAAACTCTGAAAAGACAATCTTGATTAATTAAAATAATAAAATGATTAATTAAATTAATAGATCGCAGTTTCGGTGATCGGGGTTTCACGATGACTCGTTTTCTTAACATTGAAAGTCCCGAAACCCCGATGAAGGCATTTCCAAACTTAA
>ML783695.1:798499-837091 GCA_009831015.1 Picea engelmannii
CTCAAATGTCAAAACAGTAAACATTTCAGAAATCGAGAAGTGGATGATCGGCCCCAGTTCGATATTGGAGAAGATCAAATCTACAGAGAAGGAAATTGCAAATCAATTACCAGGATTACAAAGAAGTTTTTTCTCCCTCGAAGGAAACGAAGTACCCGAGGTCCCTAAAGCTTTGGTCAATTTTTTAGAAAGGCATATTCAAACCACCGAAGCAGACAGAAGAAGTTTTTCTCCTCAGAATTAAAACTTTGAAATTATGTCTAGTTTTAGTATTTTATATAAATCACAAACGGTTGACACTAGTCTATCGCAACTGAGAGATTAGGTAGTTGGTTAGTTGCCAACTAGAATTTTGGACAAAAATGTATAAATATCATTTCATGAGGCTGAAAAAAGGCTTCAGAAATTTTGGGAACATTTTTATACTATCAGCTTTGAAGTTTTATCAGAATATCATTTATGAGAAGATTCTGAATCCTGTCATTCAGTGACTATGTTTCTATCCTTCTCTAGTTTCCTTTGTTAAATTTTCTTCTTCATGTTTATTTCTAGCAAATGAATCAATTTGAAACTGTATGCAATTATTGTTTAGGGTATTAGATTGGTTTGGATGTTGAAGATGTTACAGTTTTTCCTCTGAGATTATTTTAATAATTTTAAGACCTGTAGCCTTCTGTTCCTTAATATTCTCCTTTGTTAGAAAACCCTTTTCACCCTTCCTTATTGTAATGGAAATATAAGGTTCTTTTTAGATTAAATTCTTATATTCCTCCGTGTTATGTTTTGCTGTTTACAATTTCATAAATTATCACTGAACCAGGAAACGGCCTTACTTGTGTTATTATTTTCTATTTCAAGTTTTAAAGTTGTTTATTTGATATCCGACCTGAATGTCTGAAGTAACAAACCTATCAAAAACTCTTTAATAAAAAACATAAAAATCAATTACCCATGACAGTACCAAACAGAAGACAACCAAACATAGAACCCGGTTTGCAAGATCAGACTAGCATTGCATTAAATTTATTTAACACTATCTTACAAACTGCAACGAACCGAACCGAGTTAGAGAGGTCGTGGGTAGCGATAGAACTCGATATAACCATCCAAGAACAAAGGGAAGAAAGACAGAGACAGTTGAGAAACTGATTCTGATATGGTTTTCTTTGTTTCTTAGCTTTAAAAGCATTATCATATTTGGATGCCTAGACGATGTGTTTTATAGCCTTAAAACACAAACTCTGGAACAACAATAACCAATGAGACCAAGAAAATATTTTAAACTTTAATATTTTTGGGGTGAGGCCCATCCTTCATCGCTTCAATTTTCATTAGAACCACATGCACACCTCATGACTAACAATATGGCTCAAATATTCCACTTTAGAGACACAAAATGAACATGTGGAATTCTTAAGGAAGAGTTGATGATAAATAAGTAGTTGTACGACCTGATCCAGATGGGTGACATGGGATTTCCATGCTTTACTGTAGATCAATATGTCATAAGAAAAGAGAGGGAAAAAATGGTGTGGAAAGAGTTTAAATATTTTTTTCACGAGGCTCTAGAAGGTGGAAGGTTCATTATAAATTCCAAAGGGTATGATCACCAAGAACTCATAATGGTATTCATGAGTGTGAAAAGTAGATTTATAGATATCCACCTCCTTCATGCAAATTTTGTAATAGCCTGAGAAAAGATCGATTTTGGTGAAGAATTGAGAACCCTTGAGCTCATCCAAAACGTCATCAATGACTTGAATGGGAAACTTATCCTTAATTGTAAGTTTGTACATGGCTTGAAAGTCAAGAAACATGCATCAAGTGACTTATTTCTTAAGGACCATGACCACTGATGAAGAATAAAGGATGGTAATAGGGAACATGACATCGATAGATAACAAATCCTTAACTATCTTTTGTATTTCATGTTTTGGGGGGAAATGGATGGTGATGCATGCATAAATTGGGCGGGAGGCTACTTGGTATGAGTGGAATAGAATGATAATGCTCACTTAGAGAGGGTGGTAATCCTTGGGGAGGTTCAAACATGGATTGGTGTTTGGAAAAGACTATTTTCATGTCATAATGAGTGGGTTGCGAAGGTGTCTCAAAATCTTGAATGTCATGAAATGGAGCCACAATGCCTGAATGCTCCTTTTCAAGAAGCTTTTCCATATAGTGGGAGTTGATTATCTCTGGTGAGCCAACTGTAATTCCTTTAAAGGTGTATATATTCCCCTATCATTGGAAAATCATGTATAATTCACAAAAATACATGGTGATGGGACCTAATGTCCATAACCATTCAACACCCAAGACAATGTCACAACATTCCATCTCAATAGAAAACATGCGGGTTTTCAGGGAATAATCACCCATCTGAAGCCTCACATTTTTACAACAACCACCACATTTCATAGAACCTCCATTAGTAATCATTATTTAGAAAATGTTCTCTTCATGGATGTAGTATTTTTTTTCTTGGGATACAAGTTAATGGATGAATTTATGGGTTTTACCATTATCAATTAAGACAATGAATTTGCAATGTTTGATATAGCCAATCAATTTCAGGGTTTGGGGAGGGGAAATAGTAGTCAAGGCATGTAGGGAGATCTATGGTTGAACATCATGTGGATCAAGCGAGGTATTTTCTTCAAAAAATGGATGAAGGACCTTTGAGGGTACAAATTCATATTCGTCATCATAGATGTCCTCCAAAATGGCCATAGAGAGATTTTTTCTCCTTGCATTTGTGCCTAGGGGAATATTTCTCATCACAGTTGTAGTAGAGGCCTTTGAGTTGGTGTTTTATAATTTCATCTTAGGTTAACTTATGAATCTTTATATGTGGATAGGACGAAGAGGGATTGGTGGATGGGGGATGGGGAGTGGAACAATGGGAGGGGGGTGAGGAATAAATGGGGTCATTTTTGTTTGAGCACTCACCACCTTTTGGGTTTCTCGAGCAATTTGAGAGGCTTCTAACCAAGTAGTAGGATGAGTCATTAAGACTTGTGCACATATCTCGTCTTTCAAACAACTGATAAATAATTCCTTGAAAAATGTATCGGACATTCCCTAAGTGAGAATGGAAAATTGCTCAAAAGAGGATATGAAATATTTGACCATGCCAAATTGTTTAGGCTTGGTCAATTATTCCAAATAATGAGTGTCTATTTCAAAGCATGCATAGAGGTTGGAGACAAATTGTTTCAAAGAAATATAACCCCTGTGGTATTTCTTATGCCATTGCCACCATTTCCACCATTGGAAACATTCAAGATCCAAATATAAGACACCCACATGAAGTTTCATCAAGTCATCTATGATGGAATGTAGGGAAAAGTAATGGTCCATTTGAGTGACCCATCTTGTCGGGTTGGACCCATCAAAATTTTTGAGATCAACTTTAGGAAGTTTGCACCACATGTTAGTCATTTGATAACAAACAAGTGGAGTGGAGTGATGCCCACTAGGATTGGATGGTTCAACCCCTTCCTTTTGGGGAGGTTGGTCCAATCATTGTGAACTTGAATATTTTAAAGTGAGGATTTGATTCTTCATCACCATGAGTTTGGACATTTGGTCGAGTAGTGACTCTAGGTTGGCTATCTTGTCACAAATGCCATCAATATTTTTTTAAGCATAGGAATGGTTGTGCTATATCTTGTGTTGCAACTCATCACATAGAGTTTCCAGAGTGGAGACTTTGTTGGAGATATCTACTCCTCAATTGGTATCCATAGAGATGTGGGTCCACAAAAAAGGGTCACTATAGAGGGGAGCCAATGTGGCCAGTACTTCATCGTAGGTATTTTGAGATAGATTCCTAGTAGTGGTGTGGGAAGTCCCTCCAAAAATACTTACTAGAGAGTGGTACCATGATGATCAACTCAACACAAGGATTCTATTGAGACAGGTCTCAAATAAGGGTGTAGGAAGGACCTAAACTTTTTTTATTTTTTGCTACTCCTAGTGGAGTTGTACTCCCACTTGAATATTACTATGCTGAAAGAATTCCCAAATCCTCAATAGGATAATTTATGTAGAAATTTCATGGACTAGAAATAGAGGACACGGTTTCTAGGGTGTTGAGGGAAAGGGAGTGCCAAATGATATAGTTCTTTGATATATGTGCAAGTTCCAACAATATTACTTGACCCAATATCCGAGGACACCAACTAAGGAGGCTCAGTTGTACCCTTAGTTGTACTACTTCGAATACCTAACTACTAGAGAGTAATCTTCTCAAGTGCATTTTTCAATGCACTATAGCAGTAAGCCAACCAATTGACTTATCTAAAGTTGGTTTTAGGTAACCTAGGGGAATTCTGATATACCATAGGGTACATGGAAGGGAAATTCCATATATAGGTGTTGTATGATGTGGTACTACTCGAAATGGTACCAACATGGTTTTCAAGGGTGTCCAACTAGGTGAAAATGATTATATTTATTGTGTATTCTTTCTTAATTGCATATTTTCCCATTGAATGATAGATCACTATGTTATTTATAGACATTGGAATACGTTTCTAGACTAAAAATATTCTCTAAAAAAATCACCTGATGAAAGTGTTATGACACCACTTGTAGTGTTCCTTATTATCAAAGTAGAAGATTTAGAGCAAAAATCAAAGATTATAACAACGATAGGAAATTGTAGAAGAACCAAAATACCACAAATAACAATGCCTTGCTTTTAATTCTTTATATAGTTTCTATCAAACCTGCTAGAGACTTTCTAGTAGGCAGAACCTTCTAGTAAGCCTTATTTCATATTGCTTTCACAATATATATACTACATAGGAATTATTTAATAGATACGGAATCAATACATAGAAACCTATCTATCTACTTAAGGGGGATAGGGTAGCACCCTAACATTGAGCATTGAGAAAAGAAGTGAACTAGAGACCAACACATTTCCATCAAAGAAAAAGAAAACTAAGACACATCAAGAAGAGAAAAAGGCCAAACCATCTCTACCCAAATACATGAGAGAGAATGTATACATGTTTAATTTCCTGATTGAAGCCATGAGATAAATTAGTGCTCAAAACATTGTTGAAGTTTACAATAACTAAAGGATAAATTGGGAAGAAAGAACATTTGGGTGCAAAAGTTGCATTTTTCATATTATAATTGTAAAATACATTCATCATCTAGTTTGGAATGAGAACAAACTTATGAAGTAATTTGAGTGGGCACGTAGTGGGTAGACCCGAGGTTCAACATTAATTCATCAACAAAACCATAAATATCGACTCTTTCAGCATCACCCGCAATCATTTGAAGTCTCACCTGAGGTATCTATGGCGATTGTAGGAACCAGGTTTCCATAGTCATGAAGGGACGGGAGGCATTCATCGTAACCATTATCCTTAACATTAATTCATTATATCTTATACCATGTGTGCAGAAACATCAGAACAATAACGTATTCATATTATCCATTCATACATTATGTGTGTGCAATAAACAAAACAATAAACAAACACATTACAACATAACATAACACAGAGACATCATATTTAACATGGTTCACCCAAGATGGGATACATCCACAACATCCAACTTCTTATATTATTATTTAGAATCATTCCTTACAAAATGTGTGCACTGCGCTCATACATGATATCTCTATTATAACCCAAAATGCCTTTGTCGTTCACACATATAGTGCACATTTAGCTCCCAACTCACATACTCTCAAAAAAATTGCTTTCTACCCATAACCCTTAGATATTTATACATTTACATTAGGGATTATCCTGTTATAAAGGACCAAAATTCCTAACGAATTCTAACTAACTTCCTTCCTTGCGCCTGTTGATCTTGAAAATGCGCTAACTGGCTTCCTTCTTCTGTGCCTGATCCTGCGCAGTTCCCAAAACTTGTCCCAAAATTCCTATCCCGACGAGTCCCCAACACTCACCTGTGGCTCATACCGAGCCACTCATTTCTATTGTTGTCCTCCCTTCAGTGTTGCAATGAGCTTCTCAAAATTCCCCTTTACAGTCGCAGTATTCTCTTTTTCTTGTACTTCTTGTGCCACAATATCCTTTGATGTTGGCCCAGTAAATGCTAACTCAATATGTTGTTCTTGAGAAGTAATTGAGTCGAATAAGCATGGAGCTCCTTTTTAACTTTGTCCTTCAATATGGGTAGATGGTTTTCTTGTTTCTCAAGTATCATAAATGTTTCAATACCCATGTTCTTGTTGCGTAAAAAGTTCTCTTCCATTTTTCTTCGTGTTCATGTTCTTCTTTTCAATCCTTCTTTGTTTCTTGTGTCTCCTTCTACGTCGTTTACCACCTTTCTGACATCCTATTCTACGAAAGTTTTCCAAACTTGGATCTTCTTCTTCCGACCTCAGGACTTCTTTTTGTATCGGTGTTGTTACATGCTTAGTGCATCGTTTCTTTGTTCCTGATGTAGAAGATCCTATCTTTGGTGGCACCATATATCTCTATAGTGCAGTTCTTCCTTCCACACACTCATATTTGTTCATTATTTAGAATTGGATCTCCTATGTTTCTCTATTCTCTTGAATGTGCATGCAACAATAACCGTTTCCCATCACCCTTGCTATACTTTTATATCTTACTACTAACTGTTATATTCCTCTTCGTTCCCAAACTTGCAGTCCCATATGATTGTAATCACATTCAATTTTTTCCATATTCTACATTAAATTTAGATTATTCGATGGATCATGGTCTATATTTTCCATCTTGTCATTATTTTCATCGTCGCTTATCATTTATGACTGCGCATTCCCATCGTCTTTCCATGATGTTTTATCTTTAATGTGTTACTCGTCCTCTGCGCAGGTATTTATCTTGGATCTTGACTTCTCCTTTCTGTGTGCAATTCCATTCTTCTTTCTTTCTATGACATTCTTTTATTCATCTTTAACTTTTCTGAACAATTCCCAATTAGAACTTTATTTCTTTTTCTTTTGTTTTGTTTTTCCTCTATAATACACTATAATAAATATACTATGGTACACATATTGCGTAGTTAGGATAGTGCATATAAGAACGTCTATCCCTATAGAGTTTCATCTAATTACTATTTACGAGCCCTTCCATGTTTTCCCCATTCAATTTCTCTAATTGAGAATCACCTTCTTCTATCACAAATCTTATCACATAGGGACCCAACCAGTGCATTTGAAATTTTCTAGGGTGCTGCAAAACCTTGTTGTCATAGATAAAAACTAAGTCTCCCTTATGTAAGTTATTTTGTTTAATGTGTCTTTCATGCCATGATTTTTCATGCGCTCTTTGCACCTACTGATGAAATACTGTGAAAAAATGGTTTTCCTCCAGTTCCACTAACTCTGACAATGTTTTCTCCACTGTGTCATAATCTGTAAGCTATGTCAACACGACAATGCATAGACTTGGTACAATGAATTCCATGGGCATAATTGCTTCCTTTCCATATACTAATCAGAATGGTGTATGTTATTTCAACTTCTTCCATGTAGTCCTATATGCCCATACTATAGGAATCCTCAAATTCCAATATTCTCTATTTACATTACATATCTTTGTATGCGCATGCTCCAGGATCTTGTTAAATACTCACACTATTCCATTGTCCTGAGGATGATAAGATGTGCTCTTCTGGTGGTGAATCCGAAATTCCTCTGTCAAATAAGAAATTGTCTTATTCAAGAAATGAGTCCCTTGATCATTCATAAGTATTCTCAGACATCCAAACCGTGTAACAACATTATCAAAAAGAAATAATGCAACAATATATGCACTGCAATGTTTGATAGGCTCTACTTCGTCCCATCTAGTCAAATAATCTGTCACGGTGATTATATATCTTTCTCCTGACCTCTTTGTTGGTGCATTGATCGATCCAAAAAAATATACTACCATTTATCTCATCTAGATGGCTTTCCAATCCTCTAACTGACATCATATGTCTGACATAACTCCTTAGCATCCTTATGAAGGGTGGCCCACCAAAGTGCCTCTTGCAAAATATTTTGAGTCGTCACTTTCCCTCCATAGTGGCCTCCCACAAATACTTCATGTGTCTCATACACATCGCCTAAGAATAACATCTGCACCTAACTTATACAAATTCCCTACTATAAGATGATAATTTGTTGCCTTAAATACCAATTATTTCTTCTACGCAGTTGTAAAATTGGGTGGGGATACTCCTGTGCTAAGGAAATGGACAATATATGCAAACTAATCATCAACCATATGGTCTGAAAACAAGTGCATATCTGGTAGTTTGTCATACAAATTCCCTTTATCTTCCCCTATTAGTATGCATGGAAAATGATCAAGTCCTGAATTCAATTTCTCTGGTTTCACAATCACTTCAAAGTCATACTCCTGAAACAGTAATAGCCATCTGCATATCTTCCCCCCCAACACTAGATTATTGACTAAGTATCTCAGTGTAGAATGATCTGTATACATCTTGAAATGTGATCCTAGCAGATAATGTCTAAAATTCTCTAGTGCATACACTATTGTCAGTCCTTCATGCTTTGTAGTAGTGTAATTATTCTTAGTAGCTAAAAAATTCCTACTCACAAATGCAATGGGATGGTCCAAACCTCCTTCTCCTAGCTGAGCTACAACTGTGATTAACATTATAGAGGATGCATCTACATGGAACTGAAATTCCTTCTTCCAATTTGGAAATACTAAAATTGGTACAGTAACTAGTTTCTTCTTCAAGGTATCCAAACTATGTTGGCATTCTTTGTTGCAATGAAACTTAGCCTCCTTCTTCAGCAACTTCTCCAACGGAGCTGTAATCTACATGTATCCCCTAATAAAAAAATTGTAGTACCCTCTATGACCCAATGTTTCCCGCAATTATCGCACTGACATGGGTGGCAGAAAATAAACTATAACTGCAATCTTTGCAGGATCAACCAAGAGTCCTTGTTTGCATACTATGTGACCCAACATGATACCAAATGGTGGATAGAAAATGCACTTATTCAAGTTCAAAAAATTATGGAACTATCTACATCTTTCCAACATTAAGTGCAGAGTTTCAACATGGTCTTTCAACAAACTAAATATTGTCCAATCATCGAGGAATACTTCTAGGAACTTATAAATAAACTTTTTAAACGCTTCTACAACCACTCGGGAGAATATTGTTGTTGCATTTTTCAATCCAAATGGCATGACTGTATATTGATAGAATCCCCATTCTATTGCAAATGTTGTTTTATGTCTATCTTCCTGCACAATATTAATCCGGTGTTATATGAAGAATCCATCAATAAATGACTAAGCTTCATTTCCTCCTACATTATCCAACACTTTATCTATAAACGGTGTAGGAAAAGGGTCATGTAAGCATGCATCATTCAACTTCTTTAGATCCACACAGATTCTAATTCCACATCTTTTCTTATCCTAAATCACCATAGGACTGATCCACTCTGACTCTACGATAGGTTCAATAATTATATATTTCAACATCCTATCTATTTATGTTTTAACTTTTTTCTTATACAGTGGGTTCAATCGATATGGTCACTGCTTCGTTGGATTGGCATCTTACTTTAAAGGAATCTTCATCTCTCCCAACTCCCCAACAATCCATTTCATTTCTAAGAATGTAGTCGGAAACAGGTCCCGATATTCGCGTAGTAAGTCAACAATATTCTCAACAGTTTCCTCATTCCAGTAATCTCCCATGTCTTCAAAATTGGGGTTATTCTTCATACCAATATTCACTTTGTGCATTCTCAATGGCTTTTCATACTCAACATACTCAATCTCGGGACCCTCTACTACTCGTTCTCCTTCGATTTATGGTATTTGAAAATTCCTGGAATCTTCATCCTCTTGGTCTTCTCCAATAATATTATAGCATTCCAGCAACTCTTGAACAGTTGCATAATATTTGTACAGACTACCTAAGGCTGCTCGTGAGTCATATATTCAAATCTTATGGTGTAAATATATTGGTCTTGATAACCTGTAAGGTTGTGTCTACCAAAGGGGTATCATATTCAAACTTGAAAGTTACCTTAAAGTTGCGAGTCATGTCCTCCTAATTTTTTGTTCCTCTGTGTACTTCTAGTTCTAAGTATCAGTTCTTTGGGATCATATCCAAGGTGTATACAAACAAATGCGTCCATTCCTACTTAGGTACCTATATCCATGTCACAGTGCACCGTGTAAGATGATCTATAAGAAAACTCAACCTAATATACTTTTGTGAAATATATTTTATTCCAAACCTAACCTATAACATCCTTTTGCATTGTTGACAATCCTCTAATCTATCCTTATGCGCAACCCACCATTTTGCAGGAGTTTCTTTCTATGAAATTTCTAAAGTTAGTAATGTATGTTGATTTGGTATCTGCAATTCAAATTCCCTTACAAACAGATCCACATAAGTTAGTCTATCATACTTCGGAGGGTCACATACCTCAGCTCCAATCCAATGTAATGCATGATTAATACGAGCACATCTCATTGTAGATACCTCATGCAATCTATGTTGCCAATGTTCCAAGGCTTCTTCTAAATCTAATGTGCAAGAATCGATACTTTTCCAATTGAGTACATGTTTAATAGTAGGATTAATGCAGTCATCCATCCACGTAGTCATACTGTAAAGGTTATCAAGCTCTTTTCCCTTCGATGGCTCTACATACCGCCTTCCTTCTGTGGGATCCAATGGTGCATTAACTCTCAAGTCTGCTACTTCAAATGTCATATGTTTCTTCTTTAGATCAATAATAGTTTGGTTATTGAAATCCCAATTGATTCCAAGAAATGCTATGTAAGGTTTTCTACGATATACTATCTGGATTACTTCAAAATCTGTTATGTTTCACACTTCATCAATTTTAACCTTCACTCCTATCAGTCTTCTAATCTGAACAACCTTATGCTGATTTGTAACCTCAATTGAATTGGTGACTGGATAAACTTAGATTTTCCCATCATTTCCCATCTCTTATTTGGAATGACATTCACTTCATATCCCAGTTCCAAAATGTTATTATCCATTTCATAATATCCTACGACGTATTAAGTTATAATTCTATATTCATCCTTTTCTTGTGTTGTACCTGGTTAACTTCTCACTGCACATGAGGTGCTTCTCTATCTTGTGTGCACTAATTGATCATCTCGTGTAGTGTGTTCAATGAAGTTTCATACTTCATTAATTCTAAAAAAATGTTTAAGAAACTTTTCAAAGTACCTACCTTCTCAATTGTCCTTCTATCGTCGAATGGACATAGGCTGGAGGCATATCAAACATAGGTGGCCTATCATACATAGGTTGTGAATTCAACACTACCCATTCCATTTCTAATAATCCCTTCCTTTCTTTCTTGTATGTGTCTCTTTCTCTTTTAGGATCAAATGTTAGAGGAGGTTCTGCTACTTTCTTGACCCACTTCTCAGTCTGAATTCTTTATTCCATCAGATCAACTCATGTTCTCTCTTCACCATTCATAACTACTACTACTCTTGGTCTATCATGTCACTCTTATGTTGCTATCATATGAAAATTCTATTTCCTCTTTTCCTTCCATTTCATGATCAACTACAAACAATCTTCCATCGCATAATCCAATTGTCTATAGTATGTACATGTTGTGCATGGATTTGGACAATCTCACGTCAAATTCCCAGGATGGTTATAGTTATAACATATAATTAATCCTCTTCCTTTGTCGAATCCTCCACTTCTGTGTACTTTGAATCCTTCTCTTCCTCCTTTATTATATCCTCTTGGAGTATTATACTATGGTACACCTCCTTCCGGTCCTTCTTTACCTTGGACTTCGTATTCATTCGTAGTGTGTTCTCTCATGAGGTCAAATGCACGAAATTCCTTTCCATCATGTCCTACTGAATTACAAAAATTATAAAACAAGGTCTTAGCCATTCTATGATACTTTTGCATCAATGGAAAAGAATTTGGGTGATGACTTAATGTTATGCATATCTCACAATATACTCCTCCTCCTGGTGCCAAGGGATTTGTGTCTCCTATTGCCAAATATTCTCTAAAAGTTGGACACGTGTTCTTATGATGACCTTATGTTCTACATGTAGTACACCAGACTTCTTCATGATTTTCTTTCACATTAGCAATCTCATGTAACTGAATATTCAATTCTACTAACAATGATTGAACTCGAGCCATCCCTACACCATTTTCTCCTAGAGGGGATGCTTCCAACTTCATGGTGATTTCTAGTGCTTCAGACTGTGATGTAATCTTTTGTTGTGACAAGAGGAATCGTATGTGAGGTAAAAATCCTATAATGAACCATTCCATGTGCTTGTCATATGGAATATAGAAGGTCAATCAATTTTTCAATATCTTGAATCTCTGATCAAAATCCCATACTGACTCATTCTACAACTGATAAATCTCTTTCAATTATGTAATACACTGTGACTCGGACTTCGGTTTCTGAATTTATTTTAATAATTCTTTCTTGATATCTGCCAAGGTTCTAAATTGTCCCATAGGCACAATATAATGATACTTCATGAACCAGAGTAATGCACGGTCTTTGAATGTCATTGTCGACTGCGTGATTTTCGCACTGTTGTCTTGGATATTATTCTCTTTCCATATTGCTTCACAAGAAAACAATTTTTTTTCTAGATCTTGAGAACATGCTCCATGAAAGATGTGCATATTCACAGTGGGATCTACTCCTGCCATTATGTACTTCACAATATTCTTCCTTGGTGACATTGATTTATTATGACTTGATGTACTACTTCCACTACTATAACTACCTTTATCGTTATCCTTTATTCCCTCACTAACTACAAGTGACAAAATTCCAGATCTTATCTCAGTTCTTGGATATGCACACGAGGTTGTGGGTTCGATGAAACGTGAAATGTAACCAACCTCCTAGCTGGGTACCATTACCACATTGTAACGTCTCCACCACTGCAAACTCTCTAAATACAACTATTATACCAATATGTATCATTCCCTTACTACTATTGAGCAATGTCACTCCAAAAATCTAGTCTGTATATTATATACTATAAAGTTGATCTATGTAGAAATATGTGACGTAGAGCGCACAATCCCAAGCTAGATCATGGCACACAAATTTTCCTCTTCCGACACTAGTTATAACAATGGAACTAACACATAATACAACTACATGCACAATCATTCAGAGCACACAAGTATTACTACATGTGTAACCACTCTGAAAACACAAATACTACTACGCACACAATTGTTCCAGTGCCACATGAAGATTTTGTTCTCTTTGTGTTCACGGATCTACTTCCTCATGAGCATAATGATTCCAGCCTCTTGCATGCACAAATTATTTCCCTGTGTGCACGAATATTCTAGCATTGCCTCAGAAACTCATGACCATTATTACAAAGTTAACTAACCAGAAAAGCTGAATAATTGTCATACTTTGCATGTGAGAAAACAAATATTGAATGAAAACATCACACTTACATGTAAAAATAGCATCATACAAAATAACGGAAACTAATTATATGCAACATCATATAGGAAATAAACCCATATACATAGATAATTAAGCACACAGTAAATTAGACAAGCACATAAAACATACTTATATTTTCATAAAGAGTCACCAACTACATGTAGACTGCATAGAGGTCAAACGTTTTGCCCAACCATAGAATTTGTTTCTCATATAATTTAAGCAAAACGTCACCCCAAGTTGGGGCTTAAACTCCACTAGGGAAAAAGGATTTCTAGTTTTGGGCTAAGGTATGATAAACAACAAAATTTCTCAATCCAAGGTGCTCAACTACTGCAACTAGCCTTCAATATCTCATTCCCCACATGCATGTCCCACCCTAGGAAGTGTTCCTCTTCTCTTCTCAAGAGTCCTTTGGCTGCCCCACTTCCCTCCAGGGCTTCAACAACAGTTCGAACAGGAAGTCTCAAAGCCCTGTAACTAATTCCCAATGCACCACAGAACAATTCCTAGCAAATCTATCACCTAGAGATAATTCTCATGGGCCTTACAACCTGCCTCTTTGACAACAAATCTCTCACCTAGAGAGAATTCTCATGGGAATGTCAACCCTCCTCTTCGATAACAAATCTCTCACCTGGATATAATGTTCATGGGTCGTACAACCTGCCTCTTCGACAACAAGACTCTGGTTACTATATGAAAAAACCCCTTTCTAAGATTTTCTTTGCAGGTAAGGTAATGATCGTTCCCCCATTCATATGGTCCAACCGATGATGAAAAATGGGTGAATCCCACCAAAATAAACTAATGTTCAACAATATATTTGCATGGTCATAACTAGACACTTGTCACCTCCATAATTATCTTTAGCCACTTGGTGACCCGTTCCCATCCCTCAGGAACTTAGGAAAATTAATATCCATAAATTATACTTTTTGGAAATATTAATAAAATATTCCCTTGGACTTAAGCCCCTCTTTTCCCTTTTCAGTGGAGTTTGGCCCCCCATCTCTTTTTGTTTGATTTTTCTACACACAACGATGTGATTTTATTAATAATTTGAGTGGGACTACATTTTACAAGGGTAGGTGCCCTGGCCTTTTGGCATCCCAACTCACCAGCCTAAGAACCACATTCAGGCTCTTCAGCCTCATATATATATATAGAGTGAGAGAGAGAGAGAGAGAGAGAGAGAGAGAGAGAGAGAGAGAGAGAGATAAATAGGTCTGACACACACTTTAAGTTAATCCTCGCACACTTACTCAGGTGCGCACAAAACTATGGAAAGTGCAGACCCTTCCCCTTATGTATAATCCTCACGCACTTATTCAGGTGTGCACAAGACTATGGAATCTGTGCACCCTTCCCTTGATGCACAATCCTCGCGCACTTACTCGGGTGCAAAAAAAACTAAACCAACACTTGGTTTCAATGAATCACCAGCCTAAACTTACATTTACAATTTTATTTACAATTGGGGTTCATATTAGGAGTATTACATTCCCCTCCCCCTTATTTATGCATTGTCCTTAGTTCATTATATAAACATGTACATACAAAAAATTCAAAAGTCTTCAAAAATATGTGGGTACCCTACTGGCATAACATCCTTGCACTCCTAGAATGCATCCTCAAGACCATATGAGGTCCATTAGACCTTACTAGCTCCATGGATTGATTCCATATATGTTTGATTTTTCGATCCAATATGCAAATTGGTCGCCCTTGAAAATTGCCTTCTGGCTCCACCTGAATCACATTCCAATCAATGACATGATTAGCTTCAGGTACTTACTTTTTTAGAAAATTTACATGGAAAACATTATGAATATGCAAGGATGCATGCAATGTAAGCATATATGTGACAAAACCAATCCTCACTAGGATTTCAAATGGCCGACAATACTGTGTTGCCAACTTAGAAATTTCCAAACTTCAGGGAATTTCGCCTTGCTTTTACTTTCAAGAACACATGATCAACCACTTTAAACTCTCTGTGGGTTCTACCTTTGTCTGCACAATGCTTCTTCCTGTCTTGGAAAACCCTTAAATTTCACCTTATCTTCACCATCATCTCTTCCATTTCTCGTAGCAGATCTAGCCCAAGCACTGTGTCGTCTGCTGGGTTGTCCCAACTCACTGGTGTGTTGCACTTTCTACCATAAAGTGCCTCAAATGGTCTCATATTTAGCTATTGTTGATACCCATTTTTATAAGAAAACTCAACCAAAGGTAAATATTTTTCCTATTGCATCGATTTTTCCATCACATACATTCTTAGCATATCTTCAATCACCTGATTTATCCTCTCTATTTTTCCATCTGACTCAAGGTGATATGTTGCGCTAAAGTTCATATTTGTCTAAAAGCCTTTGAATAACTTTTTCCAAAAATTCAATGTGAACTTTGGATCTCTGTCAGACACAATTTTCTTAGGTACACCATGCATCCTAGCAATTTCTCTCATGTATATATCAACAAAGTTGGTTTCCTTGTGATTTGACTTCACTAGAATAAAATGGGCAGCTTTAGTAAGCGTGTCCATCACTACCATAATAGAATCATGTTGCTTAGCAATCCTAGGAAGCTTATTAATGAAATCCATGGTTACAACTTCCCACTTCCACTTAGGAATGGGAAAAGTTTGTATCAAACCAGCTATGCATCTTTGCTTAGCCTTGACCTTTTGACATTCAAGGCATCTAGCAATAAAATCAACAACCTCCTTTTTCATGCCTAGTCAATAGTATTTCTTTTGACCAATACAATTTTTTTGTGGTAGCCTAGGTGCCCAACATAAGGAACATTATCCATCTCTGACAATAACAGATATTTCAAATCCTAATCATTTGAAACATAAACTGTGTGCCTATACATGAGGATTCCATCCTCTTTTAGCTCATAACCTTCAAATTTATGTTGCAATTTACCTTGTTGTAAATTTGCCTTTATGTCCACACAACACTGATCTAATTTGGCCACCTCTAAAACAATTTCACTGAAATCTGATTTGTACATGCTAATGGTTGTAGCATGCATCTCAAGCACCCTCCTTCTAAGTGCGTTAGCCACCATGTTCTATTTTCCTTTGATATGTTTGATATCAAAGTCATACTCATTGAGGAATTCCAATCATATTCTTTGTTTGGAAATTAAACTTGGTTGTCCAAACAAATATTTCAGACCAGTATGGTCTTTCCTCAACTCAAATCTTTTCCCCACGAGGAATGCACTATGGCTTCCAATTCCAAGTCATGAATAACATAGTGTCCTTCATTCTCTTTTAATTTCCTTGATTCGTAGCACACCACATGCCCATTCTGATTAAGGACTCCATTGAACCCTTCCTTGCATGCATCCATGCACACAACAAAGTCTTCATTAGGATCAATAATTCTCAAAATTGGTGCACTTGTCAAAAAACTCTTCTAGTGTTGAAAACTCCTTACACAATTTGAAGTCCATTCAAATTGTGTACCTTTATTTTGCAAGGATGCAATTGGATATGCAATCATTGAGAATCCTTCAATGAATATTTTGTAGTAACCTGCAAGTCCCATGAAGGACCTCACCTCTGTGACATTCCTTGGTGTTGGCCATCCTTCAATGGATTTTATATTCTTTGGGTCCAAAACTATCCCTTCCTCTGAAATGACATGATCCAAGTAATGAATCTGCCTCTGGTAGACTGAGAACTTTCTCAACTTTTCATACAAATGATGTTCTCTCAGTACTTGTAGCACCATTGTCAAGTGTTGATCATGTTATTTTTTATACCTTGAGTAAATAAGTATGTCATCCAAATATACAATGACAAATGTATCTAAGTATTCTATGAAAATACCATCGATTAAACACATGAAGACAATTGGTGCATTTGACAATCCAAATAGCACCACAATGAACTCATAATGTCCATACCTCATTCTGAAAGTAGTCCTACTGATGTCTTCTTCTTTAATTCTCACCTGGTGATATTTAAATTTGAGATCAATCATTGAAAATGTATGTGCGCCCCTCAGTCGATCAAAGAGGTCATTTATCCTTGGCAAAGGATATTTTTTCTTTATTGTTACTTTGTTCAAATTTCTAAAGTCAATAAAAATCCTCAACATACCATCCTTCTTCTTCACAAACAATACTAGGGAACCCCAAGATGAACACTTGGGCATATATACCCTTTGTTCAAAAGCTCTTCAAGTTGCATCTACAATTCCTTCATGTCTAGTGTACTCATCCTATAAGGAGTCTTGGATACAGGGGTTTCTATAGGCATCAAATTTATAGAGAAACCAATATCTCTTTTCGGTGGCAACCTCGGTATTTCTTTAAATACATCTTCAAATTCTTTGAGTATTGCGCAGTATTCAACATTTGACACTTTATCCTTAGGTTCCTCCTCCATGTGTGCTACAGATACTTAGCATCTTTTCCTATATATTTTCTTCAATTTCAAGGTTGAAACTTCTCTGATAGTTACAACTCTTGGAATGCCTTGAACTATTCTTAAATTTCCTTCCTCATCCAAGAAAGTAAATGTCTTATTATAACAGTCTAGAACAACATGTTGTTGGTCCAACCAATCCATACCAATGAGCCAATCATAAGATCCCAAAGGTATGATATTCAAATCATATTTTTGTTGGATTACTGAGAGGGGGGGGCTAAATCAGTAGTAGAGAAATTTAATCATTTTTAACAATAAAATTCAAGTGTTATATCAATGTAGCTTTATCATACAATAGTTTCAGAGTAAATAAACAATGAAAAAATGAGCAATTATACACATACACAGTACACCATTGTTTTTACGTGGAAACCCAATGAGGGAGAAAACCACATAATGTTTTTTCTTATATGTCTTTAAGAATTACATTAATTGGAAGCACCAACTTCCTTTGTTTCCTAGCTGCAACTGGAAGGAGTCTCCAACCCCCTAGTTACTCAGGATACAACCTAAGGGAAGCTCCAAATCCCCAATTTTCTAGCTACAACCCCCTATGTTCTATGGCTACAACCACATGTTCTTGCCCCGTCCAACCGCCCTGACGTAGAAGTAGAATGATGGAACCATTGTCACACTATCACTGTGAGATATACTAATGTAAACCTGTACCAATAAACCTATAATCATCTTGTACCATAAACAAGTGCATCAACCATGCACCAACCTGTACCTCAACCTATACCATCAACGAGTGCATCAACCATGCACAAAATATGTACCAATCATGCATCAAATACACATAAACTATGACTCATCAAGATGTACCAACATCATCAACTATACACCTCCTGTATGTGTCAACTTATCAACTACTTGTCTCAACCATGTACCCAACATGTACCTCAACCATATACCAAATACATATACCAATATAACCATCAAAAGTTCTCTAGAAATACATCACACTATCCATAACCAAATACCATAAACCATTACATCAAACCATGTGCCACAACCTCTTTGTTATACAACCTCTATCTGTAACATACCTCAACCAAAATCCCTCATCAGTTTCATCATCCAAATCTGATTTGTAACTCTATAATAGACCTGGTGTATATGATCACATACCTGCAAACCTTCCTTAACAAGAGACTATCATTTTCATCAAATTTTACTTTTGTCTCACATGACTAGTTTTGGATTAGTCAACAACCCTAACTTTAAATAATAATAACTATGTACCTATAACGAATAAAGATATGAAAGTAGTACACAATGTTCTTCAGTGTGTTTTATGCAATTCCTCCAAGTTTCACTACTTGCAACCTCTCAGAAAAGGAGTTATAGCAAAAATGGCATACCTTGTTGAATTTTGTCTTATTCTAGAGAGCGAACTTGCAGAGCGTTCCCCACATGGAATGTATGTTGTATGGATATGAAAATGGTAAAAAAAATGCTAAATATTGTACTCTAACCAATACATTTGGTCTTACTGAATTTATATCTATTATGAAGAAGTTATAACATTTTTACCCGAAACACTTGTTTGAGACTAGTTTCAGGACTAGCCACAAACCCTATTTTCCACGGAGTGTAAATCAAAAAATACAACGACCCACAAGCTGAAAATTTTATCACAGCTACTTGGATATGTTTCCTCAATGGTCTCCCAAATTCACGGTCTGAATAATTCTAGAAAATTTTTTTATTGCGAAAATGGTAAGATGACCTATAAATAACATACCTTAGAAAGCATCATCAAAAGAATTTATTCTCCCTTGAATTTCGGCCTTCTTTACTTCACCTTCCCTCTTAAATTTGGCTTAGATATACTTTGGTTACCTTAGTCACTTTCATATATTCAATATTCTCAAGTGTGATGAAAAAATGAGAGACCCTTGGCTCTTATTTATACTTTCATGTAGCTTCCTCGAGGGGTTACCTTCTAATCATCTTAACTCTCTTTCCTTATTTTAGGGATAACCCACTTCTAACCACTTATCCACTTAGTAATTTCTCCATTAAATTTATTATTCAAATAATTTATTTTGTATCCACTTTGACTTATAGTACACTCATCACTTCACTTTATTATTTAAATGACCTTCTAACCATCTTAACCCACTTTCCTTATTTTAGGGCTAACCCACTACTAACCAGTTGTCCACTTACTAATTTCTCCATTAACTTTATTATTTAAATAATTTCTTTTGTATCCACTTTGAATTATAGTACACTCATCACTTCACTTTATTATTTAAATAATTTCTTCTTTGCAACCACTTTGACTACTTTGACATTTTCGGGCTTCTAGATGACTCGTGAGGGTTCTCCAACTTCACATGGCCATAACTCTCTAACCGTGAGGAGTTATGTGACGTTCCACATACCAATGGAAATGAAATGACATGTAATATCCATATACAATAGTATTTCCTACAAATATATCAAAACTCATACCATTATCCATAAAAAACACTTGGGTCTATTACCCAAACCTTTGTGCTACTGGAATTTGCTATCATACTTTCTTCAAGGGTTGACATCAATGAAAAAAAACCCAATTAATAAACAATTTTTCACTCATCCCATTCATATCCATTGGATATGCCTTAACTATCTCATTAATTTTCCTTTTTTCTCTTATAGTTCGTTGCATCAAGCAAAGTTTTCCAATCTTTCTTCTTGGAAATTGGAATCTTTCCACCATCTTAGGATCTAGATAAATATGACTAGCTCTCGAATCAATTAAAATAGAAATGGGCTGGTCAATAATATTACCTTCCACTTCAATCATGTGCGACTTAAACTCATCTTTCTTTTTATCCAGGGTTGCGTAGATCCTTGGCACATTTCTACCCATGTCTTCAACTATCGTAGCTTGCTATGCATTGTGGATAGTCCTCACTTTTTCACCTCTATAAGGGAAATATCTATACATGTGGTATTCCCCACAACCCCAACATTGAATAGGTGGTTTCCTTGGTATTTTCCCCATTTTCTTGGTCATTTTGGGCTCCTTGGGATGTGGATGTCCTAGAGAAGTATTTCTGAAAAAATGGTGGCTTATTCCTCTTTTTCCTTCGTTCCATCTTGCTTTTCTTCTTGTCTACCCAATCCTTTTGGAAAGTTGGTCTTCCCCTTTGTTGAGCATAGAGACCTTTATCTCACATTATGGTTTCCATCAATGTCTTAGGGTCATCATATTGTATCTTGTCATTGATAAATGATGGGATTCCACTCATGTACCTATGAATCTTAACTTTCGCATCATTGATGAATGCAACACATTTCAGAAGCTCTAAGAATCTTCTTCATAACCATCTATTGTCATACTCCCAAGCTTGAGTTCAAAGAAATCCTTCATTTTCTTGTCATAGTATCACTTGGTTAAGCATTTTTTTTGAAAATACCTTTTAAAATACCGCCAAGTAACCTTATTCTCATCAATGTGTTGCACTTGCATGAACCGATCCCACCACATTTATGATTTTCCCTTTAGTTGATAGATGGAAATTCTCCCTTATGCATGTGTAGAGTAATTATGAAGTTGAAAGTAGTTCCTCATGCCCAACAACCAAGTCTCTGCATCTTCATCCTTCTTGTGTTCACCATCAAAGGTAGGAGGCTCGATCTTATTCATTTATCCCTATAGTTCGTCCACCATGGTCCTTCTCTTGTGATTTCTAACAAGAGATGGACTTGAGCTACTGTGCACTTTCCTAAATGAATGATTTGGTGAGTCATGGTGATACCTATCAACACTTCTTGTTTTTCTTCTCTCATCATGAGACCTATGAATTCTTGACTTTTTTGACTTTATCTCCTTATCCATTTTATTTTCTATTATGTCCAATCTTTGTATCAACTTGATATTGAAGCCATCTTTCTCCTCTTTGGATTTCATAAGCCTCTCATTATCAAATTTATAGATTTGGACATATTTTTGTAGTCTCTTTATGGTTTCTACCAAGTTTATGCACTCTTCATTTCCTTCTCTATGCTCATTGAATTATGTACTATCAATACCCATATTGGTAGACAAACCCCCAAATTCATCATCATGGTTGTAAGTTCTCTATGCATCTTCCATGCTTTTGACTCTCTTCATTCATTCTATCATTACATAGTCGTTGTTAATTCTAAAAAATGTGCAGGTAATAAGATTTGTTAGATGAATTCATGCAACAACTTCATGAAAACTCTGCACCATTTTTTCATAATCCTTTCTTTTGATTTATTGGATGATTTTAACGTCTCAATTCAAAATTTGTTGGTGAATAATTGGACTCCTCTATCCAACAATTTCCCATCGACTACTCCCTTATGCAATTTTAAGTCTTGTGCAGTAAATTATGGTCATTTGGAATTCACCCAAATACCCTTTTACTCTTTATTTCTTCTATATGAAGCTCATGTGTGCACTGGTATCCAACACGTACCAATGCATGATGTCAAGATTTAACATATACATCACTTATCAATATTATGCATGCACCACCAGGTTTTCTCTATGCAACACCAAATTTTTAGTGTGCACACCCATGCAACATTGTTTTCTACACATTTCTAGTGTTGCACCCCGCAATGTCAAAATTTAGTGTGCACACTTGGACATTCTTATTTTATGCACACCATGGTCGCATTGTAATTCCAAATTTGGCCACTTACCAGTCTAAATTTTTCCTTAAGTAGATACTTAGCCCATGCAGGCTTAGTGTTGAAACTAGAGCTCCGATGTATTATTCCATATTTAAAATAGTATGCAGAATATAAATATTTTAGCTAGAAATTGCAGAACAACAATGATATAACTAGAACAATACCAGAATAATACTCGAATAACATCATAAAGAGCACCTTGAATAATAATAGCAATGTTCACTTGACTCTTCCAGGGTTAAACCTCTAGCAGAGTAGTTCTCTATTACAATAATCTCCAAGACAACATTTCTCATACCCTCTACTCCTATTTATACTAAATCTATCTATCCAAAAGAACAATCTAGAGGAAGATCCTTCTAGAAGTGGAAGATTCTATTAGGTATTCTTACATTTGACTTATTCTTCCTTATTCCTAGGCCTTATTAATATTGGCCTTTATTAAATGGAATTATATTATTCTACCTACATGATGGATTAGGGAGGTTAGGTCCCTAACAATCCCTCCCCCTTGAAGAAAAACCTTTTCCTCAAGGCTTAAGATGAGGAAATTGGTGTAGAATGGTTGTTGGCTCCTAGATGTCATATTCTAGAGTTGTATATCTCCATTGGACTAGAACTTCCTTTATGGTGTACTGACAGAGATGATACTCTTGTTGGTCCAAGATGACTTGTGGGAGAAACCAGATGGAACCTTATTCATCCAACTTAGGGCTATTGGCTTGAGTTTGGAACTTAGTTCCAATCACCATATTTAAGAAAGAAACATGAAAAACATGATGAAGATTCAACTGTCTAGGTAGAGATAATTGATAGGCCATCGATCCCACACACTTGAGAACTGTATAAGGACCATAAAATTTGGGAGAAAGTTTCAGAAAATGTTTAGCTTTGAGTGAATTCTTCTTATAAGGTTGTAGTTGAAGAAACACCTAGTTCCCTTCAACAATTTATCGTCCGAGATGACCTTGATCTACTTATTATTTCTTTGGATTTTGATCCATGACCAAATTGTCTTTGAGGGCATGAAGAATAGCTTCTTGGATTGTAATGTTTTTTTCAACCTTCTGAACCTTCGAGACCCCAGGAATATATGAGAGAAATGATGGGGGATTTTTTCCATAGAATACTTCAAAAGGATTCATGCAAGTAGTTGTATGGTAAGACATGTTGTATCACCATTCAACTAGGGGTAACCATTGAGCTCGAAAATTTTTCCTCTCAGATTCAAAACATCTCAAATATATTTCCAAACACTTGTTGATAACTTCGGTCTAGCCATCTGTCTGGGGGTGATAGGATGTGTTGAGATGTAATTGGGTGCCCTGTAGCTTGAACAATTATTTTGCCAAAAATTATTGTTGAAAGTGGGATCTCTATAAGAGACAATAGAATTAGGCCTTCCATGAAGCGTGAAGATATTATCCATGAATATTTGAGCCTCTGTGGAGGCGGTGAATGGGTTTTGAAGAGAACAAAAATGAGAATATTTGGAGAGATGATCTACGACCACCATGATGACTGACTTATTGCCCGATTTAGGTAATCCCACAATGAAATCCATAGAAATATCTCACCAAATAACAGGGGGAATCAGAAGCAGTTGGAGTATTCCCAGAGATTTGATAATTTCTCCCGTATTTCATGGACAAACCTCACATTCAACCAAAAAGGTGCGGACGTATTGTTTCATACCATCCCAGAAAAAAGAATGTTTGGCTTGTTCATAGGTTTTGGTAAACCTTGAATGCCCAGTTGTGGGTGAGGCATGAAGTTCATAAATCATTGTAGATTTAATTTATGATTTCTTGCATAAATACAAATGGCCTTTGTAGCGAAGCTCTTAATTTTTTCAAGAGCACCCTGGAGAAACTGAAGAATTGTGTTGCAATTGGTGGAGCATGCTAGAAATTTTGGGGTCTTGTAGCCATTCTTGACGAACAACTTGGAGCCAGTTTGGTACAATGAAGGAGATGGAGAAAAGGAACCCTTATTCTTCATATTTCCTTGAAAGAGCATCGACCACTACATTTTCCTTTCACTTCTTGTAAATGATCTCATAATCATAGCCAAATATCTTGGTCACCCATTTTTGTTGCATCGATTATGAAATTCGTTGTTCCAGGAAAAAATTGAGACTGTGATGGTCAGTTTTGATTTGGAATTGTTGACCTAATAAATAAGGATGCCAGAGATCCACATCATCCAGAATAGTGAACATTTCCTTTTCATAAATGGATTGGCCCAAATGTCACTCTGAAATTTGTTTGCTAGTGAAGGTCAAAGGCCTCCCGTATTGCATAAGGATGACCCCAATTCCTTTCCCGGAAGCATCACATTCTAATACAAATGTCTTTGTGAAGTCTGGAAGTTCTAGGATAAGGGTTGAGCACATAACATCTTTCAAATATTGGAAGGAATGATCCATAATTGAAGTCCAAGTGAGACCATTCTTTTTAAGGAGAGAAGTGAAAGGAGTTGCAATTTTTCCATAATTTTGAACAAACTTCCTGTAATATCTCGTTAAACCCAGAAAACCACGCAATATCTTAATAATTTTAGGGTGAGGCCAATCCTACATAGATTCAATTTTATTAGGATCCACTCGGACACCATCCTTGTCGAAAATATGAATCAGGTATTCCACTTCTAAGGCACCAAAGGCACATTTAGATTGTTTGAGGAAAATTTAGTGCTTAGAGAGTAGATGGAGAACTTGATTCACATGGAAGAGATGGGATGATTAAGTTTTACTATAGATGGAAATATCATCAAATAAAACTAAGACAAAATGATGGAGAAAAGGATGGAAGACATGATTCATAAGACTTTGGAAAGTGGAGGGGGCATTACACAAGCCAAAGGGCATTACCAAGAATTTATAGTGACCCTCATGAGTTTGAAATCTAGTCTTGGGAATTTCTTCTCCTTTCATACGGATCTGGTGGTAGCCAAGATGTAGATCCATTTTGGTTAAGTACTGAGCACCACTCAATTCATCTAAGAGGTCATCAATGACAGGAATTAGGAATTTGTCTTTGACTGTGAGTTTTTTGAGGGTGCAAAAATCAGGACACATGTGCCAAGTACCTTATTTGTTGAGTATCATGACCATAGGAGAAGAGTAGGGTCTAGTACTGGGATGGATAACACTTGATTATAACAATTCATGAAATTTTTTCTCAATTTCATTCTTCTGGGAAAAGGGTTGACGATAAGGCCAAACATTGGGAGGAAGCCTACCCATGATGAGAGGGATGGAATGATCATGGACTGCATCTGAAGGGGGAATTTATTTGGGAGTGGTAAAGACAAATTGGTGGTGGGAGAGGATAGATTGGAGGTCGAGATTCACAGAAGGTGTCTGAATAGCATGAATGGAGTGGAGTTGGGCTATAATGCCCAAATGACATTTTTTGAGGAGATGTTCCATGTGATGGGAACTGATGATCTGAGGGGAGCAAGTTGTGATGCCTTGGATCTTATATTGTTGTCCTTCCTATTGGAATTGCATGGTTAAGTCCTTAAAATCCATGAGAATGGGGCCTAGAGTGCGTAACCATTCGACACCAAGAACAATGTCACAACCACATTAATTTGAGATTCTAGAGAGCAGAGAAGACAGTGAGGGAATTAAGTGAAATCATACACTTGTTCCTGGGAAAATATTTGTCATAACAATTATAAAAAATACCATTGAGTTGACGTTCAACCATTTCAGCCTTGGTTAATTTCTATATCTCAAGGGGCATTGCAGGAGGGGAATAATTCATGGGTTTAGGGAGAGGATGAAAGGAGGGTTTACAAATATGGTAGTATAAAAAATTTTGTGCTTCCTTGGTTCATTGCGTAGCTTCCAACCAAGTCTGTGGGCATGCCATGAGAACATGGGCACAAATTTCATCTTTGAGGCCATTAATAAAGCATTCCCTAAAGAAATCATCTGACATGCCCTCCATTATAAAATCCAAGTACTCCAATGCGACAATAAAGTCTTCCACTGTCCCAAATTGATTCAACTTTGTCAAATGACCTAAATGGTTGGTGTTAGAGTCAGAGTGGTCATAAATTTCTTCCACAAACTGTGTCTAAGTAACATACCCTTGGAGTGCCTTTTTTCACCATTGCCACCATTTCCATTGTTCCAGATCCAGATGTAGGACACCATAATGAAGATTGGCTAAATCATCAGTAATGCCATGCAAAGAGAAATAATGTTCCATTTGGGTGACCCATCCTGTTGGATCCAAGCCATCAAATTTGTTCACCTCAATTCTGGGAGGGCGGAGGTCTCGAGAAAAGTGGTTAGTATGAGGACCTTGGTAATGTGAAGAGTCATGGTCATCCTGATAAGATGGTTCTTTAGAAGAGGAAGGGTTCTAGGAACGACCCATGAAGTGTTCAAATCTAGCTTTGAGGTCTTTGAAGTCTATGAGGTCTTTGAGGTCTTTGAGGTGGGCACATTGGTCCTGTAGTGTTTTCATATCCGAATTGATTGAGATAAGGTTGTCATTGATATTATTTATGTCTTCCTTGTTTTGGTGGTTGTCAACAATCAAGGTATTGAGTTCTTGGGCTCATGTGGTGGCCATTTGGAACAATGGGCATACAAATGGTATAGGGGAAATACAAGGGGTCTGGAGGGGTGGGTGGGACCATTGAGAATAAGGGTGTCAAATGATAGGTACCAGTGTGCTTAGGGAGAAAAGGGGAATAGGTCTCGAATAAGTGTTTCAGTGATACCACTATACTTGTTTTTAATCCTGCAAAATTATGCTTCAGCCTGCATAATACTACAGTGAAGAAATGCCCAGATGCTTAACATGAAGAAATGTGTAGTAATTTCACAACCAGAATGCAGAAGGAACAGTTACGTGACAATAGATATTGTCTATTATATTTTTGTTTTCTTCCCAAGGGGTAGGGTATTCAGGGTTTCTATAGACAAGAATTTTCCCAGTGTTATAGCTCTTTGATATACGTGTGAGGTCCAACAGTAGTACTCGGCCCAATATCTTAGGGCACCAACTAAGGAGGATAGACCATGACCTTATCCGTACTACCCGACTACCCGAGTACTAGAGATTATCTTTTCTAGTGTTGTTCTTGATGGAATTATAACAGTTAGGTAGTCGATCGGTTTATCTATGGAGGGCTTTAGGATAACTAGGTCGATCCATATACAAGTATTTTCTGATGTGCTACCAGTCGAAGGGGTACCAACTGGTGTTACAAGGGTGGCCAACAGATGTTCCCTTAAAAACCACCTGTATTTCCTATGTGTATGATTCCTTGACCGTGGATTTATGTACTGAATGACAAATCTTTGTAGCTTTAAGATGCAAGAATATGTATCTACCCTGAAAAAAATTAACCCACAATTTTCTACTAAGGAAAGTACTCTGATACCACTTGTAGTATTCCAGATATAAAATAGTATGCAAAACATAAACATTTTAGCTAGAAATGGAAGAAAAAAAATGATATATCCATAACAATACCAAAATAATACCCGAATAACACCAGAAAGAGCACCTTGATTAATGATAGCAATGTTCACTTTCCTCTTCAAGGGGGAAACTTGCAACAGAGAAGTTCTCTATTATAATAATCTCCAAGACAACATTTCTCATACCCTCTACTCCTATTTATACTAAATCTATCTATCCAAAAGAACAATCTAGAGGAAGATCCTTCTAGAAGTGGAATCTTCTATTAGGTCTTCTTACATTTGACTTATTCTTCATTATTGCTAGGCCTTATTAATATTGACCTTTATTACATTGAATTATATTATTCTACCTACCCGAAGGGTTAGGGAGGTTAGATCCCTAACATTTGATACCACTTTGTAACGTACCCAACCTCCTAGATGGGTATTGTTACCACATTCTAATGTCTCCACTATTGTAAAATCTCTAAATACAGGTCTTCTACCAATCTGTATCTTTCCCCACCTACTATTGAGCAATTCCACTCCAAAAATCTAGTGCGCAGATTCTACATTATAACGTTAATCTACGCATAAACATGTGAGGTAATGCACACAATCCCAAGTTGGATCGCGCCACAAAAATTTTCATCTTTAGACAATAGTTATAGCAATGTAACTAACACATAATACAACTAGGCACACAATCATTCAAAGACACGAGCATGAATTCCCATGTAACCTCTCTGAACACATTAATACTATTGTACATGCAACCGTTCTGGTGTCGCATGTAGATTCAATTCTTTTTGTGCACATGGATCTGCTCCCCCATGTGCACAATGATTACAACCTCTTGCACGCACAAATTGTTTCCCTGTGCGCATGACAATTCTATCTTTGCATTGGAAACTCATGACCATTATTACAAACTTAACTAACAAACAAAACTTCATAACTGTCATACTCTGCATGTGAGACAACAAATACTAAATGACAACATCATGCTTACATGTATAAATAAAATCATACAAAATAACGACAAATAATTATATGCAACGTCATATAAGAAATACACCCATATCAGACTTAGATAATTAATCACACAGTAAATTAGACAAGAACATAAAGGACACTTATATTTTCATAAAGATTCACCAACTACGCGTAGAGCTCAAACGTTACTCCCAACCATAGACTTTATTTCTCATATACTTTCAGTAACAGGTCACCCCCGAGCCGGGGCTTAAACTCTACCATGGAAAAAGGATTCCTAATGATGGGCTAAGGTATGATAATCAACATAATTTCTCATTCTAATCTGTGCAACTGCTGCAACTATCCTATAGTATCTCTTTTCCCATATTCTTGTCCCACCCCAGGAAGCATGCCCCTTATCTTCTCAATAGTACCTTGGCTACCCCACTTCCCTTCCAGGGCTTCAACAACATGCCAGGAAGGAAGTCTCAGAGCCCTATAAGTAATTCCTAGTGCACCAGGGAACAATTCCTAGCAAATCTCTCATCTAGAGAGAATGCTCATGGGCCTAACAACCCACCTCTTCGACAACAAATATCTCACCTAGAGAGAATTCTCATGGGCCTGAAAACCTGCCTTTTCGATAGAAAGACTATGGTTACTAGATAGAAAAACCCCTTTCCAAGATTTTCTTTGCAGTTAAGGTAATGGTTGTTCCCCTGTTCAGATGGTCCTACCAATGATGAAAATGGGTGAATCCCCTTAAAACACACTAAGGTTCAACCATATATTTGCATGGTCATAAATGGACACTTTTCACATTGATAATTATCTTTAGCCACTTGGTGACTCGTTCCTATGCCTTGAGAACTTAGGATAAATAAATATCCATAAATTATACTTTTCAAAAATATTAATAAAATATTCCCTTGGACTTAAGTCCCCCTTTTTCATTTTCGATGGATTTTGGCCCCTCGTCTCTTTTTTCCTGATTGGTCTACACACAGTGATGTGATTTTATTAATAATTTGAGTGTGATTACATTTTAAAAGGGTAGGTGCACTAGGCTTTTTGCATCCTAACTCACCATCCCAATAACCACATGCAGGATCTTCAGCCTCAAATACATATACATATACATATACATATACATATAACTTAGTTCAATGCACACTTCAAGGTAATCCTCGTGCACTTACTCAAGTACGCACAACACTATGGAATGTTTGCACTCTTCCCTTGATGCACAATACTCGTTCACTTACTCAAGTGCGTGCAACACTATGAAATGTGCACACCCTTCCCTTGATGTGCAATCCTCGTGCACTTACTCAAGTACATGAAAAAATGAACCAACACTTGGTGCCAATGGCTCACCAGCCTAAATGTACATTTACAATTAGGTTTCATATTAGGTGTATTACATAGAGTCTGTCCCAAGTGGGATGTAATGGATCTCCTTCTACTACAATGATTTGGCGATATTTTTCCTTTTCCTTTGTGCAGAATATTCCTTCAATATGGAGTACTACACCAGAGTCCCTTTTCTCAACTTCATTGTGTTTCTCTTATCTCTCAGCCACAATCCTCTTCCTATTGTACCAAAATATTTTTCCATTGTGCCATACTCCAATATATTCTTCTATCATATATTATTCTTCTCTTGTTATTCTTAGTCCATTAGTTCCGTATTCATTCTTTCCTACATCCCTCTTCTTCATGCAGTCATACCATCCCCTGGTCAGCCCCTATTACACATTATTTTTGTCATCCTTATGATCGTGAATGATGTAAACCTATTTGTTGCCTTCAGAGGGGTCAGTGGCCTGAGTTCCTGAAGAGAGAAGGGAGAAGAACTTTTCCTGAGAAAAAAAGTCGCATTTTCCTGTGTAAAAACCTTATAAAAAAGGAAGTTCGTAGGTTGCCTATGTATTAGGGTGCGAGAATGCCTGATTCTCGTAGGCTGCATCATAGCTAGGGTGCGAGAATGCCTGATTCTCGTAGGCTGCATCATAGCTAGGGTGCGAATAGTTTGCAGGTTTCACTATAAGTAGGGTGCGAGAATGCTTACACGTGGGAAAAACAAGTGTTTTCTCGAATCTTCTAAAAGGAGAAACTTCCATGGTGAGGTGGAATCTGAATGGTTTGGATCTTACTCACTTTCATGACTTAGTGGGATCATCCTAACCTCCTCACCTTATCCTCTTCAACTTATAAAAGGAGAGGAGATCTCATGGAGAAGGGGTTCTGGAGATTGTTAGCTTTGGTTGGCTTGGAATTATTAGCTTGGTTGGAGTGGCTTTGAGATTTGCTTTGTCAAGATAGATTGTGAATATCATCATATCTATACTCTCATAATTCTTGGAGTGAAAGTGTGTGGGGAACGAAGGACAGTTGGAAGGGACCTTACGACATCAAGGCCATGGTTGTAATCTCTCTTTAACATTTAATATGATACAGTAATATGATTCTTTCCTATAAAGCTATTTCCACTTTATTGTATAATTCCTTGATCATATACATAGATTAACCGTTGAATAGATTATGCTTTCTTCACTTTGGTTGGTTTGTGTTGTCTTGATCTTGGCTGCACGAGAGCACTGAAGAGAAGTGGGAAAAACAAAGACTATTGGAAGCGATAATAAGTTATGTTCTTTGTTCTTGCCTCCTATTTAATTCAATGGTTAGAATCTAGGGAAAGAGTCATGTTCTGTCTTGCTTTGTTCTAGATCTAGGTGGACCTAGGGAGATCGGTTAATGTCTACACCTATGGATTTATCCTATAACAAAATTGGCGACTCCACTGGGGAACAGATTGTTTCCTAGTTAGTCTAGTTTCCCTTGCTTTGATTGCTTGTTTTATGGTTTCTAAGTCTGTGGGACATCCATCTAGACTCTCTGGATCTAGAAGTTCACTGAGATTCCCTGTCCTTTTTCAAAATTTTCTTTGATTACAGACATTCTCGCACTGTACTTGTCTATGGACTACGAGAATCATTGATGTTCGCACCCTGCTGTTAGGTTCAGTGCAAACTTCTCGCACCCTACCAAAGTCTAGCATGCAAGAATACCTAATTCTCGCACTGTAATATACTTCTAAGCTGCGAACTTGTTTGTAAATTTTTTTGGATTGGGTCTTGTCATTTTTTGATGCCCAGTTTTGCTTTGAACAACTGGATTGAACTTTTAGAGCCTATATTGATTTGCTTACAGTCTTCTTGACATCCTTTGAGTTTCTTTTAGCCACTTTTTATTTGTTTGGTTTTGAAGGATTAGTCTCTCACTTTGAGTGTCTTTCAATTACAAAGCGTGTGTTTTCTTTAGAATTGTTTAGGGAAAGATCAGATTCCTTCTGAATGGTTCACTTTAAAAGAAAACTTTTAGTTTGGGTTTCTTTGTTTTAACAAAGTTCATTATTGCTCTTAGTGAAAATTTTGAAACAAAAAGATTTAATTTCTTGCTTTATATTAGATTGGGGGCATCCTTGCATTTGAAGTAGCAAAATTGCATGATTCTTGGCATTTTTTGATCTTAAATTATGAAAAAATTTCCCCCTCATGGTCGGGGGGGCCAAGAATCGTGCATTGGTGTTCAGTACCTTTTTCTCATTTCTTGAGAATCTTGATATTGATGAGTTTAATATATTTTGGGACATTGTGCATTTGGGAATGATAAATGTTTTCTCCTTCTCGTAGCATAGCTTTCATCGAAATGAAAAGATTGCATCTTCATATCTTTGCATAATTTTTGAGTCGGTCAAAACACCATATTGTCCGCGCCATTTTCCGTTTCAGTAACAACAACCATAAAATAAAGCACTTATAAAAATTGATTAGACATTTTTATATTTTCTGGTATCAAACCTACATTAGATTAGTTGTAGGGCTTTGGAATAGGTGAGAAAGATAACTTTCCAAAGCTGTAAACAAACATAGAATCTTGAGTTAGGGAGCGGTTAAATCCACTTATTACATTTTGTCCTGGGAAGCCCTTCTAACACAAGGGTCAATCACGAGGTCGAATTGAGACTGGCAGAGTTACTCACCCTACTTTGTTGGTCTTGGTGTAGAGGTTGTGTGTATTATGGGGTTCGCTTGAGAGGTATACCCACAATATTGAGTGGAAGCCTTTCGAGTTGATTTCGGGCTAGATACCCTGCCCTTGCGCGTGGATCGGACTGTCGACTGTTTCCCCGGGCATAATTATAGTAATTGGTAACCTTAGTGGCCTATCTCTCTAGGTTCTTTACATGAGGTGACTGTGGAGGGGAAAGTCTTCACGGTACCTGGAATCGACATTGGCCAAACTCACTCGGGCTCCTTGGAGGGTATACCCACGATTATGTGTAGGAGCTTGCACCAGGGTGTAAGTCCGTTAAGCAGGTCATCAATGTAACTTTTCCACCCGCTCTATCTCAGCCCCTTCTTACATTGTTCCCACGATGTTGGATTTCATCAACAACTAGTGTGTTCATTGTGAGAAGGTTTTGTTTGTTTGCTTGCTTCCTAAATTTTTTAGTGTGTGTTGTTTGTTTTCCCTAGTAGACTCTAGGTTGGATTTATTTAATGGCGTCAGTTCCTGAAATGACCAATGAAGGAACCCCTGCTCTAGGGGAACCTTTTGTTTTTCCCTCTTATAGAAACATTGGTCCTCCTCACCTCACTACTTTGAGCCTTCCAGGTCTCACAATTGGATTGCCGGTGTGGTTGTTTTCCACTCAGGTAATCCCAAATGCAGTAAGTGCTTCAGTCACAAGCACTTCCCCCCAAGAACATCAAACTCATGTTGATCCTTCACCATCTTCACAAGTAAGGTCTTCTTCACCTTCTTCACTTGCAAGGTCATCTTCCATTCCATCTTCTTCATCGAGCGAAAGTTCTGAAGCTAGTAACTCAGTGAATAAGAAGAAGAAGAAAAGAAAGAATAAGAAGAAGAAAGATAAGCGAGGGTCAAAACCTCCAACCACTATCAAACATGCTAGAAAACAACTAGTTACTATTAATCGTACTGGGAGTGTTGATGATGTCAAGATCACCCAAACAACCCGTAAGCCCAAGTACCCTTGCAGGATTTGTAAGGGTAGCCATCTTCTTAAGGAATGCCCGGGTCTATCCAAGGTTATAGAAGCATGGTCTACACATCCTCGCCAACCCATATCGTCAGCCTCTGAACAACATGTTGATGACCTCCCATCAACTAGTCATGATACCATTGGGAAGAAGAAAAGTAGAGTCAAGTTCCCATGTATGTTATGCAAAGGGAGTCATCTCACTCACCTTTGTCTTCGTATGGATGAAGCCTTGAAATTACTGGAAGACATGACTGTTTCACAGCCTCAACTTCCAGCCACTTATCGC
Organism: Picea engelmannii; assembly: GCA_009831015.1. NCBI lineage: Eukaryota > Viridiplantae > Streptophyta > Pinopsida > Pinales > Pinaceae > Picea > Picea engelmannii. Next base: position 832,867 of record ML783695.1, read on the forward strand.
AAGCTTTCTCTCAACCCACCTATAGTTGATGGAATGATCACTCCAGTCCCTTCACCGGTCAATTCGGTTGATCATGTCGTCAACAGGGATGATTTTAGGGGATAAATTTTGCTCATGGGCTAATTTTCCATGTTTTTTCCAAAAATGAGATTCGTTATTTTAAAAATGGTTCGCCCAAATTCTATAGGATAAAATTATTTTACCTTAAAAATTGCCAAAATTTTATAAAAACTATATAAAATACTTAGAAATTTGAATATTTTTAAAAAAGTATTGCCAAACATTTATAGTTGACATATGAAGGATTAGTAATATTCGCCAAGGTTTCTATATTTTAAAATAAATTTCCATCCTTAAAATCATCCTTGGTCGTCAATCTGGTCACGTCCTTAGTTGAACCAGTTCACAAAGTGGTTGATCCGATACCATCCTCGATCAATCCCACTCTCCCCTCAGAGAGTGAAACTAAAGTGGTTGATATGATCCCATCCTCGATCGATCCTGCTCTCCCGCTAGAGAGTAAACCTGATACTGCCCATGTTTTTCTCGTTGATACAGGCTCTGCCATGTCAGGGGGTATTCCTCCTTCTCCCGTGAAACTCCCTCCAAGTAATGAGACCATCCGTTTTGATTGGGGTGTGCTAACTGGACCTCGTATTCCATCTTACATTCCTTTCCAGATTACACTACAGGTTTGTGGTTGGGACGTTCCTCAAACGTTGATAGATGAAGGTTCGTCTGTTAGTATTTTGTCCTCTATTGCTTGGCAAGATTTGGGTTATCCTCCACTTGCACTAGTTACGCAGAATTTGTTATCTTTTAATAGAAGAACTAGTCAACCTTTAGGGACCCTTCCTCGGTTTCCTGTAACTTTGGGAGGGAAAACTGTCTTCATTGATGTCATGGTAGTCCAAGACCCCTTGGATTTTTATTTACTCCTTGGGCGGGATTATGTCTATGCTATGAAAGCTATTGTGTCTACTCTTTTTCGTGTGATATCTTTCCCTCACGATGGACAGGTTGTGACTTCTGATCAACTTTCATTCATTGATCCCGCCTAGATTGCCTCCCTGAATGGTTCTTATATGCAGACGGTATCGCCCCCGCCACAGGTCAATTATGTGGCATTGTCACCCATGGCTTCAACTTCTGATGACTTAGATCTAGTAGTTGACATGGTAATATCTTCGATAGGGTTGTTAGAGCCTGATCTCTTTACTCCTGTTGCGACCCTCGACATGGTGTCCTTCCAGAGTGTGTTTCTTCCTTCTAGTGAAGACCTCTTGGAAGCCATGACCGAGTTTTGTCCTTTGACATGGTGTCATTCCAGAGCATTTTCCTCTTAGAATCCATGATCAAGAATAGAGGTTCCGAGGATAGTTTTGCATCTCTGTGGCAACCTCGTTAAAAAATGAAATAGAGGTTTCAAGGATAGTTTTGCATCTCTGAGGCAACCTCAGTAAAAAATGAAACATAGGTCTTTGAGCATAGTTTTCTAATTTCAAACTTGTTAAAAAATGAAACCACTTGAGGATAGTTTTTTCGTCTCTGTGGCAACCTCGTTAAAAAATGAAACAGAGGTTATGAGCATAGTTCTTGTTTCTGTGTCAAGCTCGTTAAAAAATGAAATAGTTTTCCCCCTCTCTGTTTGAGTCAAGTCCTTCGTGTAGTATTTGAAGCTTCCTTTCCTCCGCCTTTGTCATTGGATGAAATGAAGCTTGGGGGGCAATACTTTCAGCCTCTAGACTTCATGCTGAAGTAGAGCTGCTAGTTTGTTAAGCTGGGGGCTAAGTACCAACCATCCATGTGTTATGCATTAGGAAGTCCAAGAATAGTTTTCTATGGTTCAAGCTTGTGTAAAAATGAAACCACCTACCTCAAGCATAGTTTCCTCTAGTTCAATCTTGTGTAAAAATGAAACCAGGTCCAAGCACAGTGTTGTTTAGTTTTTAAGCTTGTGTAAAAAATTAAAATCTATTCCAAGCATAGTTTTGTTTTGTTTTAAAGCTTGTGTAAAAATGAAACAATCCCGAGCTTAGTCTTTGTTCTTTCTCATGCTCATAAATACATGAGAATAAGTTACTGAGCTTAGTCTTTGTTCTTTCTCGTGCTTGTAAATCAATGAGAATGTAACCGAGTATACTCTTATCACTTTTTCGGACTCATAAAGGTTATACAAAAAAGGAACCCCCTGGAGTCCTCTTTAAGCTCTTTTCAGACTCTCTAAACATGAAAAGATTGCCAAGAGATCTTGTTCTTTTCACGCTCGTTAAAGTATTTGAAGAAAACGTCTGTTGAGCGATAGTTTATCACTTTTTCGGTCTCATCAGACTACTTTATGAAAAAGGAACTGAGAGAGTTTTCTTTAAGTGTTTTTCAGACTCTATAAACATGAAAAAACCCTGAGTTTTCTTTCTTTGGACTCGTTAAACAAACATTGAAAGGCCCATATGGGACCGAACCACTCCTTCTTAGGGTTCGTTAAACATACTCCGAGGGACTCGTCTGAAGGATGAGCTTACATTACAAGAATATGTTATCCTCCTCAAGCTTGCATAAAAATAAAGAGTTACTCGCCATAAATGGTGGGGGAAAAATTGGGAAAGAATTGTGTCTAAACCTATATTCTGTGGAAGAGTCACTTTTGAACATGACACCCTTTCACTCGCCTTGTGTCTAGGTTGGAAAATCCACTTGTCTCCTGATCATACTCCTATAAGATTACAAATTGGTCTGTGATCCTTGTTTTTGAGTCAGTATTTCCAAGATAGTTGTCGTGTCGTCAATATGTTCAAAACGATGTTCAACCTGAAAAGCCTTCTATTGCATCGGCCATTTCTGCAGTATTTAAGCCTTCTATTGCGTCGACCATCCTTGAGTCAGTCCTGAATCAATTGTTACTCTGATCTACATCAAATCTTGTTACTTGTTTTGTGTCATTGATGTGGGATACATTAAGGCCCTCCTGTGACGAGTCTTTTCCTGTCGACTTCAACTCATTATCCAGGAATTAGACTTAGAAACTAATTGGTACCGTGTAACTTGCATGCCTCAATGGCAGGTTTCCTCAATTTCGACAGTGGTTTTTCATTATTGACCCCTGATCGAGAGATTTCGTCGAGTGTTCGACTTCAACTCATTTATTCACATTCGTTGGATTGTACTAGTGTACCTTGGGAGTCATTGACATTAATGGTGATTTCCCTCGCACTTGTTAACGGTACACACTAATGACTAGTAATCAAGTGGTTTCTACCATGTTCGACTTCAACACATGTATTTGCATGGTTAGATTTGTACTATAGAGTGGTGGAGATGAAGACCCTAGATGTTTTCTAATAGATCCAGGTTGCATTGGAGTATATTCAATTTGTACTGTTGCATAGATCCACATTATATGTCTGGTGGCTATGTTCAAATTTGAGTCTTTAACACATAGATCCACAGTGTATTTTTGGTGGCTATGTTTAGATTTGAGTCATATCAGCATGGATCCACAGTGTATGTTTGGTGTCCATGACCTGTCTTACTTGACATGGATCTTCACATGCAAGCATTTATGCTTTGAGTCATTTGTATTCTGAGTATGGGAATGCCTACCTCAGTGATGATATATTATTGTACTGTATTTCCTTGTTTGTTGGCAGGTTTCCGACCGACTATTTCTTGTTCCCTACACACACTCGACAAAGTATTTTAGCTATCACTCTGTTCTAACTTCATACTTTGGGGGGCTCTCCGTTACACATTATTTTCATCATCCCTATGACCATGAATGATGTAAACCTATCTGTTGCCTTCAGAGGGGTCAGTGGCCTGAGTTCCTGAAGAGAGAAGGGAGAAGAACTTTTCCTGAGAAAAGAAGTCGCATTTTCCTGTGTAAAAACCTTATAAAAAAGGAATTTCGCAGGCTGCCTATGTATTAGGGTGCGATAATGCTTGATTCTCACAGGATGCATCATAGCTAAGGTGCGAATAGTTCACAGGTTGCACTATAAGCAGGGTGCGAGAATGCTTACACGTGGGAAAAACGAGTGTTTTCTCGAATTGTCTAGAAGGAGAAACTTCCATGGTGAGGTGGAATCTGAATGGTTTGGATCTTACTCACTTTCATGATTTAGTGGGATCATCCTAACCTCCTCACCTTATCCTCTTCAACTTATAAAAGGAGAGGAGCTCTCATGGAGAAGGGGTTCTGGAGCTTGTTAGCTTTGGTTGGCTTGGA